>JAGFNQ010006555.1:245893-332453 GCA_024364735.1 Boesenbergia rotunda | reverse complement strand
GGTTCCTTTATATAGTAGCAACTCCTTTGCTAAGTCTCCCTCTAAACCGAATTAACGGAATTAACGGAATTAGTTATAAGAAATTTATCTTATAAATTTTCTTATTGCTTATTCCTTTTAAGCCTAGTCTTATTATAAACAATTTATAATAAAATAAATTAGTTATCATAAGAGATTTATCCTATAAATTCTCTTATGAATTTTATTATAACTAACTTTATAATAAAACTAATTATTTATCATAAGAAATTTATCCTATAAATTCTTATGAATTAATTCCGTTTAAACCAAGTCTTTATTATAAACTAATTTATAATAAAACTATCTTTTCTTCTCTTTAAATTATGGAATAAATTTTATAAGAAAATTTATAAACTTTCTTATTATGAAAAATCAATTCATAATTGATTTTATAAAATTAAAATAAACCAATTCATGGATTATTTTAATCTTCCATAAAAGAATAAATTTCTATAAATTTATTTATATAAATTTCTTTATACAAATTTATTTATCCATAATTTATAAAATAAATCGCACTTGATTTATTTTATTAATTAAACCAAAATTAATTGGTTTTTCTCCTCTTTATTGGCCGGTCACCAAAGGGGGGTTTGGCACCCTCTTTGGCCGGCCAAACCAACCCGGACCGCCGCGAATTAAACTCATTTAATTCGCCCAAAAAGCCTTCAAAAGACTTAGCCATTTTTAGCTTCCATTGCGCCTCTGACTAACTTAGATTCGACTTATTTCTCTTGATCGGAAAATCCAATTTTCAACTCGTTTTAAATCCCTCGGATTACTCGTAGTGCGTGTGACTAAATAGGCTTTCAATTTATGTTGGCCGTCTATAATTAACTAATTATAGAACGATCATGAGTGGCACCTAGTAGTACATCATGATCCCCAATTAATCGAAAGATCAACGGTTTGACCTCAGAAGAAATTATTCTGAAACCCTTCAGCAGCTCTAATGAATCGTGCCCCATTCCATTCACCACCTTATACCCACTTGGTTCAGGACACGGTCAATGGTGTCAGTCCCCACTAGGCTGACTACGTCACGCCTAGCCCAAGTAATGTCTTACTCGTCCTTTGGATTTCTAATTACTCTCATGTATTTTAGAGACTCTCACTCTAAACATGATATGCTCTGGCCAGAGGCTTTGAGTAACAATCCGACGATAGGCCTGGGTATACATCTCCTCGCAAGGAGTGGTGAATCTTTTGTAGGCTGTTCAAACATCTTCGGGCACTTCGGCTTATACCCGATCATCCTGGGTCCACACCTCCTTGGTGATGCTTGCTTAAGATGTCAAAGTATAAGTCTCCATGACCAAGATGACTTGAACACCGCAAGTCAAAGGAACATCGCACTTAAGCCGCAGTAAGATCTTTATTGACATATCTACATGTAGATTCCCATATGAAGTCTTACAGCTAGTCACTCCAATGAACTAGTTCCCTTAACTAGCATCTATGTTTATCTCCGGACATCCCAATGTCACCAGCCAGTGAGAATCAGCTGATTAGAGAATAACCCATGCTAGTCTCAACAGAATTGATAGTGTCCGTTTTTATCAATTCATCGACTAGGGATATTTTCAATACTTCACATTTGCGCATTTAGAGATAATCACTAGTTGTGATCTCATCACAAATTCTCTTATGCTGTGAGTTGTATTGCGGACATTCAGTAGATGAGTTTAAGATCCCAATCAAATACACAAGCATGTATACTCAAATAGTGAATTATCATTTATTAATATAAATATTTTACAATCATAAGGCGATTGCCTTAGGACACTTCTCTCATATCACTAACATGGAATATTTTGGACAAGATTAAAGATTTCTCTAAAAGGGTGCAGAATGGCTCTTGGGTAAGAAGAGGAGATGTCTAAGTTGCTCGGTTTCATTGTCAAGTTGCTCATTTTAATTTAGTACATGACTTAGGTTGGCACAACAGGGAAGGCATTAAATGATGTTGTAGCTATTGGTATTGGCGACAGTTTCTTAGGCCCCTTATTTGTGCATACACCTCTGCAGACAGGTGAATAATCAGTCTGTATGTTTTTTTTACCCTTGCAAATTCTCCTGCATTTGAAATCAATGCTATGTTTTATATGGCTAGACTGAATGTAAATGAAAAACCTAAGTCATCCTATCATTGAATTCTTTCAGACCCAGAGGCTGTAGAATGTGCTAAAGGATGACAACTACAATTGTAAGTACATGAAATAAGTGGTCATTTCAAGACGAAACATAATAACATTGATGGATGGAGCTACTTATTCTGCCATTTGTACTATTTAATTTTTACTCAACTAATGCGCATGCTATGAGTATTGGCATGTCATTCAGTAATCAACAAGTAGTAATACAGTGATTAACTTGACTTGCAACTCTGACAGTCATCCACATCCAATTGATATACCTAAGTCACTTATCTAGACTTAAGGGTGCACCTTCTAGGACAACAAAATATGTTTCTTATTTATTTTTTACACAACTATAAGATTGTACGACCCTGCAAATTATGATTCATTTCCCCCATTTTTGTTCCTTTGAATCATTGTGGCAACCTAGGATTATAATTCATTGTCTCAGTTTGTAATTATATTAGTGATTTATTTTTCCATGACAATTTTAGTTTTGTATGATCTAAATCACTTTAAGATTGGTAAAGCAAGTTGTATGGCTTGATATAAGTAACTGAAAATATACCACTCGGTATAGGTAGTATGGTTCATAAGAATAAGTGGACTTTTGGGATTATCTGATCTCCAGGTGCTAGAAATGACATTATTGTTGTAGCAAACCATAATCAATCACCTTTATTAAATATTTGTTTGATTCTTCAATGTGAATGTTGCTTGCTTATGGCTAGGAAATTTTAAGGTCCTGGAATAATAGTCATAGATTGAGATAGTCTTACAGATTAAGGTAGCCTTACTTATTGCATCAGTAACATGGCGAACTTCAATATAAATTTTATGCCAATTAACAATTTATTCAGAAAGTTTTCTTACACATACAATTTAGATAAAACCTATATAATATAATTTGTTTCTTGAAACTTTCTACTACTGTTCAGTATTTAGAATGTGATACTGTAACTATGTAAGGAAAAAGAAAATAATATGGCCTATTGTAACTGATATTTAATACAATTCATGTAGTCTTGCTAATGTTGATCCAGTTGATGTGGCTCGAAATATCAAAGGATTGAATCCTGAAACTACCTTAGGTAATTGTAAAAATATTATTTACATGAAAAACTCCTTCAGTTCTATTCTATTGCATATTTTTAACTCAATTTTCTTTTTTTGAATGCAATTGTGGTGGTTTCAAAGACTTTTACCACTGCTGAAACTATGTTGAATGCTAGAACAATGAGAGAATGAATCTCCTCTGCTCTTGGGTTAGATCATCCTAAGAATGATTTATTTTTAAAGTTCATTGTTTGATTTGGTTTTTCTACTTATATTTACATATCTTGTTCATTTATTGCAGTCCACAAGCAGTTGCAAAGCATATGGTGGCAGCCAGTACAAATCTTGTGGTAACATTCATTGTGAAGTATTTTGTAGTTCTATACTCTTCTATATTCGATGATGCTTATTTCCTTCTTTATCTGATTTAATAATTAGGTGATATCTTTTGTAATGGGATGTACTTGCTTTCTGTTAAAGTTGATTGCCTAAGGTAGCACAAACATTAAATTGTTAACACTCCCCCTTCCTAGGATTTGAACCTGATCTCCTATCCTACATTATGTCAAAGTCGATTGGCACCACTTATCCTAAAAGCTTGAACTATTAGGAAAGGGATTAATTTATATATTTATATTGTTAAGACTTGCAAATGAAGTTACATTTTGAAAAGTACATCACATAAGAGTCAATGTATATCTTTATCTTTTTGACCTAGACAAGGTCAACATCCGACTAATGGTAAGGAAACTATATGATATCTGACTAACAACGGTCAACAATGAACAATGCTTTCTTGGTTTAATTCAAATGTGAGAAAATTCTTGGGAATATCTTATTATATTTCTTGTTTGATGGAAGGTGGACATTCCATGGGAAAATTCTATCCTTTGGAGATTTTTTTGACGGTGGCTATTTTGATTCAGTTTGCAGTGTTATCGGTGTGCTTCCACTGAATGGTTCCATTTTTTACACCTTTCTCGGGGCATAAGGCAAGGTGATCCCCTTTCTCCGTATTTATTTGTTTTGTGCATGGAGAAATTATCTCATTTAATTAATGATGAAGTGAGAAAAGGGAATTGGAAGCCATTTATGATTACAAGATCTAGGCAGGGTGTCACTAATATTAGTTTTGCTGATGATTTGATGCTATTTGGTGAGGCCACAGAAAACTAGTTACAAACAATGATGAGAGTATTAGGTGTTATATAGCTAATCCTTGTTTCAACAACTACAGCAATAGATTATAATTGTTCATGATTCCAAATTCATGACAAAATTTCAAAGGACCGAAAATCCTTTTCACTTTTACATAAATGTGAGTGAGTTAATAAAGAGCTTCCTCTCTTCTTCTGTCACAGCACACACTTCTTTTGTTTTGTTTTGTTTAGCTAGTATAATAAGATTATTAGCTCGCCTCTACTATATCAAAGAGTTAACTTTGCTCGTGAAAAAATCTAGATCTAGATTATATACATTTTTTTTATATTATATATTTCTTTAATTTTATTTTATTTACATAAACTAATTAATATATGATTTTTTTGTAAGTGACAAGAATATTGGATTTTGTTTAAGATGTGATGCTTGAAGATTGAAGATGCAGCAAAGTTTGAAAGTTTGGTTATGTTTTGCTTTAGGAGATATTTAATTTTTTGCTAGTTCTTAAACTAAATACATTGGGTACATTTGTGATTGTGATTAGTGCATATATGTTTTTTGAGGTCACCAATTTGACAGTCTTGTATTGCAAAAAAATTGGCAATTATTGATTAATACTTTAATTTCAATTTAAAATTTTTATTTGTGTTATGTTAATTAGTTATTTGCGTAAATATTTATATCATGAAACTATTGAAAATGGATGAGATATTTATTAATATATGATATATTTTATGTCACAATAAAACACTAAATCATGTAGATAAAAATATCATTGTAAAACTCATATGAAGACATTTTAAAATGTCATAATAAATAACTATTAATGATAATTTTAAATGTCCTTATAGATTAATATAGCAAACATTTATATGTGTCATTATAAATTACATAACGAGACATTTTAAATTAACTTTATAAACTATAATTAGTGATATTTTTTATTATGACTATAAATAAAATTCAAGACACTTATAATTGTCTTGATAAATAATTTTAAAGGACATATAAATTTGTCATCATTACTATAATAAAACAACATATATAAATGTCATTACAAATCTTATAGTGACACTCTTTTTTGTCACTATAATAATTATTCATGCTATTAGTGTTGTCACTATTTTTATTTTGAGTAATGATAGGGAGAGTAAATTTGGGAGAGTGAATGAGAGAGTGAATGACGTGGCAGTTATTGTATACACGTCCGATCGCCAATCGGACACCACCGGCGGCCTCTGATCACCGTCCCGAATCAAACTATGTCCTAAGAAGATCGGTGAACTCATTGGGAATCGCCGCAATTATGATCTCGTCGCATTCACCGTCAATCCGGCGAGATCTCAATTACCGGCGACCCTGCCGGGTTCACCATCTTCTTAGGACATAGTTTGATTCGGGACGGCAATCAGAGGTCATCGGTGGTGTCCTATCGGCGATCGAACATGTACACATTAGCTACACGTCATTCACTCTCCCAATCATTACTCTTTTATTTTATAGTGACATTAAGAATTGTCATAAGTGATAAAACTTTAGACGACATCACTATAGATGACATTTTAACTTAATGTCACTATATTAAAAATGTCAGTGTAAGTAATATATGATGACACTTTTCAATGTCATTAAAAGTATTTTTTTCTTGTAGTGCCCCAGTGACGACTGACCTCAAATACTGACCCCCTCCTTGTTTACGGATAAGCATCCCCATTATAAGGAGTCATCACGATCCTTAAATATCGCAATAGGTCGAAGCGTAATAACGCCGCAGACCGTTTCAAAAGCTATCCAGTAACCGCCGAAGGAGGTGGGTGACGTGGCTCAAGTCGCGGAGACGTGGCACAGATCGAGGGAACATGCCTAGTTTGCCTCCATCGGTATAAAAGGTAGTTCAACCCCTCCGGAAGGAGGTTACGCACTATCCTTACTTAGTACTTTTCTCCTTCTCAATTGCCTTCATTCTCCATCAAAATCCTGACTTGAGCGTCGGAGTGGACTCCGTCGGACCCCTTCCGGCGTATCCCCTAACGCTCGTGTTAATCTCGTAGGGCTCAGAGTTCCTCCCCTTCACAACGACTTCCACATGGGCAGACCTTCGGTGACTGGACATCGCCGTCGATTCCTTCCGGAACAATATATATATATATATATATATATATATATATATATATATATATATATATATATTAAAGATTTTTTTTCGTAAACTCTACTAATAATTTATATTGATGCTAGGAATAGATTATATATATGTTTAATCTTTTTTTAAAATTATATATATATATATATTAAATATGATGTTAATTCTAATGTATTTTGTTGAATAATATAGTTGGAAAAAATTATTAGTATATAAAATATATGATCATTTAATAGGTATAGATATTCGGATAAATATATGATACTTAATAGTTAATGGATATGAGTACGAAGGATATAAAAAACCAGATCTATTATCTTCCCTAATTATTATAATGTGTATATAGCATATAAATTTTATATTTTTTTATGAGATGATAAATATTATAATATCTATCGGATACCCTTACGGCTAGAACTAAAATCAAGCCATTGAACTCGAAGAACTGTTACGGGTCAGTCGTGCGTCCTAAGTGGTAAAGTCAAATTAATTGGGCAAATCAATCGGTCAGGTTGTCGTGTTGATAAATTGGCCTTGCGAATTAATTGGATCAAATAAGTCAATGGTGATGAGCCACATATGCAAAATGGATAAGTAAGCCTCCGGGATTATACTACAACGGTAAGACGACTAATCACTATCTCAGACATACACAGTTCGATCTCCAATTACGACGTATTTACAGAAATTTTTTCTCTAAATGAGATGCGAACCTTAGGGCGCTGAATTTTAGACTGTCTACCACGAGCGCTTCTCGATTTATCTGATAATCGATGAAAAATTTCTATGAGACCGAATCAATCGTTCGAGGTTGAAAAACTTTTTTAAAAAATATGGATAAGTAAACTAGCGTCTAACCTAGAAAAGGAAAAATCCTTTCTTTTTTCTTCTTAGAAAAAGGAAAATGGTTTTCACATATAAAATATTTTATAAGAAACAAACAAACCCTTTTAACAAGTGAACTATGTATGATCATAAAAAGTAATTAATCCAGATATTTTTATTCTTTATTCGTCTTGAAATGATAGACGTGATTGTATAATTAAATTTTATCGGTCATCGTTAAATTCTGGAAGCAATGAATCAGGGAATAATTCAATACTAGGGAGTGATTCGAATGTCATAAACATTTATTTATACTACTAGAAATCGAAATCTCATTATTTGAAAATTTAATCTCATCGCACCGAGCCGTGAGAAAAATTATTTATGTTATTGTTTTAGATATCTAATTTATATCGGCAATTTATCAAAAAGTATACTTAATAATTAGTATTTATCAAAAAAGGTATCATGATTTCATTATTACCAAAGGGAGCACCTATTTTAGTGAACTTCCTCTAATACCCCTCTTATCAAATACTGCATGTTTCTCTTTCTCTTTCTCTTTCACTTTTTTTTTCTCAGTAACAAATCCCCAGGCAATGGAATTTGCTTTTTCAGATTTGATATTTTAAAATAATATATTTAGGAATCGTTTAAAAAACGTAAGGTAAAGAAAGAAAAAAATTATTTCCATTAACAAAAAATTCTCTTCCAACTTATTTTAAAAAACTAAAGTGATGAAATTTTATATTTGATTAATATAAATTATTATATTAAATAATATTTAATAAATATATTAATATATAACAAAGACTTAAAATTTAAAAAGTCTGAAATTTTTTTATTTCAGACTAAGTGTAAACCTGAAATCTTAATCAAAAGATTTCAGGTCCACGCTGGGCCTGAAATAAAATATTTCAGGCCCAGCGTGGGCCTGAAACAAAAAATTTCAGGTCCTGCATCGGCCTGAAATCATGTGTTATGATAGGATTTTTTACGTAGGCCTGAAACATAAAAAAAACATCTCTTTATATTTTTGAAATCATAATAAAAATCACTGAGAAAGACTACCTTACGTGAGATATTCTAATTAATATAAAACATACATTATATTAAAAATGAACTTTGATATATATATATATATATATATATATAATATATATATATATATATATATATATATATATATATATATATATATAACAACTTCAGGGTTGAAATCTTTGATTTCAGACCCTGCATTTTGATTTCAGGCCCAGCGTGGGCCTAAAACAAAAGATTTCAGACTCTACGTCGGCCTGAAATCATGTGTTATAATAGGGTTTTTTACGTAGGCCTGAAACATAAAGAAACATCTCTTTATATTTTTGAAATCACAATAAAAATCACTGAGAAAGACTAGACATTCTAATTAATATAAAATGTGGATTATATTAAAAACCAACTTTTATATATATATATATATATATATATATATATATATATATATATATATATATATAACTTCAGGGCCTGAAATCTTTGATTTCAGGCCCTACATGATTATATAAAATTAATAAATATAAAAAATAATTAATAGACATAATAATATATATTGATCGGCAAAATTAAAGATATAAGGATGATTTATTAAAACGAGCTATGATTCTACATTATTATTGTATCGTTCTGTGCCAACTGATACAGTATAAGAACATCAGTGGGTTTTGACCAAAATCACTGATGGACCTCCCATATCTGGATTTTTGAAAACCCTATATCAATAGACATGATTGACCTAGGAGAAGATGTTTTAGTTGTCCAAACATCTATACACTCTATATCACCAATGCAATAGGAGTAGTTTAGAAATATCCGTGGGTTTTGATCAAAACCCACTGATGGACCTACCATATCTAGATTTCTGAAAACTCCATATGAATAGAGAGGGTAGAGTTAGGAGATGATGTTTTAGGTGTCCAAACATCTATATATTAGATATCACCAATAAAATAGGAGTAGTTTAGAAATATCAGTGAGTTTTGACCAAAACCCACTGATGGACCTCCCATATCTGGATTTCTGAAAACTCCATATGAATAGAGAGGGTAGAGGTAGAAGAAGATGTTTTAGGTGTCCAAACATCTATATATTAGATATCACCAATGTAATATGAGTAGTTTAGCCATATCAGTGGGTTTTGGTCAAAACCCACTAATATTTCTAAACTACTCCTATTGCATTGGTGATATAGAGTGTATAGATATTTGGACACCTAAAACATCTTCTCCTACCTCTACCCTCTCTATTCATATGGAGTTTTCAGAAATCCAGATATGGGAGGTCCATCAGTGGGTTTTGGTCAAAACCTACTGATATTTCTAAACTACTCCTATTTCATTGGTGATATCTAATATATAGATGTTTGGACACCTAAAACATCATCTCCTAACTCTACCCTCTCTATTCATATGCAGTTTTCAGAAATCTAGATATGGTAGGTCCATCAGTGGGTTTTGATCAAAACCCACTGATATTTCTAAACTACTCCTATTGCATTGGTGATATAGAGTGTATAGATGTTTGGACACCTAAAATATCTTCTCCTAGGTCAATCATGTCTATTGATATAGGGTTTTCAGAAATCCAGATATGGGAGGTCCATCAGTGGGTTTTGGTCAAAACCCACTGATGTTCTCATACTGTATCAGTTGGCACAGAACGATACAATAATAATGTAGAATCATAGCTCGTTTTAATAAATCATCCTTATATCTTTAATTTTACCGATCAATATATATTATTATGTCTATTAATTATTTTTTATATTTATTAATTTTATATAATCATGTAGGGTCTGAAATCAAAGATTTCAGGTCTTGAGCAGGGCCTAAAATCAAAGATTTCATGCCCTGAAGTTATATATATATATATATAAAAGTTGGTTTTTAATATAATCCACTTTCTATTAATTAGAATGTCTAGTCTTTCTCAGTGATTTTTATTGTGATTTCAAAAATATAAAGAGATATTTCTTTATGTTTCAGGCCTACGTAAAAAACCATATTATAACACATGATTTCAGGCCGACGTCGGGCCTGAAATCTTTTGTTTCAGGCCCACGCTGGGCCTGAAATATTTCTATTTTAGGCCCACGCTGGGCCTGAAATCTTTTATTTCAGGCCCAGCGTGGGCCTGAAATCTTTTATTTCAGGCCCAACGTAGACCTGAAATCAAAATGCAGGGCCTGAAATCAAAGATTTCAGGCCCTGGTCAGGGCCTAAAATCAATTGATTTCAGGCCCTGAAGTTGTTATATATATATATATATATATATATATATATATATAAAAGTTCATTTTTAATATAATGTATGTTTTATATTAATTAGAATATCTCACGTAAGGTAGTCTTTCTCATTGATTTTTATTGTGATTTCAAAAATATAAAGAGATGTTTCTTTATGTTTCAGGTCTACGTAAAAAACCCTATTATAACACATGATTTCAGGCCGATGCAGGACCTGAAATCTTTTGTTTCAGGCCCACGCTGAGCGTGAAATCTTTTATTTCAGGCCCAGCATGGGCCTGAAGTCTTTTGATTAAGATTTCAGGTCTATACTTGTCTGAAATAAAAAGATTTCAGACTTTAAATTTTATGTCTTTGTTATATATTAATATATTTATTAAATATTATTAAATATATTAATTTATATTAATCAAATATAAAATTTCATCACTTTAGTTTTTTAAAATCAGTTAGAAGAGAATTTTCTATTAATGGAAATAATTTTTTTCTTTCTTTACCTTACGTTTTTTAACCGATTCCTAAATATATTATTTTAAAATATCAAATCTGAAAAAGCAAATTCTATTGTCTGGGGATTTGTTACTGAGAAAGAGAAAGAGAAAGACATGCAGTATTTGACAGGAGGAGTATTAGAGGAAGTTCACTAAAATAAGTGCGCCCTTTGATAACAATGAAATCATAGTACGTCTTTTGATAAATACTAATTATTGGATACGTCTTTTGATAAATTATCGAATTTATATCGATTATTTTATAGATAGATAGATGATCTAATCTTGCATTTATCCATCAAGTAAAATCCTACAAAAGTCTACAATCTGGCCGTCCAACATCATTAATAATTCAAGCATTATGAAAATTTGAAAATATCCTACACGATAATTGAACTCTTAGCACGATAGTGATTTAGCTTAGCTGACAAAAAGATAATTCGTTTACTTTAGCATTCGTCAATTTATCTTAGAATTAAGATAGAAAAGAAAATTCATAAAAATTATTAATCAAGAAACTAACTAACACATAAAAAAAATAGATATCTATTTTATCAGGATTTAACTTTAAATTTTATGATAATAATATTTTATATAATGATCATCAGAGTTTATCAATTAGAAAATTATTCATGCTCTTAGAAGATTACAACTGTGATTTAATTCTAACATTTTTTATTATCTCGTAAATGATGTTTACAATTTTTATAACAAAAATATACGACGATTTGTATGCATAAATAATGAGTAATATCTTGTAATTAGCTTCATTTATAATTGATATGAATCACCGCTCATAATTAAAATGATATGCCAAAATTTTAATTTTTTTTACTAACGAATTAGTATAATAAACTAATGGATATATGACATTGAGTATTTAATTATCTGAATGATAAAAGGGCATTCGTGCAGTCCAACGTTCATGTTAATTCGTTCTCAGATTAAATCTGAATGTTATGATTAATACATGAAAAGGATAGATACTGATAGGATTGAATAGTTCGTACTTGACAAGGAGAATAAAGAAGCCGCAGGATGTAATATGATGGATCGGAACGACCTTCCTTCCCGTGCCCTGCCCCCCCCCCCAGGAGATGCGCCCGGGAAGGTTAGCCCGAAGACCTCTCTCGAGAGCACCCCGGGAGGTTAGGTCCTGAGAGTACCTCGAGAGTTATAGCGCCCGAAGACCCCGAGCTCACCTCGGGAGGTGGAGTCTCTGCAATGACCGACCTCGAATACTGACCCCCCTTTCGGTGCGGATAATCATCCCCGTTAGAAAAGGTCTGCACGACCCTTAAATGTCGCAACGGGTGGAAGCGTGATAACGGCGCAGATCGTTTCAAAGGATATTCAGTCACCGCCGAAAGAGGGGGCGTGGCTTAAGTATCGGAGACGTGGCACCGATCGAGGGGGCACGTCTAGTCTGTCGACGTCAGTATAAAAGGTAGTCCAACATCTCCGGTAAGGGTGTTACGCTCTCTCAACCCTAGATACATTCTTTACTTCTTGCTACCTTTACTTCTCGGACGAACACTGACTTGAGCGTCGGAGTGGACTCCGCCGGACCCCTATCGGCGTGTCTCCTAACGCTCGTGTTAACCTTGCAAGACCCTAAGTTCCTCCCCGCCGCAGCAACTTCCACAGGGGCAGAACTCCAGCGCCTGGCCATCGTTGTTGACTCTTTCCGGAACAAATTTGGTGTCGTCTGTGGGAAACTAGCAAAGCACCTGAAGGAGCACCGACGGCAAGGTTGGAGGAACAACCCATTGTCCGTAGAGGGGAGGACTTCGATCTTCAAGAGGTCTTGCCAGAAGGCCTCTCCCATCCGAGAGAAGATGAAGGACCTAAGAAGGAACGAAGGGAGGTCGAGAGTGAGGAAGTACAGATTCATCCTCAACATGGAGGGGGAAGCACGTGTATCGCCCTCGACCTCGCACCAGAACTAAGAAGTTGTCTCATCGAGTGCCTGTGAAACCATAAGGATGTCTTCACTTGGGCCACGGAAGAGATTAAAGGAGTTCCACCAGCGTTGGACATGCACCACTTGCATGTTACGCCGGGAGCCCGTGCCGTGAAGCAGAGGCGGAGGCACTTCACTCCTGACCAAGATAAGGTCATTCGAGATGAAGTCCAGAAGTTGTTAAAAGTCGGACACATCAGAGAAGTCCAATTTCCAGCATGGTTGGCCAATGTGGTCCTTGTCCCCAAGCCCGAGGGCAAATGACGAGTATGCATCGACTTCCGAGACTGAAACAAAGTCTGCCCAAAAGACTGCTACCCCTGCCTCGGATAGACCGGTTGGTGGACTCTACAGCCGGGTGTGAGTTCATCTCAATGTTAGATGCTTACCAGGGCTAACACCAAGTCCCACTTGCTCCCGAGGACCAGGAGAAGATCAGTTTTGCGACGGCTGAGGACATGTACTGCTACAATGTCATGCCCTTCGGCTTACGCAATGCGGGTGCTACATACCAGCAGATGATGGACAAAGTCTTCAAGCACCAGATAGGGCGAAACATCGAGGTGTACGTGGACGACTTCCTGGTAAATTTTGACAAGGGAGGTGACATGATAGCTGACCTTGATGAGACATTCGCCACCCTGAGGGCCAACAGGTTGAAACTAAACCCAACTAAGTGTTTGTTTGGGGTAAAAAGTGGCAGGTTCCTGGGGTACATGGTGACGGAGAGGGAGATCGAAGCCAACGCGGAAAAAGTAAAGGTCATTCTGGATATGCCGCCCTCGTAAAACTTCAAGGAAGTATAGCGGCTGAATGGAAGGATCACGGTGTTATCCCGATTCATCTCCAAATCCGCAGACAAGCCTCTCCCATTCTTCAAAATTTTGAGAAAAGCCGCTAAGTTCGAGTGGGATGACCAGTGTGAGAAGGCCTTTGCAGAGTTGAAGACCTATCTTGCAGACCTCCCTACCCTGCACAAACCCATGGAGGGGGAGACCTTATTCGTCTATTTATCAGCAGCTGAGCAAGCGGTGGGATCGGCGCTCGTCCGAGAACAAGATCGGGTACAATACCCCATCTATTTCTTTGGGCACCTTCTAAAGGACGCCAAAATGAGGTACACCATGATGGAAAAACTAGCCTACGCCTTGGTCTTGATGGCTCGAAAGTTACGGTTGTACTTCTTAGCGTATCCCATCGTGATCCTCACCAATAACCCGCTCGCCCGAGTCCTCACTAACCCTGAGGCATCGGGCAGGCTGATAAAATGGACAACGGAGTTAAGAGAATACGACATTGAGTATCAGCCTCGAGCCGCTATCAAAGCGCAGGCCCTCTCCGACTTCATGCTAGAGACCGTCCCGGAGGCGGAGGTCGAAGGTGTGTGGAAGGTCTATGTAGATGGATCCTCCAATAGCCAGCACAGCGGGTTGGACTGCTACTAATTTCCCCTAGGGGAGACACATTGCATCTGTCTATCTGACTCCACTTCAAAGCTACCAACAACGAAGTCGAATACGAGGCGATCCTAGTAGGCCTGCAAGTGGCCAGGCACATGGGAGCCTGTCGGGTCACGGTATACTCGGATTCACAATTGGTGGCTCAGCAGATAGCGGGTAGTTTCGAAGTCAAGTGCGAACGACTGTGTAAATATGTAGCCCTCTACGAACAGCTGAATGCCGCCTTCTCGGAGGTCATCCTGCAAATGATCTCCCAGTCGGACAATGTGTGGGCCGATGAGCTAGCCAAGCTGGCCAGTTCCATATCCACCTGGCAGTTGAACAAGCCTAGTATGACAGAAGCGACGGTAGCCCAGATCGGAGAGGAGGTCGGAACCGACAAACGGACAGACTGGAGGCATCCCTACATAGCCTTCCTCCGGGATGGATCCCTTCCTGGTGAGCACCCAGAAAAGCCGGTTGTTTCGCCGGCGGGCGGGCAAGTTTACACTGGTCGGGGATCAGCTATATAGGAGAGCCTTCGCCCGACCCCTCCTAAATTGCATCGGGCCGGAGGAGACCGACTATGTGATAAGGGAGGTACAGGAGGGCATCTGTGGGAGTCACATCGGAGGAAGATCCCTGTCTCGGAAGATCCATTTAGCGGGATACTTTTGGCCTACTTTGCAGGCTGATGCGCTTAATTTTGTGGCCCGGTGCGAAGCTTGTCAGAGACATCAACATATAACTCACCGTCTGACCGAGCCCTTGCGAGTTTCTACAGTATCCTGCCCTTTCAACCAATGGGGAATGGACATTGTGGGTCCCTTTCCCATTGGGCCCCAGCAGAAGAAATTTCTGTTGGTCCTCATTGACTACTTCTCCAAATGGGTAGAAGTCGAACCTCTGACGAACATCACAGAAGGGGATGTGATGAAAGTCCTATGGAGAGACATTGTCTGCCAGTACGACATCCTTCACAAGCTGGTATCCGACAATGGGCGACAAGTTTCTGGGCGTAAGCTGAAGAAGTGGTGCGAAGGATTAGGCATTCAACATGCCTTCACCTCAGTGGCATACCCATAGAGCAATGTGTTGGTGCTTGGATGGCTAGAGAGGGGGGGTGAATGTAGCCAGACAGACTTTTCACTTCTTTCAAAACTTTCTGCACTTTGATGGTTAGCAGCGGAAGCAAAGCAAACAGAAAATAGAGATGCAGAAATCAAAGAACAAACCAAAATCCTAACACGAGGATATACAAGGTTCGGGGATAACTTGCCCTACTACTTGTCGTGCCCGTAAGGTGGGCGATCCCTTGATCGTCGACAGATCAAGCCCCGAAAAATCAGGATAGATGAATCCTCCTTCTCGGTGGAGAAACCTCTCCACACAATGTCTCAACAGATGTGAAATAAAAGCACAGAGACAGCAACCAGAAAGCTTACAGAGCACTCGGATAGAAGAAACCCAAGAACTCTACACCGAGCTCCACTCAGCACAAACCTCACGCAAGAACTCCCTGCTCTTCGTGTCTGCGTGCAGATGGACTCGCCAAGCTCTTTTTCTCTTACAAGCGCTCAAGTATCAGAGTATATGCTCAAGCTTTAAGATTCACAGATTGCCAAAGGATGATCAAGTGTTGCCACAAGAGATGAAGAGTTGAAGACATCAAAATTGTTGCAGAGTCTTCTCTGCTACCCGCTCTTAAGCCTCTGCCCAAAACCCAGGTCACAGACGCTCCCCTGCAGCTGCTCATCTGAAACAGCCCAGCTACCCTGACCTCTCCTGGACTCCCTGAGCTCTCCTCAGCCGAGCCCCAGTCAGCTTCTCAGTAGTGCAGTCGTTTGTTGAAACCTGAGAAGAGAAAAACGTCAAAAAGGTGGCACCGAAAGATCTCAGTTGACCCTCCTCCACTACTTGAAATCATCCCTGCATCACTTGCATACTTAACAGAGGTTTAGCAAATGAAATCAAACTTGCATCAGTAATAGCAGAGAAAAACAAAGTAAAATCAGTAGTGTTCAGAGCGTGATCAGAAGTCTGACAGCGTATTTGAATTAAAGTTTTCAGTTACTGATCGGTCACCCGACCGATCAGAGAGGACCCTGATCGGTCACCAGACCGATCAGGGTAAGGCCTGAATGATCAGGTCACATCCTGATCGATCCAGTGTCTCCCTGATCGGTCACACTGACCAATCAGGGTTCGTGGATCGGTCACCGGATCGATCTACCAGTTCATTAAGCATTCAAGCCACTACCCGCAGCTTTTCCCAATCAAAGGCGCCAGATCGGTCACCAGACCGATCAGGGTGTTATCTGATCGGTCACGGTGACTGATCAGGCCACTCCTGGACCGATCAGGACCCAGCCTGATCGGTCCAGGAGGCATTTGATCGATCACGAAGACTGATCAATGGTTTCTCCCTAAACCCACTGCTTCTTCCCTGATCGTTCACCAGAACGATCAGGAGCCGATCAGTAGCATTTTCTTCTCTCCCTGATTGTTCACCAGAACGATCAGGAGCTGAACAGTAGCATTTGGCTCTCCCTCTGATCGTTCACCAGAACGATCAAACTTCTCTGGATCGGTCACTAGATCGATCCACAACAGGGAGTTCGTGCCAACTCCCTGATCGGTCTCCAGACCGATCCAGCAACTCCCAAATCAACTTTATGTCAAGATAACGAGCTCCCTAGCCTTCTCTGACTCATCCTGGTCTCCCAGACCAAGACTCCGTGCCCAGCTTCACTCACCGGGACTTCGTTCAACCTAGCTTCCCAAGCTAGGACCTGGCTTCACTCACCAGGGTTTCAGTCACCAGGCTTCAGTCACCGAGACCCGGCTTCACCCACCGGGGTTTCCATCACCTAGCTTCCCTAGCTAGGACCTGGCTTCACTCACCGGGGTTTCAGTCACCCAACTTCACTCACCGGGACCCGCCTTCACTCACCAGGGTTTCCATTACCTAGCTTCCCTAGCTAGGACCTGGCTTCACTCACCAGGGTTTCAGTCACCCGGCTTCACTCACCGGGACCCGGCTTCACTCACCGGGATTTCCAATCACCTGGCTTCACTCACCAGGACCCAACTTCACTCACCGGGGTTTTCCAATCACCTGACTTCACTCACCAGGACCCGGCTTTACCCATCGAGGTTTTCCAATCACCTGGCTTCACTCACCAGGATTTCAGTCACCCGACCTCACTCATCGGGAATCGTGCCCCGCCCCGACCAGGACTTAAACAAGACTCATCTCATTAACCTAAACTAAAATCGGTGTCAACACCAAAATAACAATCAGGGTCAGATTGCATCAACACAATGGACAAGCCGAAGTCGTCAATCGAGAAATCCTACGGGGGCTCAAGATAAAGTTAGATCACGTCGGGGGCAGCTGGGTCGAAAAACTCCCCAGCATCCTGTGGTCCTATCGGACTACCTCAAAAGAAGGTATAGGCGAGAGCCCTTTCCAGCTGGTTTATGGTGCAGAAGTCGTCATCCTGGTGGAGGTGGGGGAAGAGTCCCCACGACGGCAGCATTATCATAAAGAAGACAACGACCAAGAGCGGCTAATTGATCTAGATATCATCTCGAAGGTGCAGGATAAAGCCGCGGCAAGGTTGTAGGCATATCGGAGAAGGATGCAGCAAGCCTACAATCGCCGAGTGATCGCCCGTAACTTCGAAGTGGGTGATCGAGTCTGGAAGAGAATAAAGCCAGTAGGGGACCCCGGGAAGTTGGACACGCAGTGGGATGACCCCTATGTCATCATCAAGAAACTCACAGGAGGTAGCTATTACCTGGAAGACAAAAAATGCAAAAGATTGGAAAGGCCCTGGCACGCCAACCATCTCCTCCCCTACTGTACTCAGTGAGGTATCGCGTAGTGTATTTACTTGATGTATTTTTTACTTCTCCATTGCCTTGCAGTATTATCAATAAAAAGTGCGAGTGAAATGCCCTTCGGGAAAACGCTGATCCCCCCATCTGAGATTAAACCCTACAGTCCCTTGGTGTGTAGGCTTGGCCTTGGAGCTATACACGCTCAGCCAAGAACTGATTAAACCCTACAGCCCCTTCGTGTGTAGGCTTGGCCTCGGAGCTGTATACGCCCGGCCAAGAGCAGACTAACCCATACAGCCTCTTGGTGTGTAGGCTTAGCCTCGGACCTGTACACGCCCGACCAAGAGATGATTAAACCCTACAGCCCATTGGTGTGTAGGCTTGGCCTCGGAGCTGTACACACTCGGCCAAGAGCTGATTAAACCCTACAGCCCTTTGGTGTGTAGGCTTGACCTCGGAGCTGTATATGCCCGGCCAAGAGCTGTTAAAACCCTACAACCCCTTGGTGTGTAGGATTGGCCTCGGAGATGTACGCGCCCGACCAAGAGCTGCTAAAACCCTACAGCCTCTTAGTGTGTAGGCTTGGCCTCGGAGCTGTACACGTCCGGCCAAGAGTTGATTAAACCCTACTGCCCCTTGATGTGTAGGCTTGGCCTCAGAGCTGTACACGTCCGGCCAAGAGCAGATTAAACCCTACAACCCCTTGGTGTGTAGGCTTGGCCTCGAAGCTGTATACACCCAGCCAAGAGAAAATTAAACCGTATAACCCCTTGGTATGTAGGCTTGGCCTTGGAGCAGTACATGCCCAGCCAAGAGCTGATTAAACCCTACAATCCCTTGGTGTGTAGGCTTGGTCTCGGAGCTGTACACGCCCGGCCAAGATCTGTAAAAACCCTACAGTCCCTTGGTGTGCAGGCTTGGCCTCGGAGTTGTACACACCCAACCAAGAGCTGCTAAAACCCTACAGTCTTTCGGTGTGTAGGCTTGGCCTCAGAGTTGTACACGCCCGGCCAAGAGCTAATTAAACCTTACAGCCTCTCGATGTGTAGGCTTGGCCTTAGAGCTGTACACGCTGGGCCAAGAGCTGATTAAACCCTACAGCCTCTCGGTGTGTATGCTTGTCCTCGAAGCTGTACATGGCCGGCCAAGAGCTGCTAAAACCCTACAACCCCTTGGTGCGTAGACTTGGCCTCGGAGCTGTGCACACCCGGCCAAGAGCAGATTAAATCCTATAGCCCCTTGGTGTGTAGGCTTGGCCTCGGAGCTATACATGCCCAGCCAAGAGCTGATTAAAATCCCTACAACCCCTTGGTGTGTAGGCTTGGCCTCAAAGCTGTACATGCCCCGCCAAGAGTTGTTAAAACCCTACAGCCCCTTGGTGTGTAGGCTTGGCCTCGGAGCTATACACGCCCGGCCAAGAGCTGCTAAAATCCTACAACCCCTTGGTGTGTAGGCTTGGCCTCGAAGCTGTACATGCCAACCAAGAACTGATTAAACCCTACAGCCTCTTGGTGTGTAGGCTTGACCTCGGTGTACACGCCCGACCAAGAGCTGTTAAAACCCTACAACCCCTTGGTGTGTAGGCTTAGCCTCGGAGATGTACACGCCCGGCCAAGAGCTGCTAAAACCCTACAACCCCTTGGTGTGTAGGCTTGGCCTCGGAGCTGTACATTCCCGGACAAGAGCAAATTAAACCCTACAATCCCTTGGTGTGTAGGCATGGCCTCGGAGCTATATACGTCCGGCCAAGAGCTGATTAAACCCTACAGCCCCTTGGTGTGTAGGCTTGGCCTCGGAGCTGTACACGCCCGGCCAAGAGCTGTTAAAACCCTACAACCCCTTGGTGCGTAGGCTTGGCCTCGGAGCTGTACACGCCCGACCAAGAGCTACTAAAACCCTATAGCCGCTTGGTATGTAGGCTTGGCCTCTGAGCTGTACATGCTCGGCCAAGAGCTGATTAAACCCCTACAGCCCCTTGGTATGTAGGCTTGGCCTCGGACCTGTACACGCCCGGCCAAGAGCTGTTAAAACCCTACAACTCCTTGGTGTGTAGGCTTGGCCTCGGAGCTGTACATGCCCCTCCAAGAGCTGCTAAAACCCTACAGCCTCTCGGTGTGTAGGCTTGGCCTCGAAGCTATACACGCTCGACCAAGAGCAGATTAAACCCTACCACCTCTGGGTGTGTAGGCTTGGCCTCGGAGCTATACACGCCAGGCCAAGAGCTGCTAAAACCCTACAGCCCCTTGGTATGTAGGCTTGGCCTCAAAGCTGTACACGCCGGGCCAAGAGCTGATTAAATCCTACAGTCTCTCGGTGTGTAGGCTTGGCCTCGAAGCTGTACACACCCGGCCAAGAGCTGATTAAACCCTACAACCTCTCGGTGTATAGGCTTGGCCTCGAAGTTGTACACACCCAGCCAAGAGCAGATTAAACCCTACGTCCTCCCAGCTTTCCTCAGAGCTGGCATTCTAAGGGGAACAAGAAATCCCTCCAAATATAAGGGAAGTTGACATTCAGTAATAAAACGACCACTCATTGGTGCTACAAAAAAGAGAGCTCAA
This sequence comes from Boesenbergia rotunda, assembly GCA_024364735.1. Classification (NCBI taxonomy): domain Eukaryota; kingdom Viridiplantae; phylum Streptophyta; class Magnoliopsida; order Zingiberales; family Zingiberaceae; genus Boesenbergia; species Boesenbergia rotunda. Next base: position 311,522 of record JAGFNQ010006555.1, on the reverse strand, counting down.
AAGAAGAAGATATAGCGAGTGAGGGACTGTCAGGGAGTCTATACCTATATATCCTATAAATCCTGCTCCTCTGGGGATAGATCATCCCAAACAGGCTGGACAATTATTGCACGCATGTCCAAGCTGGGTTTCAGTAGATGGTCCTTCTCCAGCTAAAGGATAGCGTCGTAGAAGCCCTGTTTGAGGTGCTCCAATGCTTGCCCGACCACCACCTCATCATACTCCTCCGACTCCAAGAACTTAGCCCTGGACTCCGCCTCGATCTGGGATAGTTGAATTGCGTGGTCGCCCTGCTGCTGCTGTATCTTGGCCTCGACCTTCTCCTTGGCAGCTTTCAGTGTCGCCACCTCTTGGAATAGGTAAGCCTGAGTCTCTTGCACCTCCTGGAGTTTCTAAGTAGCAGCAGCAGTTTGTGCTTTGGCTTGTGTCACTTGATCCTGAAGATCGGCTGCATAAGAGTTTGACAGCTCCAAGTCGTGATCTCGCAGAGCCATCAGGTGCTCTCGGTCCGCATCCCGGTCCTCCAAGACTTTCTTCGTGGACTCCAGGAGGTTAAATTGACCGGTCAACTCTCCCGTTTGGGCTTGGAGTTCATCCCGCTCCTGTGATAGCTTCTGCAGCTCCCCTTTAAGCACCTAGTTCTTCTTGGATTCAAGGCGTTCTCGGAGTTTGTATCCATGCAAGGCATCCTCGACCGCTATTAAGGCTGCCAGATAATGCTCACTTTTCTCGCGAAGAGCCCGGTTGACCTCCAACTGCATGAGTCCTGCCTCATGAGCCCAACCGGTTTCCGCCTCGGCATCTGCCACCTTTCGAAGGAGGTCTTCAGTAACCCCTTTGGAGCACAACAAGCGGCTGGTGGCTGCGCAGTTAGAGGCCACCTATAGGACAGATACAGTCAGTCAATAGAAGGACTTTAGAGTAAAATGAAAAGCGCATCTCAAATGTTTACCGTCAGTAGGGATTGGTATAGCATGCCCGGGTAGTGGGCTGACCCAGCTACCCGCCATGGTAAGATGGGAGAAAGAAGAGTTCCCTCGGTAGGGGGCCCTGACTAGCTGGGAACGTCTTTGGGGTCAGGGGCATCTTCTTCTGTATTTGAAGCGCTCGACAATGCCTCAGAAGCAACCCCCTTTATTTTGATGGATTGAGAACTACCGGCCGCCTTCTTCTTCACCTTAGGAGCCTTCCGGTGAGAGCGATGTGGATGCGTGGACACCTCTTTGCCTCGGGGAACAGCCGAAGGGTCGACCGAGAGAGCTGGGGCATCGGTGGCAGAAACGAGCGTCTCAATGATAGGAGAAGAAGACTCTTCCCGAACGCCCGGGGATCGTGAAGCCACATCCTCGGGGGTAGCCGAGCACAAAGACGCTGGAGATAAGCCTTTCTTCAACAGCTTCAGGGGTCGATCCCTTTGTGATCGACGCTCCCGACGCTTCTTTTCAAGCGCATAGATCTCTGAGGGTATGACCGATGGAGGAGGTGTTGGTGCAGAATGCACCCAAGTCAAACCTGTATTTTGATAATGGCAACTGGGTTCAAAAGTTAAGATATATTGTGTGTCTAACATGTTACCCAAGTGTGCAGGCAAAGCCCTAGCGAAGGACTGCTAGGCACCTGGCGAATGAATGCCATGATACAAAGACCTAGCGAAGGACAGCTAGGCACCTAGCGAGGGAATGCTAGGATACAAAGCCCTAGCGAAGGAATGCTAGGCACCTGGCGAAGGAATGCCAGTATACAAAGACCTAGCGAAAGACTGCTAGGCCCCAGGCGAAGGACAGCTTGGTACTGAAGACCTGGCGAAGGACTGCCAGGCACCGGGCGAAGGACAGCTTGGTATCCAAGACCTAGCGAAGGACCGCTAGGCAAAAGTCCAACCGGAGGAGCCGGTTGGCATCAGGTACATTCTCCCGAGAGGAGTAGGTGAGGACGCGTTCCCCGTTGAGGGAACAGTAGGCGTCGGTTCGACCTAGGGCTCCATTTCGGAGGCCCAAAGTCAGAACCAAGACAGCTAAGGCTGTATAAACTAACATCTTATTGCTTTATGTTGTTTTGGACTAACCCTGGATGCAGGACCGAAGGAACGAGTGTCTGCAGCTCAGAGAGCCTCAAAGGAGTGAGGCAGCAGCTGACCAGGGCGCCCGGAGTGTCCCGGGCGCCCCTAAGGTGAACACAAAACAAAGTAAAGCAAGGTGAGCTTCGGCAGCTTATGGGCGTGGCGCCCCCGTGCTCCCGGGCGCCCCCAGGTAAAGCCAACGAAGCAAGCCAACGAGAAGCCAAACCGATGAGGTTTGACCCGGTCAATCCGGGCGCCCCCGTCATAGCTTGATCCCGAGTTTTAAGGGATCGGAGCTGACCGAGACGGAAGCGGATCGGTTGACAGGTGGGGGGCACCCCCGACGTTCCGGGCGCCCCCAGGTGCTATAAAAAGGGCCCTCGACCCCAAGGCTTCAACAATCATTCTTTCCAACGCATACACTCTCTTCTGCTCTCGTGCTCTGTTCCAGAAACCTCCTGACTCAAGACTCAAGAGACGACGACGTCCCGCTACTCCGAAAAAGACAACCTACATCGGACGTCGGTAAAAGAAGAGTTTTCTTTTTAAAGTTTACTTTGCTATACTTATAAATTCAATCTTGTAAACTGATTTGCGCACTTATAGAATTGCCCGCAGAAAACGGTCAACGACCGTGGGCCTTGGAGTAGGAGTCGACCTAGGCTCCAAACCAAGTAAAACTACCTGTGTTCGCGATTGTTTTGATTCCGCTGCGCACTTGCTCTATTATTTTTCCGAAAAGCGTTTAGCGATATTCACCCCCCCTCTATCGTTTCTCTCGATCCAACAAGTGGTATCAGAGCGGGGAAGTTCAAATTTGGTGCAACCACCAGTTTGAAAATTTTTTGGATTTTTTTTATCTTTTTTCGAATTTCTTCTCGTTGATCGAGGCTGGTGCAACACCACTCGACAAATACTTTTTCTTTATCCCGCACTACTAATCCAAGACCAAGTCTTGGGATATTCTTTGTCTAGTTTACGTTTCAGATAAAATGGCCATGTAAGAAGGCTTCAGCACCGGAAGACCACCTCTCTTCAGTGGAGAAGACTTCTCCTACTGGAAAAGCAGAATGGAAGTCCACCTGAAAACTCAGGTGGACATGTGGATAATCATCCAGTCCGGACTGGAGATTCCGAGAAATGCTGAAGGAGTACCTCAAAGCTACACAGAGTGGGACACCGCTCTGAAACGGAGAATTAAAGCGGTTGCAAAGGCGACCCAGGCCCTCCAATGCGGCTTAACAAAAGAGGAGCTGAACCGGGTGGGTCCCTTCAACAGTGCCAAGGAGCTGTGGGGAAAACTAATCGAGCTGCATGAAGGAACATCAGACACACGGATCAGCAAGAGGGATCTCCTCCTGAACAAGCTGTACACAATTAAAATGACCGACAACGAAACAGCAGCTCAGCTTCACGCCCGAATCCAAGAACTGATGAACGGACTGCACACCATCGGTCACAAGGTAGATAACCGTGACCTAACAAGGTACGCTTTAAATGCTTTCCCTAGAAACACATTGTGGGCATCTATGGTAGATGCATACAAGGTTTCAAGGGACCTTTCAAAAGTTAAATTAGATGAATTGTTCTCTGAGTTCAAATTACATGAACAGACTAACTACAATTTGGCCAAGAAAGGTATTGCCTTTGTTGCAAGTACAACTGGAAGGACAACAAAGAAAAAGCCTCAACCTGAACCCGAGTCTAACTCAGACTCAGACTTCGAAGACGAAGAAGGAGATAGACCTAAGCTGGTTCGACTGGCAAGAAACTACTACAAAGAATTAAAGAACCAAACCAACACACGAAGAGCCAGTAGAAGAAAGGATGAACCAGCTGAACCCGCAAACGAAAAGAACAAGCCCAATGTGACCTGCTATGAGTGTAAGAAGAAAGGTCACTACAAGAAGGAGTGTCCGAACCTAAAGGAGACCAAAAAAAATAGAAGGAAGAAGAAGGCACTTCAAGCAACGTGGGACGAATCCTCCTCCTCCGAAGAAGAAGAGGTCCCACAATCGAACCTACTCGCACTAACCACCTCAGAAGAAGTCCAGACCAAGTCAGAATCAGAAAAGGACGAAGGCAGACTAACATTCTCAGAGGACGGCGAAATCAAGGTAAGTGGATTTCCTAGAAGTCAATTAAACGAGTTAATATCTTATGTTTCTCGAGATTTGGCGAAAGCCAAACTCCGAATTGAATCCCTCCGATAGGAAGTAAAACTCCTGAAAGAGGGAGCTGACCCTAAACCCTTAACTGAGAAGGTTCAAGAAGGAACCTCTACTCAAGTTGAATAAGTTGAGAAAGAGAATTCCTCCCTGAAAATTCAGGTTAAGGATCTTAGATCAGCATTAGAACGATTTACTTCTGGTTCCAAGAATCTTGACATGATTCTTGGAAAACAGAAATCGGTTCTAAATCGATCCGGACTAGGTTATAGAACCAAGTCTCGACAAAGATCCTACTTTGCTGTACTGAACCAGTCCAGACCCATAGTTCAGGCATGGGTACCAAAACTATGCCTGAACAAACAAATTGGATCAAACCAATATTGGATCCCCAAGGACAAGATTCACATCTTGCCAAACCATTATCGTGGCTATAGTCCAGGGGAAGCCAAATTGAAAACAATAGTCATTATTAGATAAAATTCAATTCTTGCTTGCAATTTGCTTGTTTGCTTGTTTTGTTAATTTCTGCAATTTATCATGCTTAGACTTAGGAATGGTTAGTTTAAGGACCAAATCAACTTAACTGAAAATTGACAACATAGTATTGGGAGGAGGTGAGATGATAGTACGTTAGGGAAACCAATTCTAATAAGGTCAAGTATACTTGGTCTCGTTAGACTGGTGAAACTAGCCGAAGCTACCGATCCAAGACCCAAACTAGTTAGACCAGAATTTTTCAAAGAATAATCTTGAAAATGAAATTTCATTAAAAGACTTTGTCAAGGAAAGGGTTGATGATCCAATAAGGCTACGGCCAAAGAAGGCCTAGTGCCTCACCAAGACCTGGAAGCCAATCTCTGAAATTTAAATTCAAATTAGTCTTTGTAAGATTTAAATCCAACACAAATTTTCAGTTACTTGTAGACTTAAACATTCTTTTCAAAATAAATTCAACTGTTTTCAAAATTAATTAAGATTTTCAAAATAAATCATGTTTTTCAAAAAAGTCTTTTATCAAAACATGTCTCACAATACCTATAAGGCTAACGTGATTGAAAACCCTAGATTTGGGTGAGATTGACTAGGCTGTGAAAATCAATTTAGGCTATTCCTGATTCTAATTGGATCCAAATCAACAAAACTCTTTATGTGTAGGAACATAAAGATTTGGACCAATGGATGTTGGATAGCGGTTGCTCCAGACACATGACTGGAGATAAATTGAAATTCACCAAACTCAAGTTCAAGAACCTAGGCTCTATGACATTTGGCAACAATGCTACACTCAAGGTAATTGGGTTAGGTAATATTGAACTCAAATCTAACTTTATTATTAAGAAAGTGCTCTTGGTTGAACAATTCAATTTTAACTTGCTTAGCATAAGTCAGTTGTGTGATTCTGGTTATATAGTTACCTTTAACAATTCTAACTGCCTGATTAGAAACATACAAGACTCAGAAATCATGCTTAAGGGCACTAGAAAGAATAATGTGTACACTATAAACCTTCCCCTAGTACCTAAATGCATGTTAACCCAGTTAGAACAATCAAACCTCTGGCATAGGAGACTAGGTCACACCAACCTAAGAACTATTTCAAAAATCACCCAACTTGGCTTAATTAAAGGTATTCCCAAGATTAAAAATCATGAAAACCTAATCTGTGAATCTTGTAATCAAAGTAATTCAAATCCAAATCTAACTTCATCAAACACTGATCAAGAGGATAATCAATAAATTGGTGAATCTTTAATTGAACCTATAAACGAACTAACCATTGAACCAACTAGTGAATCAAATAAACCAATCATTGAACCAATAATTGAACCAGCTCAAAGAGTTGAATCAAATAGTGAACCAAACCGACCAGCCGGACCTGAGGCTGAACCAAGTTCTAGAAAATCCAAGAAACCCAGACTTAGTCACCCAACCGATCAAATTGTGGGTGATCCAACTCTAGGAGTCAGGACTAGATCCTCTTATAGAAACCTTAGTCAAATAGCAATGATTTCAAAAATAGAACCTAAGACTATAGATGAAGCCCTACCTGATCCTGATTGGATCATAGCTATGCAGGAAGAATTAGCCCAATTTGAGAGGAACCAAGTCTGGGAACTAGTGCCTAAACCTGCAGACAAATCCATCATTGACACTAAGTTTTAAGAATAAACTAAATGATCAAGGAGAAATAGTCAGAAATAAAGCCCGCCTAGTAGCGAAGGGATTCAGCCAAGTAGAAGGGTTAGATTACGACGAAACATATGCCCCAGTAGCTAGACTTGAGTCCATTAGGATGTTATTAGCATTTGCATCCCATAAAGGATTTAAGTTATACCAAATGGATGTAAAGTCAGCCTTTTTAAATGGATTCATTAAAGAAGAAGTTTATGTAGGACAATCCCCTGGGTTTGAGGACTTAGAAAGATCTGACCACGTGTTCAAACTTACTAAAGCATTATATGGACTAAAACAAGCACCTAGGGCCTGGTATGAACGCTTGTCAACTTACTTAATTTCTAAAAAATTTAAACAAGGACAAATCGACTCAACCTTATTTATTAAAATCCTAGGAAAAGATATATTTATTGCCCAAATCTATGTAGATGACATAATCTTTGGGTCCACCAACTCAAACTTTCTAAAAGAATTTGTTAAAATAATGGAAAATGAATTTGAAATGAGCTTAGTTGGTGAGCTTAACTTTTTCCTAGGCTTACAAATTAAACAAACTTGGGATGGAAACTATATCCATCAATCCAAATATACTAAAGAGTTAATAAAGAAATTTAAGATGGACAACTCTAAAAGCATAAGTACCCCCATGGCCACTAATATAAAAATAGATAGTGACCCTGATGGTAAACCAGTAGACCTTAAACTCTATAGAAGTATGATAGATAGTCTACTGTACCTTACAGCCAGCAGACCTGATATTCTTTTTGCCATAGGAATGTGTGCAAGATACCAAACCTGTGCTAAGGAAACACACTTAGCAGCCCTAAAAAGAATACTAAGATACGTTAAGGGCACCCTAAATGTAGGGATTTGGTATCCTAGGATCTCAACCTTTGATTTATCAGGATACTCGGATCCTGACTATGCTGGTTGTAAATTAGATAGAAAGAGCACAAGTGGAAGCTGCCAACTGTTAGGACAGAGTCTAGTAAGTTGGTGCAGCAGAAAACAACACTGTGTAGCTCTATCCACAACTGAAGCTGAGTATGTTGCCTTAGGAGAGTGTGTAGTATAACTTTTATGGATGATGCACACTCTTAAGGACTTTCAGCTCAATTACACCCAAACCCAAGTTTTTATCGACAATATAAGCTCAATTAATCTAACTAAAAACCCAATCCAATATTCCAGAACTAAACACATAGAAGTTAAGCACCACTTTGTAAGAGATCATGTAGCCAGGGGTGAGATAGTCCTTAAGCATGTAGACTCTAAATCTAACTTAGCTGACATATTCACCAAACCCCTACCTGAGTCTGAGTTCAATTCACTAAGAAGGCAGTTAGGACTATGCTTGGTAGAATAGGTCTACATTGTTTTTTGGTTTTTCTACTACTTCAGCCTGTAAAATTTTCAAATGTTTTTCAAAAATCAGTTTCTAAAATTTTTTCAAAATCAAATTTTACTTAGTTTTGAAAAATTTTAAATATTTTTCGACTTAGTTTTATTTTTAAAAAATACCCCCTTCAAAACTAGGGCTTTTTCGCAAATGGACTTAGCCTAGGCCCTAACCCTAGAACTGCATGCACCTATAGATTTAGAAGCCAGCATCTCACAAGCACTTTAGGGTTCTTTTGATCGATAACCTAGAATGGGTTGAGATGCTTAGGTCTTTGCCTTAATTCAAGATGCTTTAAGTCAGTGCATCTGCAGTAATTAGGGCACTAAATATAAACTACACAGTAATCAAGTTAAGTGTCAAGTTTAGAAAATCTAACTTGAACAGAACACTTAACTTGACTAACCCCAGCAAAAACTACTGTTTAATAGCAGTTAGTAAGTAGCTAATTGGGTTGGACAGGACCCTAAAAGAAACTGATTTGGTTTAGTTCATATCCTGAATTGGGTCAGTATAGTAAAATAATTTCGCTTTTATGCAATTTATTATTTAGCTTTTATGCAATTTAATTATCCTGTTTCTGCTATATTTATTTGTTTTTGAAATATAGCAAAGGGGGAGAGATAGGAAAGAAGAGTTTAAAATTTTCTAAAATTTTTTATATAAATTTTTTTTCAAAATTTCAAACTATATCCTTTATTCAAAAACTTAAGTTTGCAAAAAAATTTTCTAATTATTTCAAAACTTAAGTTTGCAAAATTTTTCTAAGTATTCAAAAACATAAGTTTGCAAAAAAAAATTTTCAAAACTTAAGTTTGCAAAATTTTATTTCAAAACTTAAGATTGCAAAATTTTTTCTAACTATTTCAAAACTTAAGTTTGCAAAATTTTTCTAAGTATTCCTAAACTTAAGTTTTCAAATTTATCCAAAATATAAATTTTCCTACAAGCATAAATTATTTTAGAAAATATAGTTTCTGTTGAAAATTATTCTAAGTAAAAATTAATCCATCTTTAGACTTAGAACTTAATTTTCAAAACCCCCCACGAAGTTTTAAAATATTTAGAGGGAGATTCTTTCCAGGGGGAGGGAACAAAAATCCATTTGTTTTATTATTATTAACTTAACTTTTTGAACCAGGGTTGCCATAAATCAAAAAGGAGGAGATTGTTGGTGCAGAATGCACCCAAGTCAAACCTGTATTTTGATAATGGCAACAGGGTTTAAAAGTTAAGGTATATTGTGTGTCTAACATGTTACCCAAGTGTGCAGGCAAAGCCCTAGCGAAGGACTGCTAGGCACCTGGCGAAGGAATGCCAGGATACAAAGACCTAGCGAAGGACAGCTAGGCACCTAGCGAGGGAATGCCAGGATACAAAGCCCTAGCGAAGGAATGCTAGGCACCTGGCGAAGGAATGCCAGGATACAAAGACCTAGCGAAGGACTGCTAGGCCCCAGGCGAAGGACAGCTTGGTACTGAAGACCTGGCGAAGGACTGCCAGGCACCGGACGAAGGATAGCTTGGTATCCGAGACCTAGCGAAGGACCGCTAGGCAAAATTCCAACCGGAGGAGCCTGTTGGCATCAGGTACATTCTCCCGAGAGGAGTAGGTGAGGACGCGTTCCCCGTTCAGAGAACAGTAGGCGTCGGTTCGACCTAGGGCTCCATTTCGGAGGCCCAAAGTCAGAACTAAGACAGCTAAGGCTGTATAAACTAATATCTTATTGCTTTATGTTGTTTTGGACTAACCCTGGATGCAGGACCGAAGGAACGAGTGTCTGCAGCTCAGAGAGCCTCAAAGGAGTGAGGCAGCAGCTGACCAGGGCGCCCGGACCAGGGCGTCCGGAGTGTCCCGGGCGCCCCCTAGGTGAACACAAAACAAAGTAAAGTAAGGTGAGCTTCGGCAGCTTATGGGCGGGGCGCCCCGTGCTCCCGGGTGCCCCCCGTGCTCCCGGGTGCCCCTCATGCTCCCGGGCACCCCCGTGCTCCCGAGCGCCCCCAGGTGAAGCCAACGAAACAAGCCAGCGAGAAGCCAATCGGATGAGGTTTGACCCGGTCAATCCGGGCGCCCCCAGCATTCCGGGCGCCCCCGTCAAAGCTTGATCCCGAGTTTTAAGTGATCAGAGCTGACCGAGACGGAAGCGGATCGGCTGACACGTGGGGGGGCGCCCCCGACGTTCCGGGGGCCCCCAGGTGCTATAAAAAGGGCCCTCGACCCCAAGGCTTCAACAATCATTCTTTCCAACGCATACACTCTCTTCTGCTCTCGTGCTCTGCTCCGGAAACCTCCCGACTCAAGACTCAAAAGCCGACGACGTCCCGCTGCTCCGAAAAAGACAACCTACATCGAATGTCGATAAAAGAAGAGTTTTCTTTTTAAAGTTTACTTTGCTATACTTGTAAATTCAATCTTGTAAACTGATTTGCGCACTTATAGAATTGCCCGCAGAAAACGGTCAACGACCGTGGGCCTTGGAGTAGGAGTCGACTTAGGCATTGAACCAAGTAAAACTACCTGTGTTCGCGATTGTTTTGATTCCGCTGCGTACTTGCTCTATTATTTATCCGAAAAGCGTTTAGCGATATTCACCCCCCCCCCTCTATCGTTTCTATCGATCCAACAGGAGGTCCCACTTTCCCCTTTGAAGTCTCGGTAATAGGAGCAGTTGACCCCCCCTTCCAGGACTAGGGGCAACTCCGAGGCTCCTATGTCTGTGGGGGCCCATGGCTCTACTGGGCCTACAGACGACTCTCCCACCACCTCGCCACCCTGGGGGGATTCTGTTAGTGATATGAGAGAAGTGTCCTAAGGCAATTGCCTTATGATTGTAATTATTTATTTTAATAAATGAATATTCACTATTTGAGTATGCATGTTTGTGTATTTGATTGAGATCTTAAACTCATTTACTGAATGTCCGCAATACAATTCACAGCATGAGAGAATTTATGATGAATTCACAACTAGTGTTATCTCTACATGTGCAATTGTGAAGTATTGAAATTGTCCCTAGTCGATGAATTGATAAATACGGACACTATCAATTCTATTGAGACTAGCATGGGTTATTCTCTAATCAGCTGATTCTCATTGGCTGGTGACATTGAGATGTCCGGAGATAAACATGAATGCTAGTTAAGGGAACTAGTTCATTAGAGTGACTCACTGTAAAACTTCATATAATAGTCTACATATAGATATGTCAGTGAAGTTCTTACTGCAGCTTAAGTGCGATGTTCCTTTGACTTGCGGTGTTCAAGTCATCTTGGTCATGGAGACTTATACTTTGACATCTTAAGCAAGCATCTCCAAGGAGGTGTGGACCCAGGATAATTGGGTATAAGCCGAAGTGCCCGAAGATGTTTGAACAGCCTACAAAGGATTCACCACTCCTTGCAAGGAGATGTATACCCGAGGCCTATCGTCGGATTGTTACTCGAAGCCTCTGGCCAGAGCATGACATGTTCAGAGTATGAATCTCTTAAATACATGAGAGTAATTAGAATCCGTAGGACGAGAAAACGTTACTTGGGCTAGGTGTGACGTAGTCAGCCTAGTGGGGACTGACACACATAGACCATGTCTTGAACCAAGTGAGTATAAGATGAGGAAGGGAATGGGGTACGATTCATTATAGCTGCTGAAGGGTTTCAAAATTGTTTCTGAGGTCAACCGTTGATCTTTCGATTAATTGGGGATCATGATGTACTACTAGGTGCCACTCATGATCGTTCTATAATTAATTGATTAATTATAGACGGCCAACATAAATCGAAAGTCTATTTAGTCACACGCACTACGAGTAATCCGAGGGATTTAAAACGAGTTAAAAATTGGATTTTCCAATCAAGAGAGATTAAGTTTGGTTGAGCCAAACGATAAGTCGAATCTGAATTTTTCAGAGACGCATCGGAAGCGTAAAATGGTTAAGTCTTTTGAAGACTTAATAGATGAATTAAATAAGTTTAATTCATTGGGGCTTGGCTTGGATGGGCCGGTCAAAGAGGGCCTCAATCCTCTTTGCTTGGCCGGCCATAACAAAGGAAGAGAACCAAGTTTTTGGTTCAATTTATAAAATAAACCAAGTGTGGTTTGTTTTATAAAATTATGGATGATATAAATTTTTATATAATAAACTAAGGTTTGGTTTATTTTTCATGGAAATTAAAATGAACCATGGATTGGTTTATTTTATAAAATCAATCATGGATTGATTTACCATGATAAGGAAATTTATTCCATAAGAGAGAAGAGACTTGATTGATTTTTATCATGAATTAAAATATGATTTTAACCATGATATAAAATCAAACTTGGCATGATGGAATAAGTTATTCCATATTTGAGAGGCTTGATGGTTGAGAGGCCACTATATAAAGGACCCAAGGCAAGGCTTGGGTGTGAATCATAGAGATGAAGGCATAGGCTCTCTCCCTCTCTTTCTCTCCTTCTCTTCTCCCCTTCTTGTCGTGCGCCAACCAGCCCCAAGAAGGAGCACCAGCCGGCCATCCTTTTGTGGTTAGTCTTCCGACTTCTCTCTTGGTTTTTCTCGTCGCGTTCTCGGAGAATCTAGTAGTTCTCGAGAACACGAAACTCGTGGCTTTGCGAAGTCATCCCGAAGATACTCGGCGTGGACGTGAATAGAGGCGGAGATTCCAAGGGACGCTTATGGTTGGATCTCGTCCCTTCCTTCGAGTTACGCGAGGTAATACGTAAATTAGTTTATGTTTCTGTAAAATTTCAAATATATGATCATGTCTACACAAGATAAAATTGCATGCTTAGATGTGTGGTTAAATGATTTAGAGAAATTATTTATGCTAAACCTTCCGCTGCACGTAATTAATTTTAAAATTATGAGCCCGCATCCATGTCAACATGCACCCGGTACCAACAGTGGTATCATAGCCAAGGTTTGTGTTCGACATAATCATATAATTGTTTTGCGGAAAGCTTTATCATGATCTCAATTTTGGAAAATTTTCAATTATGGAAACTTTTCAATTATGGTAAATTTTCGATTTAGGAATTTCAAAGTTTAAAAATCCTCATAAAATTTCGCAAACTTTTGAAATATCTCTGTTTCTGAAATTTTATGATAATTGTGAAAACTTTCCATTTTTGAAAACTTTACAATTTTGGAAATTTCCTATTTCGGAAATTTTCTAATTTTGGAAAAGCGTAAGTTTTCTTTGTATCAGAAACTTACAATTATTCTGAAAACCTTTTATTTTTAGAAACTTTCCATTTATGGAAAGCTCGCAATTTTGGGCACTTTCTTTCAAGAAAGTCTAGACAAATTATGAGAATATTAATTGGCATTTAAATTTATAATTGGAAATTAAATTATTTACAAAATTCTTTATTTTGGATTGAGCCTCGGGGAGCCGTCTAATTTAATGTTAGTTGTTATAATTAAATTTCCTAAATTGAATTTAAATTGTCAAATGTTTAATTTGGATTGAGCCTCGGGGAGCCATCCAAATTAAGTTATTGATATTAATTTTCTATAAATAAAATATGTGATCAAATCTTGGAAATTTTTGAGGTGATTCTCAAACGATAATTTCCTTATTTGATTTATGAGATGATGCTCTTACATATTATTGTCTCCAAAATTAATTAGGAAAATTGTTTCCTATAGAGTATATTTCCTTAAATAAGATTTTCATGAAAATAATATGTGGTTGAATTAAGGGAATCTGTCTCTTAATTTAATAAGATTTGATTTAGAGAAATCAAAGTCTTAAACATATTATTTCCGAAATTGATTATGATAATTCAGGAAATTGTTTCCCAAAACAATTCTTTGAATAAAGTATGAAATTAGAATAAGGAAATCCGGTTACTAATTCAATTAATGAGACTTGATAAATTAAGTCACATACATACTTTATTAAGGAAATCGTTAGAACATGACATAATTATATGTCATGAATGTGCATAAAAGACACTACAAAAAAATCTAGGTTTACCGACGGAATTCCGTCGGTACAAACCATTCCCGACGGAATTCCGACGAAAAAATTTTTGACGGAAAATAATTCGTCGGGGATAATATTTCCGACGGAAAAATGGGTCCGTCGGAAAAAAAAACGTACCGACGGAAAAATGGGTCCGTCGGCAAAAGAAACGTACCGACGGAAATTTCCGTCGGTCAATTCCTACGGAAAACCGACGAAAATACAGTTCCGTCGAAAAAAACAAAAACCGGGATGAAGAAGATCCCCGACGGAACCTCGGTTTCCGTCGGAGATTTCCGACGGAAACTCGGTTTCAGTCGGGAATCCTCGACGGAAACCCGTTTTCCATCGGAGTTTTCCGACGGAAACCGAGTTTCCGTCGAAGATTTCCGACGGAAACCGAGATTCCGTCGGGGATTCCCAACGGACCCTCCGATTCCGTCGAAGTTTTTTGACGGAAACCGAGTTTTCGTCGGAAAACTCCGACGGCAAACAGTGAAATTTTCGACGGAAACTGAGATTCCGTCGGAAATTTCTGACGGAAACTGAGATTCCGTCGGAAATTTCTGACGGAAACTGAGATTCCGTCGGAAATTTCTGACGGAATCTGAGATTCCGTCGGTGATTTATCGTAAACCCAGTTCGATATATTTCCGACAGAATTTTATTTCCGTCGATATTCCGTCGGAACGTAATAAAAAAAATTGGATTATGATAAAAAAACGCTTTGATTGAAACAAATCCATATGACAAAATAATATAATTTGCATCTGAGATAATTATTGACAAAAAAATAATATATTAAAAATGACTAGTTCAAAAACAATACAATAATACATGCCAAGTACATTACTGAAGTACAATACATATTACAAGTCTCTAAATGCATACTGAAGTACAATATAAGTCAAGTACAATAATTGATGCTTGTGATAATAACACCTGTGAATAATCTGCACCATGAACGATATTATAAGGATTTCTCTGAAACATGTGAATCACACAGATTAGATTAATAGAAACCAACTTGCTAGATAAATTTAACCAAATAATAACAACCATTTGAAGCATGTGAAGAAGACAGCAACATGCATGGGTTTGACTTAAAACAAGGACAAACTATAATGCAACTCATCTTAAATTTATATGATAAGCAGGAAGCAAAAACTAATTAGACCTCTGGCTTTATAACTCACCTGTAAGGAATGTCTAGCAGTAAGAGTCCTGAAAAATAAAAATATAATTTATTAGTGTAAATAATGAATAAACAAAGTTAACATAGGATGCCTAGCTGTCTACCTTAAAAAATTCTACTCGTCCATGTCTGTTGGGTCTTGAGTATCCTGTGACTCAAAACCGTGTTGCGATGGTTGTGTTGGAGGAAAATTAGCTATGACCGCATTCATATGGTCCACCAAAGCTTTATGCCTCCGTTCGTCCGCCGCTCTCTGCCGCTGCTGATCGGCTATCCAATTACTCATCCTCAGATCCATGTCGGCAATTTGAGAGCGCAGTTCATGATTTTCCTGACGTAAAGACTGCATCTCTGAAGAAGCGGACGAAGAGGCACGGCCCCTGGGCATCCTTAGCCGATCGAAGGCAACTTTGGCCTGTGAGCCAAGCCCGTAGAGGGTGGAGTTTTTTGTCCGTCCACCAATAACATCATAGTAAATCTCATTCAGCTGGTCGGTGGACAATGTTTGTGGCTCCCCCCCCCCCCTCTATCGAAGGCTGAGATGCCTCGACCACTCTATTTGTAATTTGATCCTGTAAAAAAATATCGAATTAATATTGAAATTAAATTATCATATTAATAAAGTTAAAAACAATTAAATAAATAATAAAAATAAAAATTATACGTGTATGGTCTGTGATGGAGAATCGACAAAAGACCCATCTTTCTTCTTATGGGTCTTCATAAATATCTCCATACAAGTGGGCTGGCGAGCAATATCTCGTTCCTATTTATAAAAAATTATTAGAACCAAATTATACGAGTATGAAAAATTATAAATATAAAATTTACTTGCATAACTTTGAATTTACTTACCAAGTCCATTGTATGCTCGACAATAGACTTCGATCCAGATGAATGTCGGGCTGTTCCGGTGCTCGGGCCACCTGGCTCTGTATTTCTATTGGCACGAGCCTTCTCAGCATTTTCTTTCCATCTTTCTTCAGCCCAGGTGGCCGTCCATACACCCCAAATCTCAGCATCAACATATGGCGGTCGCGTCGCTTTTTTCCTCAAATAATACATACGGTCACGATACAATTTGGCACAATATGAATTCCAAGTACTTTTGAATTCTACCTCGTGACCATCCTCCCATGTATATTTTTTCTGCAATACAATTTATTAAACAGAGTTTATTCAATTATGTATTAGAATATTAAGTATTAGAATAGTCAATATATTAAATATACTTACGACAAATTCGTTATAATAAAAAGTCTTCGTCTCGTCGTCTACATGTCTCCATGTAATGCCAGCAGCGCAGGCTCTTTCTTTAAATTTGCTAGTTATATAACTGGATACTCGGTGGCCTTCAGGATAAAACCTGCATATAAATTATAATATTTTTTAAAAATTTATTATAACTAAACTTAAAGTGATTAACATTCATAATTACTTACGAGTCTCCAACGATTTTAAGAGTCTTGTAGCCACGAAGTATAACTGGCTGCTGACCTGGCTGCTGATCATCCTGCTGCTGTGCCATAATAGTATCTGCACACAAAAATTACTATAGATCATTATAAGGATTGGAGACATGATCATATAAATAAGAGATAAAATGAATATATAATTTACATGATACACCAAAAAATA
The DNA here is from genome assembly GCA_024364735.1 of Boesenbergia rotunda. Classification (NCBI taxonomy): domain Eukaryota; kingdom Viridiplantae; phylum Streptophyta; class Magnoliopsida; order Zingiberales; family Zingiberaceae; genus Boesenbergia; species Boesenbergia rotunda. The sequence continues at coordinate 294,919 of JAGFNQ010006555.1, read as the reverse complement.
TTGTATCCAGTTTTATCTGTAAGGCCACATTAATCAATAGTATCATCTAATTAATACCTTAAATCAAGTACACGTCTAGAAGGGAAGCAGCACCTGCAGTAACCTATAAAAGTACAAACAAAATCTAATTAATAACAAATAATACAGTATTAAGGGAACAAAACGTGTCAATTGGGCAGCCCTCAATTCGAATTGCTACAACGACAACCGAATTGGCACGCTAGATCCAAACGGGCACGCGCAACAGCCCAATTGAGCCAATCGCCTGCGGGCCCAGCCGACCCAATTGGGCCAGCCTGCCATATTGGGCCAGCCAGCCAGCCCAATTGGGCCAGCCGGCCAGCCCAATTGGGCCAGCTAGGCTAATTGGGCCAGCTAGTCGGCCCAAATGGGTCGCTAACCTTCCGGCGAGCCCAATTGGACTTGTCGGGGCTGCCCGGCAGCCTAATTGGCATGCCGGCGTGCCAATTCGCACGCCGGCGTGCCCCCAGGCAGCAGGGGCACGCCGGCGTGCCTCTAGGCAGCAGGGGGCCGCCGGCGTGCCAATTCGCACGCCGGCATGCCAATTCTGCCGACGTGCGAATTCCAGGGCCGCCGGCGTGGCCCCAGGGCTGCAGGGCCGCGCCGGCGTGGCCCCAGGGCTGCCGCCGTGCCACCTCGGCCACGCGCCTGGGCCATGCCGCCGAGGCTGTGAAGGCGCACGCCGCCGAGGCTGTGAACGCCGGAGACAAGGCGCGCGTGAGGGAAGAGGCGCCGACAGTTGCGAGCGAGGAAAAATAGGGAGAAAGGCTTACCGACGAGACGAGGAGAGCGAGCGGCGGCGGCGAGAGTCCGGAGCGAGCTCGCGTGAGGAAACAGGAGTGCGTGAGGAAAAATTAGGGCACGCCCTAATTTTATGGTGCCGAAAACCCCTTTCCGACGGAACACTAGTTCCGTCGGAAATTCCCGACGGACTTACTGTTCCGTCGGGGATTTCCGACGGACCCCGACGGAACAGTACTTCCCATCGGGAATTTCCGACGGAACTAGTGTTCCGTCGAAAATTTCCGACGGAACTACTATTCCGTCGGAAATTTCCGACGGAACTGCTATTCCATCGGAAATGACCTCTCCCGTCGACGGAATAGCCCCTCTGTCGGGGGGAAAAAAATTTTCTCGAAAAAATTTAGTGTTTCCGACGGAACACTACTTCCCGTCGGGGATTTCCGACGGACGTACTATTCCGTCGGAAACACTAAATTTTTCGGGAAAAATTTTTTCCCCCCGACAGAGGGGTTGTTCCGTCGACGGGAAAGGTCATTTCCGACGAAATAGCAGTTCCGTTGGAAATTTTCGACGGAACACTAGTTCCGTCGGAATTTTTCGACGGAACAGTAATTCCGTCGGAAATTTCCCATGGAACTGTTATTCCGTCGGAACCCATTTATTCCGGCCGGATAGTATTTTTAATTTGCCATCGGGAAACGATGGATTTACTGACGGAAAATTTATTCCGTCAGTAAATTCCGACGGAATACAAATTCTGTCAGAAAAACACTGACGGAAAATAATTCCGTCGGTAATTCCGTCGGTAATCCTGAGTTTTCTTGTAGTGAGAAAAGGATGAGACCCAAAACCCCTTACAAAATATTAAGGCCAACACCTTCCATTAATATGGTTAGAACCGGAGTTTTGTTTCTCGTTTGGGTTGATGGACACATCCATGCCCCGCTTGAACCTCAACATGTTCAAACCATGGAATTAGTTTATGATTAATATAGTTGGAGTCAGAGGTCAATCCTTAGTTTTGGTTGTTGGACACATCCAAGCCTGACTAAACGGGTTAATGAGCTCCAACCATATTAAAACTATTTCTTGATTAATGGGTCAGCCTTAAGCTTGGAGCATCGATTTGTTGTACCACAGCCAAGGTCGATATAAAGAGAGGTGCAGTTGGGTGCTATGTATATTGTTGCATACTTGTTAATGAGTTAACAACCCAATGATTTATGCAAACATTCAATTAGTTGATAGCATAATGTGATAGCTACATATGTATAATTTGTAATCGGTATAATTACCTACCTTCATAGCTAAGAATAACTTGATGGACTCTAGCCATGGTTGTTCTTATCTATGGTTGGATATCAACCTATTTGGAGATGTTCCTACGATCTCCCGAATTGATAAAAAGGGTTATTCAATTCGAAAAATAAATAAGATTTAATTAATGTATATTGATGCATTCTTTATCATTCTCATCACATAACCTCAATTTGTATTTCTAGGATACTCACCTGATCATGTCTTCTCTGAATTTGCATTCCATTTTGGACACCAATAAGCTGACTGGGGCAAACTTCATGGACTGGCTTCGAAACCTGAGGATAGTTCTCAAGGCAGAAAAGCTTGCTTATGTCCTTGAAGAACAACTTCCCAACCATCCTCCTAAAGATGCAACTCCAGACCAGTTAGTGGCCTATCAGAAACATGTGGCCGATTCTAAACTTGCGAGTTGCATCATACTGGCCGCTATGGTACCTGAGCTACAAAAGCAGCATGAGCATATGGATGCTCATACCATCGTCTTCCATCTTCATGAGCTGTTTGATGAGCAGGCGAGATCCGAAAGGTTTGAGATCTCCAGACTCCTCTTCACCTCTAAGATGCAGGAAGGCACTTCTGTTTCACAGTTTGTGTTGAAGATGTTGGGGTACATTGAGCGACTAGGCACACTCGGATTTGCAATGGATCACGAACTAAGTATTGATTTAATTCTACATTGTTTGCCCAAGAGTTACTCACAGTTTGTGATGAACTATCGGATGAACAAACTGGAGACTACCATTCCTGAGTTGCTTAACCTGCTGAAGACTGTAGAGTCTTTTGTAAAGCAGGATCAGAAGACGGTACAGTTAGTTGGTTCCTCAAAGAAAGGCTCTAAGAGGAAGCCCAAAGAACAAAATAAGGGAAGGAAGAAAAAGGTCAAAAAGATTAAAAATGCACCAAAAGGCACTTGCCATCACTGCGGCAAGGAGGGCCACTGGCGAAGAAACTGCAAGATTTATCTTGAGTCCTTGAAGAAGAAGGCATCCGATGCCCCATCCTGTTTAGGTATCTTCGTTATTGAATGTCACTCTATTTCCTCGGACACCTGGGTACTTGATACTGGGTGTAGCTCACATATATGTAATGACATACAGGGGTTAAGGAATAGAAGAAGTCTCGTCAAGGGAGAAGCGAATTTGTGAGTTGGAAATGGAGCAAAGATTGCTGCTGTTGCCATCGGAACATATTTGCTAAAGCTCCCTACTGGACTTGTCTTAGAATTTGATAATTGTTATTTAGTTCCTTCGTTAATAAAGAACATTGTATATATTTCATGCTAGAAAGAAAAGGGTTATCATTTAACTTTTAGTAACAATTGTTGTTACATAACATTAAATGGTGTTCTTTATGGGACCGAAACTTTATGCAATGGTATCTACACGTTAGATTTATCCGGTGACGTTTTCAATATCAAAGTTAGCAACAAACGTGCTCGAATAGATAATCAAATAGACTCCTATATGTGGCATTGTCGTCTTGGCCATGTAAGCAAGAAACGCATAATCAAATTACACCGATGTGGAATTCTGGAATCATTTGAACCTGGTTCATTTGATACATGCGAATCATGCTTAAAAGGCAAGATGACCAAATTACCCTTTTCCGAAAAAGATAAACCAGTGGGAGAATTGCTTGGTCTAATACATACTGATGTATGTGGACCAATGTCAACTCTTGCACAAGGAGGCTATAGCTACTTCATTACCTTTATCGATGATCACTCACGATTCGGGTATGTGTTCTTAATGAAACACAAATCTAAAGCTTTTGAGAAATTCAAAGAGTTCAGAAGTGAAATAGAGAAACAGCTTGGCAAAAGTATTAAGATACTTCGATCCGATCGGGGTGGTGAATACTTAAGTAAAGAGTTTCAAGATTATCTTAGGGACAATGGGATATTGTCTCAATGGACTCCGCCATATACACCACAGTATAATGGTGTATCTGAGAGGCGTAACCGAACCTTGATGGACATGGTTAGATCTATGATGAATCATGCAACTCTTCCAAAATCCTTTTGGGACTATGCGCTTAAGACAACTGTTTACTTACTAAACAGAGTCCCGACCAAGGTAGTCTCTACTACTCCATATGAGACGTGGAATAGTAAGAAACCTCATTTATCTCACCTAAAGATATGGGGTTGTCCTGCTTATGTAAAGCGGATTGTATCAGACAAATTGGATGCTAAGTCTGATAAATGTCTATTTATTGGATACCCTAAGGAAACGAAAAGTTACCAATTCTATCATCCCTTGGAACAAAAGGTGTTTGTTTCAAGGCATGCTGTATTTCTAGAAAAAGAATTTCTTTTACAAGAAAACAGTGGGAGTAGCATTGAACTTGAAGAAGTTCAAGAAACTCCAATAGACATTACAGAGACACCTAGTCTAGACCCATAACCAATAACTCATAATGATGAGCTATCAGTTGAACCTAAAACAACACCACTTCTTCGTAGGTCTGATAGGACACGCAATATTCCAGAGAGATACAGATTTCTTATAAGTGAATCGAACGACGTGTTACTCATTAACGATGACGAACCTATCAGTTATGAAGATGTTCTGAAAAATTCAGAAAGGGATAAATGGCTTGAAGCCATGAAGTCGGAAATGGATTCCATGTACAAAAATCAAGTATGGGACTTGGTTAACCCACCTGAAGGGATTAAGCCGATAGGGTGTAAGTGGATTATCAAGAAGAAAACCGACATGGAAGGTAATGTTGTTACCTTCCAGGCTAGATTAGTGGCAAAAGGATATCGTCAGAAATAAGGAATTGATTATGACGAAACCTATTCGCCAGTAGCTATGCTTAAATCCATTCGGATGCTCCTGGCCATAGCAGGTCATTATGATTATGAGATATGACAAATGGATGTGAAAACAACTTTCCTTAATGAAAACCTGCTTGAGGGTGTATACATGATACAACCTGAAGGTTTCACATCGGTTAATAAAACTAAAGTATGCAAGCTTCGACGATCCATATATGGACTAAAACAAGCATCCAGGAGCTGGAACATCCGTTTTAATGAGACAATCAAAGAGTTTGATTTCTCACAAAATCTTGACGTACCTTGTGTGTACAAGAAGGTTAGTGGGAGTGCAGTCGTATTCCTAGTGTTATATGTCGATGACATATTACTTATAGGAAACGATATATCAATCTTACAGTCAGTTAAAATTTGGTTGTCCAAAACTTTCTCCATGAAAGACCTGGGAGAAGCAACTTATATCCTTGGGATTAGAATCTATAGAGATAGATCAAAACGGTTGCTTGGTCTTTCGCAGTCTATATATATAGATCGAGTGGTAGAAAGGTTTAGCATGTCGGAATCCAAGAAAGGTTACCTTCCCATCAGGCATGGGATCAACCTTTCGAAGTCTATGTGTCCGCGCACAGAAGACGAGAGGATTTGCATGAGTAAGATTCCTTATGCATCCGCGATAGGATCTATCATGTATGCTATGTTATGTACTAGGCCCGATGTATCGTATGCTCTGAGCTTCACAAGCAGATACTGTAGGACTGATGCACGTGAGAGGGGGGTGAATCACGTGACTTTTAAAATCTTCGTTATAAAATCAGAGTCAATAGAAAATTGTACGATGCTTTTTATAACGTGCGCAGCGGAAAAATTAAAACGAAATGCGAAAGCGAAAAATAAAAAAAATTACACGAGGAGTTTTACTTCGTTCGGAGCCTTCGCCGACTCCTACTCGAAGGCCCAGGTTCCTTGAACCTTTCCTGTGGGCAATCCACTAAAAACCTCTACCGACAAACTACCGATAGAGTGATTCGAATACAAGATTGGGCAGAAGTGTAACAGCCCTACACTTCCCCCTTAAATAATTTATGTGCAGAAAAAAAATTCGTTACCCAACACTTAGATTTATCTGAAGCAGCTTGGGTGTTGGGAGCGATCTTCCAGCAGCGGTCGGACAGCCTCGAGTCAAAGCACAAACCGCAGCAGAGGAGCGTGGAAGCAAGAGAGCGCCAAAGCTTGAACCAGAATCAAATTTTCTTATCTGTTAGAGGGCTTGCTTGCTTCTATTTATAGTGCCTCGATGCATGATCTTCTCAGCTCAAATTTTATCCATCAACAAGATAAAATAAAAAAAAAAAAGATAATGTTTCTATCCTTTGCTTCAATTAAGAAAATAATTTAAATAAAATATAAATACAGAATATTGAAAAGTTAACCGAGAGGTTTTATCCTCTTACAATTTTATTAATAATTTAAAAGGAGATTTTATCCTTCCAGCTAAGCTTTACGTGAGAATTTTAAGCATTAGTAGGAATAATTTTATTCTCTAAAAAGAAGGAAATACGAATAATTTAATTGATAATTTATCCTCCACCAAGGCTTTAGATAAGGAATAATTTTATAAAATTCAACTACAAAATCTAATTAAATAAATTCTGTAAAATAGAGTTAATGCATTTAGAATCTAATTAAATAAATTCTGTAAAATAGAGTTAATGCATTTAGAATCTAATTAAATAAATTCTGTAAAATAGAGTTAATGCATTTAGAGTTAATTAGACCCCGTCCAAACCTGGATAAGGATCTAACCAGGACTCAACCGAGGTCACCAAAATGGGCCTAAGTTAGACCGCGCCTACAGTCCTAAAATAGGACCCGTCCTCACTGGTTCGCTCCTCCAGTGACTTACCTCACTTACCTCGTGCAGCTCTACTCATCTTCTTAACCCACCAGGTCTTCCTGCCAGGGCTCAACCACCCTGGTCTTTTTGCCAAGTTTCAACCAACTTGGGCTTCAGCCAGTTGTCAGGCCCCGTGAACCCAACTGGACTTCTCGCCAGGACTCAACCACCCTGGACTTCAGCCTGGTGTCAGGTCCTAAGTCTTTCAACCCTGCACACTTAGTAAAGAGATCAAAACCAAAAGCAAGTCTAACTTTAACCTATTTGTCATTCATCAAAACTCAGGTTTAACTATTAGTGCAAATTGCACCAACAATCTCCCCCTTTTTGATGCAATGACAACCTGGGTTAAAGTTAGAAAATACCAGATAAAGCAATGAGTCCAAGAATAATATGCAAATGACATGCTCTAAGATCAGAAATTTTTAATATTTCTAACTCAACCCTTAAACCCTCCCCCTTTGGCATTTATCAAAACAAAGAAATAATAAGTTTTCAAGATTTTTTTTAAATCCTTGTTCAATTAAAGAAGATATTTTCTAAAATAGTTTTCACTAAACATTTTTGAGTGTTAGAATACAAAATATAAACTCAAGCTCCCCCTGAACCAAGTAAGAAAGTTTAGCCCATTTTGAATGTCTAACCGTAGTTACTAGCTAACTATCTATAGGATAGTAGTTTTCACTAGGTTAGTCAAGTCAAGTACTAGTGTCTAGCTTAGCTTTACAGAAATACTACTTGACTTGATCAATATGAAGTTGGTATTTAACGCCCAGACTTGCTACGATGTACAGGTTTAAGCATTCTGAAGTCCAGGCAATACCCTATGCATCTCACCTCGTTCTAAGTTTTAGCATACACAAACATGTTATACCTAATGTGCTTTGTGAGATGCGGTCTCTAAATCTATAGGAACATGCATCTCTAGGGGTCAAACTTAGGCTAAGTCCACCAGTCTCGAAAGTCAAGTTTGAAATCAAAGTTAATTTTTTTTAAAAAAAATTAAGTGTGAAAATCAAAGTCAATTTTGAAAATCAAGTTTAAAAAATACACATTTTAGAGAGTACAAAAAATGCAAGTACAAAAATTAACTCTAACTCAAGCTATGTGTCAAACAGAATTTGTGAGTTGAGTAAAAGTGATTAGGTCAATCCTAGTCTACAACACACATTCCTATTAACCTTCTTAAATTGCTAAATTCGGATTCAGGAAGTGGTTTAGTGAATATGTCAGCTAGGTTAGATTTGGATTCAACATGATTAAGTTCTATTTCCCCTCTATTAACATGATCTCTAACAAAATGGTGCTTAATTTCTATATGTTTGGTCCTAGAGTGGTGAATTGGGTTTTTGGTTAGATTAATTGAACTTAGATTATCTATAAAAGTTTTGACTTTCTTAAAATCTAAGTTAAAATCTTTTAAGGTATGCATCATCCAGAGTAATTGGGCTACACATTCACCCATTGCTATGTATTCAGCTTCAGTGGTGGATAGGGCAACACAATGTTGTTTTCTACTGAACCAACTAACTAGTGAAGGTCCTAGAAGTTGGCATCCACCACTGGTACTTTTTCTATCTAATTTACAGCCAGCATAATCTGAGTCAGAAAATCCAATAAGTTCAAACTGGGCTGTTCTAGGGTACCAAATTCCTAAACTTTCTGTCCCTTTGAGATACCTAAATATCCTTTTAACTAGGGTTAGATGTGATTTTTTAGCACATGTTTGATACCTAGCACACATACTAACTGCAAAGAGAATATCAGGTCGACTTGCAGTTAGGTAAAGTAAGCTACCTATAGCACTTCTATAATACTTAAGGTCAACAGGTTTGCCATTTGTGTCACTATCTATAGTTTGATTGGTAGCCATAGGTGTCTTAATTTCTTTAGCACTATCCATTCCAAATTTTCTAAGTAATTCTTTAGTATATTTTTGTTGATAGACAAAAGTACCCTCACTAGTCTGTTTTATTTGTAACCCTAAAAAGAAAGTTAATTGACCTACTAAACTCATTTCAAATTCATTTTCCATTACCGTTATAAAATCTTGTAAAAAATTTGAGTTAGTTGAGCCAAATACTATATCATCTACATATACTTGAGCTATAAAAATATCAGTTTTTAGAGTTTTAACAAATAGTGTTGGGTCAATTTTACCTTGGTTAAAGCCTTTAGATACTAAGTAGTTAGACAATCTTTCATACCAGGCCCTAGGGGCTTGCTTAAGTCCATATAAGGCTTTCTTAAGTTTAAAGACATAGTCAGGATATTCTAGGCTTTCAAAACCTGGGGGTTGGCCTACATAGATTTCTTCCTTAATCAGGCCATTTAGGAAGGCTGACCTAACATCCATTTGATACAACTTGAATCCCTTATGGGCTGCATAACTTAAAAGCATCCTAATGGACTCAAGTCTAGCTACAGGGGCATAGGTTTCATCATAATCAAGTCCTTCTACTTGGCTAAACCCCTTAGCTACTAACCTAGCCTTATTCCTGACTGTTTCTCCTTGTTCGTTAAGTTTATTCCTAAAGACCCATTTAGTTTCAATAAATTTCTTGCCTTTAGGTAAGGGTACTAAGTCCCAGACTTGACTACGTTCAAATTGGGCTAACTCTTCCTGCATGGCTATGATCCAATCAGGGTCAAGTAAGGACTCTTCTATAGACTTGGGTTCAATTTTTGAAATCAAGGCAATTTGACTAAGGTTCCTAAAGGCTGATCTGGTCTGAACCCTTAGCTCTGGATCGCCTATGATCTGATCAGTTGGGTGGCCTGAGCTAACTCGAATAGTTCTGGGTTGGTTAGGTTCAGATTCAGGTGCAGGTTCAGTCAGATCATGGTCTCGGTCCTCAAATTGGCTTTCATTTGGGTCAGTACTAACAAAATCAATTGGTTGGTAGGTGGTTTGATCAAGGTTATTTGGGCTAGACTTTTCATCAAATTTTACATTTGTAGTTTCTTCAATTCTTAGGGTAGTTTTATTATAAACTCTATAAGCTCTACTGGTAAGGGAATAACCTACAAAGATACCTTCCTCAACCTTAGAGGTAAATTTTCCTAAGTGTTCTAATTTTAATCCCTTTTTCATTTTCTACTAATTTACAAAATTGAGTAAACATATCAAAAGTTTCATCTTTATTTTTTAAAAATTTTACCCAGGTAAATCTTGAATAGTCATCTATGATTACTAAACAGTAAAGGTTTCCACTAATTGATTTTACCCCATGTGAGTCAAATAGGTCTAGGTGAATTAATTCAAGAATTGACTTAGTTTGAGTTTGACTAGTTGGTTTATGGGTTGACCTAGTTTGTTTTCCTTGTTGACATGCGTTACATAAGGTTGACTCAAGGTTAGATAACTTTGGTAGGCCTCTAACTAAACCTTTTAGTTTAGGTAGTTTTCTGAAGTGAGTGTGTGAAAGTCTCCTATGCCAGAGCCAAGTCTCATCCTTATGGGTTAAAAGACAATTTTCTAAGGGACAGGTTAACTTAATTTCATAAATGTTATTGTGCCTAAGTCCTCTAAGTGTGATGTTTGGGTTGACATTGTGTTTGATCAGACATTCATTGGATAGGAACCTAACCTTATAACCAGTGTCACACAATTGGCTAATACTCAGTAAATTGAAGTGAAAATTTTCAACAAGTAATACATTTGTAATTATAAAATCAGACTCAAGTTCAATATTACCTAGGCCAATTACCTTAAGTTTACCGTTATTTCCAAAAGCAACGGTCCCTAGTCTTTTGTACTTGAGTTCTGTAAATTTGGTGGGATCCCCAGTCATGTGTCTGGAGCACCCACTGTCAATAATCCATTTATTTACCTACAGTTAAGTAAAAGATTTAGAACTTAGGTTAAGTTTTTGATTTTTTTTTTAAAAAAAAAATTAAGAAAATTTTAAATATCCTAAAGAATTTAAAACTTGAATTTGAATTTTGAATTTTATTAATTTTTTAATTTAAATTTTGAATTTAAATTTTATGAATTTTTGAATTTGAGTTTTGAATTTGAATTTTTATGAATTTTTGAATTTGAATTTTATTAATTTTGAATTTTGAATTTGTTAATTTGAATTTTGAAATTTGATTTTGTTAATTTGAATTTTGAAATTTGATTTTGTTAATTTGAATTTTGAAATTTAATTTTGTTAATTTGAATTTTGAAATTTAATTTTGTTTATTTGAATTTTGAAATTTGATTTTGTTAATTTGAATTTTGAAATTTTGATTTTGTTAATTTGAATTTTGAAATTTGATTTTGTTAATTTGAATTTTGAAATTTTGATTTTGTTAATTTGAATTTTGAAATTTGATTTTAGTTAATTTGAATTTTGAAATTTGATTTTGTTAATTTGAATTTTGAAATTTGATTTTAGTTGTCCTTATTCATCTCACTTGATCTAAGTTGTCAATCAAAGGGATCCTATGATTTGTGTGAGATAAGTATGAGTTTGATTTATAAAAGTTAATCTGACCTTTTGTTAGATTCAGGTTTGACAAGAAGCAGTTTAAAAGTATACTTCCATAATTGGTTTCCAGGCCATGGCGAGGCACAGAGGTCTTCTTTGGCCGAAGCCTTATTGGATCAACAACCACTTTCTAGGCAAAACCGCTTAAGGAAGTTGTACTTTTAACCTACCTATTGAAACTCCTTGGTCTAACTAGTCTAGGATGTGGCGAGGTAGCTTCGGCTAGTTCCACTGGGCTAAGAAGACCAAATAGAGGACGCCTTCCCCTACCTGACTCCTTAGATCAGCTTCCCTAACGTACTATCAGCTCGCCCTACCCTGGTACTGAGTAGGTCAAGTGTCAGACTAACTATTGAAACTAGTCCTAGGTACCCAGACGGGTAAAGGGTGACTTTGAGGTGCCAACTAATTTGGAACTTCCCCCTAAATTGTAGACTGGATGTCTAGGGTCAATGTAGTGGATGTCCCTTTTTGGGACATAAAGTTGATTCTGACCTACTTGCTTTGTTAGGTAAGCTTTCGGAACCCACGCTTTTCGTTGATTTTTGCGGGGGTGGATAAAGGAGATAAAGGATCTTTGGGCTGATCCTGATTTATATCCTATCCCAGATTTATTGTACATGCCCTTTTGTGATCCAAGAATGAGGTCAAGGTTCTTGGATCGGGTTGTGAAAGTTGCTAGTAGATCCTTAAGTTTTAGGACTTCGCCCTTTACAGTGGAGTTTTCAGTTTCAAGCTCAATTGTCTTTTGATTTTGAGTTTGTTCAGTTAATGTTCTGGTATTAATTAATTGCTCCTTAAGGTCTTGATTTTCCTTAAGGAGCTGGTCATTCCTAGATTCAGATGCAAGTAATTTTTTATTTAAAATGGAAATAATCTTAAAAAAAATTCCATTAACTGAATCTAAATATACCTTAGTCGAGTCGTCCGAAAAGAGTGGGAGTAGCATTGACTGAACCTTAAATATACCTTAAGGTCTTGTTTGTTTCAAGGCATGCTGTATTTCTAGAAAAAGAATTTCTTTTACAAGAAAACAGTGGGAGTAGCATTGAACTTGAAGAAGTTCAAGAAACTCCAATAGACATTACAGAGACACCTAGTCTAGACCCATAACCAATAACTCATAATGATGAGCTATCAGTTGAACCTAAAACAACACCACTTCTTCGTAGGTCTGATAGGACACGCAATATTCCAGAGAGATACGGATTTCTCATAAGTGAATCGAACGTCATGTTACTCATTAACGATGACGAACCTATCAGTTATGAAGATGTTCTGAAAAATTCAGAAAGGGATAAATGGCTTGAAGCCATGAAGTCGGAAATGGATTCCATGTACAAAAATCAAGTATGGGACTTGGTTAACCCACCTGAAGGGATTAAGCCGATAGGGTGTAAGTGGATTATCAAGAAGAAAACCGACATGGAAGGTAATGTTGTTACCTTCCAGGCTAGATTAGTGGCAAAAGGATATCGTCAGAAACAAGGAATTGATTATGACGAAACCTATTCGCCAGTAGCTATGCTTAAATCCATTCGGATGCTCCTGGCCATAGCAGCTCATTATGATTATGAGATATGACAAATAGATGTGAAAATAACTTTCCTTAATGAAAACCTGCTTGAGGGTGTATACATGATACAACCTGAAGGTTTCACATCGGTTAATAAAACTAAAGTATGCAAGCTTCGACGATCCATATATGGACTAAAACAAGCATCCAGGAGCTGGAACATCCGTTTTAATGAGACAATCAAAGAGTTTGATTTCTCACAAAATCTTGACGTACCTTGTGTGTACAAGAAGGTTAGTGGGAGTGCAATCGTATTCCTAGTGTTATATGTCGATGACATATTACTTATAGGAAACGATATATCAATCTTACAGTCAGTTAAAATTTAGTTGTCCAAAACTTTCTCCATGAAAGACCTGGGAGAAGCAACTTATATCCTTGGGATTAGAATCTATAGAGATAGATCAAAACGGTTGCTTGGTCTTTCGCAGTCTACATATATAGATCGAGTGGTAGAAAGGTTTAGCATGTCGGAATCCAAGAAAGGTTACCTTCCCATCAGGCATGGGATCAACCTTTCGAAGTCTATGTGTCCGCGCACAGAAGACGAGAGGATTTGCATGAGTAAGATTCCTTATGCATCCGCGATAGGATCTATCATGTATGCTATGTTATGTACTAGGCCCGATGTATCGTATGCTCTGAGCTTCACAAGCAGATACTGTAGGACCGATGCACGTGAGAGGGGGGGTGAATCACGTGACTTTTAAAATCTTCGTTATAAAATCAGAGTCGATAGAAAATTGTATGATGCTTTTTATAACGTGCGCAGCGGAAAAATTAAAACGAAATGCGAAAGCGAAAAATAAAAAAAAAATACACGAGGAGTTTTACTTCGTTCGGAGCCTTCGCCGACTCCTACTCGAAGGCCCAGGTTCCTTGAACCTTTCCTGTGGGCAATCCACTAAAAACCTCTACCGACAAACTACCGATAGAGTGATTCGAATACAAGATTGGGCGGAAGTGTAACAGCCCTACACTTCCCCCTTAAATAATTTAAGTGCAGAAAAAAAATTCGTTACCCAACACTTAGATTTATCTGAAGCAGTTTGGGTGTTGGGAGCGATCTTCCAACAGCGGTCGGATAGCCTCGAGTCAAAGCACAAACCGCAGCAGAGGAGCGTGGAAGCAAGAGAGCGCCAAAGCTTGAACCAGAATCAAATTTTCTTATCTGTTAGAGGGCTTGCTTGCTTCTATTTATAGTGCCTCGATGCATGATCTTCTCAGCTCAAATTTTATCCATCAACAAGATAAAATAAAAAAAAAAAGATAATGTTTCTATCCTTTGCTTCAATTAAGAAAATAATTTAAATAAAATATAAATACAGAATATTGAAAAGTTAACCGAGAGGTTTTATCCTCTTACAATTTTATTAATAATTTAAAAGGAGATTTTATCCTTCCAGCTAAGCTTTACGTGAGAATTTTAAGCATTAGTAGGAATAATTTTATCCTCTAAAAAGAAGGAAATATGAATAATTTAATTGATAATTTATCCTCCACCAAGGCTTTAGATAAGGAATAATTTTATAAAATTCAACTACAAAATCTAATTAAATAAATTCTGTAAAATAAAGTTAATGCATTTAGAATCTAATTAAATAAATTCTGTAAAATAGAGTTAATGTATTTAGAATCTAATTAAATAAATTCTGTAAAATAGAGTTAATGCATTTAGAATCTAATTAAATAAATTCTGTAAAATAGAGTTAATACATTTAGAGTTAATTAGACCCCGTCCAAACTTGGATAAGGATCTAACCAGGACTCAACCGAGGTCACCAAAATGGGCCTAAGTTGGACCGCGCCTACAGTCCTAAAATAGGACCCGTCCTCACTGGTTCGCTCCTCCAGTGACTTACCTCACTTACCTCGTGCAGCTCTACTCATCTTCTTAACCCACCAGGTCTTCCTGCCAGGGCTCAACCACCCTGGTCTTTTTGCCAAGTTTCAACCAACTTGGGCTTCAGCCAGTTGTCAGGCCCCGTGAACCCAACTGGACTTCTCGCCAGGACTCAACCACCCTGGACTTCCCCCCAGGATTTAACCACCCTGGACTTCAGCCTGGTGTCAGGTCCTAAGTCTTTCAACCCTGCACACTTAGTAAAGAGATCAAAACCAAAAGCAAGTCTAACTTTAACCTATTTTTCATTCATCAAAACTCAGGTTTAACTATTAGTGCAAATTGCACCAACAGATACCAGTCTGATCCAGGAATGGATCATTGGGCAGCTGTCAAGACAATCCTCAAGTACTTAAGAAACACTAAGGATGTGTTCCTAATACATAGAGAAGGTGATATAGTAATACGTGGGTATACAGATGTCAGTTTCCAGACAGATAAGGATGACTCCAAATCTCAGTCCGAATACGTATTTATTTTGAATGGAGGCGCAATAAGTTAGAAGAGTTCCAAGCAAGACACCGTAGCGGATTCTACCACGGAAGTGGAATATATTGTAGCTTCGGAAGCAGCAAAGGAAGCAGTCTGGATCAAGAAGTTTGTCTCAGAACTTGGTGTGGTTCCAACCATTGATGAAGTAATACCGGTTTACTACGACAACAATGGAGCTATTGCATAAGCGAAGGAATCAAGGTCTCATCAGCGATCCAAACATGTGGTTCGCCGCTATCATCTGATCAGAGAGATTATAAGTAAGAATGATATACAAATTGAGAAAAGTCCCACTGAAAGGAATTTAGCGGATCCTTTAACTAAGGCCTTGCCTCAAAGCAAGTTTGAGGGTCATGTTAGAGCCTGTGGTATTGGGTACCGTAGCGATTGACATTAGGCCAAGTGGGAGTTTGTTAGTGATATGAGAGAAGTGTCCTAAGGCAATCGCCTTATGATTGTAATCATTTATTTTAATAAATGAATATTCACTATTTGAGTATACATGTTTGTGTATTTGATTGAGATCTTAAACTCATTTACTGAATGTCCGCAATACAATTCACAGCATGAGAGAATTTGTGATGAATTCACAACTAGTGATTATCTCTACATGTGCAATTGTGAAGTATTGAAATTGTCCCTAGTCGATGAATTGATAAATACGGACACTATCAATTCTGTTGAGACTAGCATGAGTTATTCTCTAATCAGCTGATTCTCACTGGCTGTTGACATTGAGATGTCCGGAGATAAACATGAATGCTAGTTAAGGGAACTAGTTCATAGAGTGACTAGCTGTAAAACTTCATATGGTAGTCTACATATAGATATGTCAGTGAAGTTCTTACTGCAGCTTAAGTGCGATGTTCCTTTAACTTGCGGTGTTCAAGTCATCTTGGTCATGGAGACTTATACTTTGACATCTTAAGCAAGCATCTCCAAGGAGGTGTGGACCCAGGATGATTGGGTATAAGCCGAAGTGCCCGAAGATGTTTGAACAGCCTACAAAGGATTCACCAGTCCTTGCGAGGAGATGTATACCCGAGGCCTATCGTCGGATTGTTACTCGAAGCCTCTGGCCAGAGCATGGCATGTTCAGAGTATGAATCTCTTAAATACATGAGAGTAATTAGAATCCGTAGGACGAGAAAACGTTACTTGGGCTAGGTGTGACGTAGTCAGCCTAGTGGGGACTAACACACATAGACCATGTCCTGAACCAAGTGAGTATAAGATGAGGAAGGGAATGGGGCACGATTCATTATAGCTGCTGAAGGGTTTCAGAATTGTTTCTGAGGTCAACCGTTGATCTTTCGATTAATTGGGGATCATGATGTACTACTAGGTGTCACTCATGATCGTTCTATAATTAATTGATTAAGTATAGACGGCTAACATAAATCAAAAGCCTATTTAGTCACACGCACTACGAGTAATCCGAGGGATTTAAAACGAGTTGAAAATTGGATTTTTCCAATCAAGAGAGATTACGTTTGGTTGAGCCAAACGATAAGTCGAATCTGAATTTTTCAGAGACTCATCGGAAGCGTAAAATGGCTAAGTCTTTTGAAGACTTAATAGATGAATTAAATAAGTTTAATTCATTGGGGCTTGGCTTGGATGGGCCGGCCAAAGAGGGCCTCCATCCTCTTTGCTTGGCCGGCCACAACAAAGGAAGAGAACCAAGTTTTTGGTTCAATTTATAAAATAAACCAAGTGTGGTTTGTTTTATAAAATTATGGATGATATAAATTTTTATATAATAAACCAAGGTTTGGTTTATTTTTCATGGAAATTAAAATGAACCATAGATTGGTTTATTTTATAAAATCAATCATGGATTGATTTTCCATGATAAGGAAATTTATTCCATAAGAGAGAAGAGACTTGATTGATTTTTATCATGAATTAAAATATGATTTTAACCATGATATAAAATCAAATTTGGCATGATGGAATAAGTTATTCCATATTTGAGAGGCTTGATGGTTGAGAGGCCACTATATAAAGGACCCAAGGCAAGGCTTGGGTGTGAATCATAGAGATGAAGGCATAGGCTCTCTCCCTCTCTTTCTCTCCTTCTCTTCTCCCCTTCTTGCCGTGCGCCAACCAGCCCCAAGAAGGAGCACCAGCCGACCATCCTTTTGTGGTTAGTCTTCCGACTTCTCTCTTGGTTTTTCTCGTCGCGTTCTCGGAGAATCTCGAGAACACGAAACTCGTGGCTTTGTGAAGTCATCCCGAAGATACTCGGCGTGGACGCGAATAGAGGCGGAGCTTCCAAGGGACGCTTACGGTTGGATCTCGTCCCTTCCTTCGAGTTATGCGAGGTAATACGTAAATTTGTTTATGTTTCTGCAAAATTTAAAATATGTGATCATGTCTATACAAGATAAAATTGCATGCTTAGATGTGTGGTTAAATGATTTAGAGAAATTATTTATGCTAAATCTTTCGCTGCACATAATTAATTTTAAAATTACGAATCCGCATCCATTTCAACATGCACCCGGTCCCAACAGATTCCTGCGGGGGTCGAAGATACCGAGCATGGAACCAACGCCTGCTCGTTAGCCTGATCCCACTTCAGAAACTTGTTCATCACGAGGGAAAACATAATGTTGCCTGCAGAATAAAAAACAAGAGAACATCAGTCAGCATTAATCAGGAACTGCACCAAGTACGAAAACAACTTACGAAGGTTGGAGTCGAGGGGTGTAATCTTCGGACTAATTTCAGCCCGATAGAGGAGCTCCTCGCATTGCACCAACTGAAGTCCATGGAATTCCATCCTAGCCAGGATACCCTTGGCTCTCTGATATCTTGCATCCTGTTGAAAGTCGCCAAGGTCCGGGTCAGGAGGCAGGTTCTCCATCCAATGAATGTGGCTGAAGGGACGCTCGGGAAGGCGAATATAGAAAAATCACTCCTTCCATCCCTTGTGCGAGGAAGGGAGGCCCCCCAGAAATCTGTGGCCAGGACGAGCGGTAAAGCTAAATGCCCCTGGAGACCCAACAGGGACAAAAAAGAAATGAATGAATCGGGGGGTCAGAGGAATGTCGAAAAGCTTGAAGAGGACGAGGGCCCCGACCATTTGGGCGAAGGCGTTGGGAGCTAGTTGTTGGTAGGGGTGTAAACGAGCCAAGCCGCTCGCGAGCTATTCGGGTCTCGATTCGATAGAAGCTCGTTCGAGTTCGTTTAATAAAGCTCGTTAACATTAACGAGCCAAAATCAAACTCAGCAGTATTCGGCTCGTTAGCTCGTGAACAGGCTCGTTAATAAGCTTGTGAGCTAGTTCGTAAAATATAAAATTAATATTTAATATTAAATATATAATTTCGACAGTTTTACATTTAATAAATATAAAATATCCAATAAAACTCATGTGTATGAATAAAATCATAGATTTTAGTAAATATTTTATATTTTTTTAGAATATATAATTTATTTTTTTAATAGATTGATGAATAATTTAATTAATAATTTATATTTGGTAAGTTCGTTTAGGGCTCGATTAGGCTCGAATATGCTCGCGAGCCATCACTATATTCGATAAATTAAGCTCGAGCTCGGCTCGATAATAAACGAGTCAAACTCAAACTCTCAGGTATTCGGCTCGGCTCGGTTCGATTGCAGCCCTAGTTGTTGGAGTGTGATATGGAAGTACTGGGCAACATTCATGAAGTAGGGAGGAATAGGGAAGCGAAGCCCTAGTTCTAGTTGCCCTAACAAGAAGGTGTAAAAACCCTCACAGGTGGTCACCGGAGATTGACCTGAGGAAGGGGCCCTTACCTCCCAATATGCCAGGAAACTGTATTTTTGGCAGGCAGTCTGAAGGGATTCCAACCTCACTTTGGAATAGATAGTCTCGTACCACTCGAAACGAAATCCCAACTTTTTCAGGGAGCACTCGGCGTGACCTGTAGACTTCTTCTTCTTCTCCATCGAACCCAGAGGGATAGAATAAGGGAGCAACCAGATAAAGGGAGACTTACTCTCGTCTAAAGAACGCAGCGGCTAAGCAAGGAGAACTCCAGATGGCAGATAGGGTGAGGAGGTCGCAGAGGGGCGTTGCACTCGCTTTTATAGGGCTACGGCAAACCCCTCGGAGCAATGGGAGAACAGAACGTCGATGGCATTAACGGGTTGTCTCAGGGAACGGATATCCCTTACCTCCGTCGCCTCGTATAGCCCGTAGCACATATCAAGAAGAGACCGCCGCAAAACAAAGGAAGAGCCACGTGGCCTTGGTGCATACGCTGAGCAACTATGTCGACTTGGTTGCCACGAAGTTCGCAAAGATACGGGACATGTTCGAAAGATCAGCCAGAGTCCCGAGACTCACTGGATATATCTGAGGGCCCCACGGGCCGCCAGCGAAGCGGTAAAGGACGAAGAGAAAAGGATGAGACCATTAAGGGGGATTTCTCGGAACTCGAGATAAGGATTATAATCCAAAAGCCCCTTATAATTACAAGAGTAATAAGGAAGGCAAAGACTCGCAGCTTCTTCATCCCTGCAGCAGTCCGATCAGTCAGCCACACTTCCTTCGATCAGACTTAAAGGGAGGGACTTGTGATAGAGTTGAATAGTCTGTGCCCGGCACGGGGATGAAGAAGTCGCGGGGCGCGACATGACGGATCGGAGCGACCTTCCTTCCCGGGCCCCAGGGCCCCCCTCAGGAGACGCGCCCGGGAAGGTTAGCCCGAAGACGTCTCTTGGGAGCACCCCGGGAGATTAGGCCCCGAGAGCACCTCGGGAGTTATAGCGCCCGAAGACTCCGAGCTCACCTCGGGGAGGTGGAGTCCCCGCAATGACCGACCTCGGATACTGACCCCCCTTTTGGTGCGGATAATCATCCCCGTTAGAAAAGGTCTGCACGACCTTTAAACGTCGCAACGGGTGGAAGCGTGATAACGGTGCAGACTGTTTCAAAGGATATCCAGTCACCGTCGAAAGAGGGTGTCGTGGCTTAAGTATCGGAGACGTGACACCGATCGAGAGGCACGTCTAGTCTGTCGATGTCAGTATAAAAGGTAGTCCAACCCCTCCGGTAAGTGGGTTACGCTCTCTCAACCCTAGATACATTCTTTACTTCTCGCTACCTTTACTTCTCGGACGAACACTGATTTAAGCGTCAGAGTGAACTCCGCCGGCCCCCTACCGACGTGTCCCCTAACGCTCGTGTTAACCTTGCAGGACCCTAAATTCCTCTCCGCCACAGCAACTTTCACAGGGACAAAACTCCAACACCTGATCATCATCGTCGACTCATTTCGAAACATATACATTAATTTTATTAAATTTTAACTCTTACATTACAAGATGATAATATTCATTATCCATCCATCGCATCATAATATTAATTATTTCAGTAGAGATGAGTACGATCGTTCACTTATAATAATAAAAAAGTATTTAATTATGATGGTCGGTGTCCAAAAATATAATTAAACTTTCGAACAACCTTAGTCTCAGTCCTCAGGATGTCAAACTACGCCTATTAATTAATTTAATTAATTAATAATTTATTATCAATTTTCTCTTTTACAACCGGATCAACAAAGGTAACCAACGTTTTCTTCACGTTATTGTCACCTGGAGCCCACTGTGGCTCATCCAGTCATCAATCGAGTAGGAAATGGGGAAGAAGAGCATCGCTCAAGAGAAGACGTTTCGAACCTCGAAACCGTTCATTAAGAAACGTCGATGCACGTGCACGGTTGCACGATATTTCCCTCAAAACTGCACCTCCGTTTTTACCACTAGATCATAGATCGACTAGCTCCGCGCAAGGTAGAAATATGGGTTTGTTATCAGAGGGTGTATCATGTTTTCCGATCAGATGATTTCCCAGTGGCAACGCCAGATTTAGAAATCTATCCTGGTCCCCATCGTGTTGGGCACGGAATATGGACCGTCAGATTATAGGTTGGGAAGAATGCACGATCGTGATGAATCCAACCAAAGGACCGTGCCGACTGGTAAAAGCCGGTAAACGATGATCGCCGAGGCGGTTGCAGCCGGTCATCAAACGCCTCCCCCGCGAGTTCCCGCGACCTATAAGAGGAGGAGCCGCTCGCCGGCGGCGCAGCGCCGCGAGAAAGGGGACCTCGAGGAGGAGGGGCGAAGAAGAAGTGAGCGCGTTGCATCTGTGGATTCCCGCAGGTTTTTTCTCTCGTCGGTCGAAGCCGGCTCGGATTAAGGGTAAGCGCCTTTGCTTGTTGATTCATTTGCCTTCCTTTCCGGCTCCGCTATCTTTTTCTGCTTTCTCCTCCTCGTGATTTTCAACCTATTTCTTGATCGTTTGTGAGAGTGTCAATTTTTTGTGACTTGATTCCATATAGGAATCTTGCAGTTTCTCGGGGTCGAATAGCTGCGAAACGTTGTGATTAGGTGATTTCGAGATCAGTTGTAACTTTGCCCTATCACTTTCACTAAACCTCGGAGAAATTAGGATTTATGTTCTCCTCCTCCTGATCTCTTAATAGTAGCTTTATTCGTTCCCTGTAAATACGGTTGCAGTTTTTAATGTTTCCATCTCTCTTGACAGTGACAAAGGAGATATTTTATTTGATCCGCATAGCTGCCTATCTACATTTCGAGTTAACTTCTTCCGAATCATTTCTTTGGAGTTGAGAATGGAATTGAAAGGCAAAAGTGCAAGTTTTGTTGAATAAGTGGTGTTTAGGTTTCAAAAGTGCTCCTTTTAAGGTTGTTTATAAGATGGCTGGCTCACTGTAGGTACGTGGATCCTCTTTGCTATATAGTGTTATCTTCTCCTCAGATTTGCTCAGGCCAACTAGGCTCCTTTGTTAGCTTTGTCAGAGCGATGGTGATCAGAGGTCAGACACTTTGATCCCCATGTCAGGGAATGGTTGTTCCGGTGTCGGAATTGCCCCTGGTGACATGAACCAGATACCAAACAGCGCTGGGAACTCATCGGGTTCAAATATTGGTGCGAATTCCCTTGTCACGGATGCCAACTCGGCTCTCTGTAGCGCTCAGTTGCAACGATGCACCAGCTTTAATAACGAGACATATACACGGCTTCCTACCTCTCCCATTTCCTTCTCCTCCAACTTTTCAGGTTCTTCAGTGATGGATGGATGCTCAACTGCACAGCAAAACCTTTCCCTAGCACAGATGCAAAAGCAAGGCCTGTCAGGAGCAACATCTCAGTTAACGCAACAGGACCTTGGAAGTTTTATGAATGCCCAAAAGAAACCACGAATTGATGGAAGGCATGAGGATGTCTTGCAGCGACAGTCAATACAACAGCTTTTCCAGAGACATGAGCCCATTCAAGCACATGGTCAACAGAACATGCAGCAGGCCATTTTGCAACACCAGAGATTATTGCAGCAGCAACGACACCAGCAGATAATGCAATCCTTCTCTCAGATGCAGCGAATCCCTATGAGAAACTTGCAGCAACAACATCTGCAGCCTCAGGCTCTTCAATTAGCTAATCCTGTTAAACAGACAATTGATAATGGAATATGTTACCGTAAGCTTATGCAATACTTGTATCACAAACGACATCGGCCACATGTGAGTTTCTTCGTTAATTTTTATCACAATCTAGTAGCTTCCTAAGACTAATCTCATGTCATTCTTGTGTAATCTAAAGTGTTTTAGTCCTTTTGTTTGTTTATAGGACAACACAATTTTATATTGGAGGAAGTTTGTGTCTGAGTATTTTGCACCTCAAGCCAAGAAAAGATGGTGTTTGTCCTTGTACGAAAATATGGGTAATCATGCCCTGGGTATTTTCCCACAATTGGCTATTGTAAGTGGTTGTTATAGTTCTTTCAGCTCCTGCTTATTTTGATCATTTATTCTGCATAATGAATTAGAAAGAATATTTAATTTGCATTTATCTATTTGGGTTATAAATGCAATTTCTCTGTTATATGGGAAGGATTAGTGCTAGTTATAAACTTATAATGAGTATCTGGTCTTGAAATTAGGAGGTGGAACTAAATTTGGTTTCTGTTTATTTGACAGCTTATTTCTAGTGGAAGATATATCGTGACACATATCAATAGTTTATGTTCTTAATTTTTTGAAGCTCATGCTCCCTTACTGGAAAGACAATAAAATAAATACTTGTTGGGTTTAGGTAAGATAATATTTCGTGGATAAACCTTATAGCTAGTCACACCAATATGTTTGTTATGTCTTGTTTCCTCAAGATTCATGTATCCACTAAACAAATTTAAGTTTGTCTATAAAAGAAGAATCTAAGTAGGCTCAGCTAGGTTTTGTTTTGATGTATTGCCATCATATTTTAGTTTCTTTCTATGGTTATTCAACATGTTAGCAATTTCAGAAGTACTTGTTTTTACTAGAGCCTGGCCATTGGTAGGGCCTCCATCTCTGGAAGTTGCTGAAATATAGATTTAAATCATCCAGTTTAACATGCAAGCTTAGATTTTGGTAATGCAGTTGTTTTCCTATTATTCTTCATCACTTACTATGTGTGCATTCTTTGGTTAATGCAGGATGCATGGCAATGTGACATCTGCTCTTCCAAATCTAGAAAGGGATTTGGTTAGTAAAATTATCTCTATAGTTATCTTTGGTCATTAGGTTAATGCAGAAGTCTGATTGATTCTAGATAAATCAATCTATGATTAATGACAGTGTTTCCATATGTTTCTTACATATATGCATGCACTAGAAATATGCTTTTTCTTGCCTGTTTTTCCTATATATGCGATAACATTCGTCATGATTGAACGAAGATTTATAGACATTTGAGCCAAGTGCTGCAGTATCCTGTTCCTTTGCTGGATGAACAAAGAAGCAAGGAATTTAGAGCTAATTTTGGTGTGTTGATAGTATCTATATTTCATGGCATTACCCCAAGGATCTCAGGACTACAGGGACCTTTATGGAATAGTTTAAACTTTTAAATGATTTGGGACACTAAAACAAGCTTGATTTCGGTTGCCATTGTCATTCACTGATTCTAAGGTAAAGCCTAAGAATTCTATTGTCTACAATATTCCAATTGGTGTAGTAAACTCCAATATTGATGACCAACTAGTTCAGCTAAATTAAATCTCATATCATTTTAGCCCCAATCACTAACATCATTATCACTTAATGGAATAATGAAACTTGGGCGGTGAAATGAAATTTCCCTCAACTCAAATTGGTTTTTGCATAAATATCTAGGTCTTGTTAAGTTGGAATCTCACCCAATCTTCTACTAGAGAAATACAACAATGGATCCTATTCAATATGAGTTTGAACTTAATTGCCTTTATGTAATCTTAATTGGAACGTCAATTCTGTTAACTACCAAAGATCCAAGCTGAAGTTCCTGAAGTTTTACCATTTACTACAGGGATCTAATTCTGATGGTAAGAAGCTTGCCTTACAGTTTAGAATGTAGAATTCAAGATGAATCTAAGATACAATGTTGTTAGGATGCCTGTAATGCATCCTTGAACTATTTGAAGACTTTCATTTAAAGGTGTTTTTATCAGCTTCTTTGGTTCCCCAATCTCAAAATACAAATTTGTTTGAATTGAAGAAAAAAATGGAAATTACTAATGGGTAAAGGAAAATTATATGTCCTAAGTCATTCGTTGAGAAAGGCAACTTTTCTATCTAGAACTTAATTTGCACCGATGGTAGGGAAAGGCAAACAGAAGTTCAGCACAAGCTTCATTCATACTATTGGCATGTTGCTAATTGGCACAACTAAATGTTGTAATGGCAAACACATAGATAAATACCACATTTAGTATCAAGATGATAGTATGCAAAATGTTGTAATGCCAAACCCATGAATAAATATCACCTCAGTGGTGGTGTTAACAACTTTGTCTATTGTCATTCCAAGAATTTCACCATTTTTTAGTGTCTGCCATTTATTTTCTTCTATTTCTGCAATCCTATTAACACATCATGTCAACCTTAGTCCCATCAAATTGAATATAACATTCTCTATATTATAGCAAATTGGCATTACTTCTGCAAATAATCCAGGTTTTAGATGTCAAAATTTTTCCCCATAATTTGATTGAAACTCCCCTGTCAAATAACCATCTGGGTGTATTTATTGGAACCCTTAAGCTCATATTTGTTGGTACCAGAAATTTGTCTTGAATTGTTAAGCTAAAAACTACAGTTAGTTTTTCTAACTTGAAGTTTTGTGACTATTATTAGTGGTATATGTATCAATATCGATATTCTATAAAATTCACTAGAATAACAACGGTCCTAATTTAGACTGTATGCACAAATTTGTGTTGTTTTCCAGAGGCTACTTTTGAAGTACTTCCTCGACTTTTTCAAATCAAATTTGATGGTGGAGTTATTGATGAGAATTTGTTTCTTGATATGCCACATGAGGGCCGGTTGCCTTCTGGAATTATGGTATTGAAATTTGAGAAAGCTGTTGAAGAGACTGTTTATGAACATCTTCATACTATTCGTGAAGGACAGCTTCGTATATTATTTACCCCAGAACTGAAGGTTTTAAACTAAATGGGCTTAAGTCTCTTCATTGAATTAATTGATCGCCTCTTAGATGTAATTTTCTCCATCGTTAATGTTACTTTTTTATTCTGCTACAGATATTATTATGGGAATTTTGTAGTCGGCGACATGAAGAGTTTCTTTCTCGTAGGTTGCTAGCACCTCAGGTATTTGGTTTGCTTAACTATTTTATTGTATTGCTAAATATAGAATGAAATTCCTAAAAGTAATAGAAAACAGTGCTTGTTCATAAGATAAAATAACTATTTATGAACAATTAGTAAAGTTTAATAGATGATAAAATAATAGGATGAGGCAGATTTCATAGTTAGCTAGCTGGTTTGTTAAAGAAAAAGGTGAGGGCAAGCTGTGGATTTGGAAACTCCACTTACAACAGTCAATCGTGATTTAATAGGTGATACTAATGATATTGCATTACGAGCTCAAGGATTGATATCTCCATGTCGTTAAATCCCAATCAATTGGGGCATGCGTTTTATTGTTGGGGAGGCTAAGCAAGCAATTGATTGTGCTAATAAGTTGGTGGATAAAATGTTTGAACTTGAAAGATGATGATATAGACTTCACATTGGATGTTAATAAGATTGTTTTCCTTAAAGAATATGGAATTGTCGCTAACAAGGATATGGTAGAATTAAGTAGAGCTAGTCTAGACAAAACATATTGTTCAATTTAGACCAAATATTTGATTTTCTATTGAACTATGAAAAATCACCTCATTGTGAACATTTCTTTCAAAGGATATTTTCGCCATCAAGGTGTTAGCTTCAATAATACTATCGATTATTTGATTACCTATAGGTTGAAACAAACTAATAAAGAAAGAAAAAGATATTTGGAGTATGAGTGCTTTTTATTTATTCTTTTATTATTTTTCCCTTGTACATTAAGGGACTTTGTTAGCTGAACTTATCATGATTCAAAAGCTTTGGACACGTTATAAATTTCAGATGTGTTCTACATAATTGATGAAGGTCTCTCTCTCTCTCTCTCTCTCTCTCTCTCTCTATATATATATATATATAGAGCAATGATAGGAGAGTGAAAATGGAGAGTGAAAACCATAGTGAATGATGTGACATGACATGACATGAGTGACACTTTACATGCGCACGTCCGATTATCGCTGGACATCATCGCGGCCTTCGCCGCCGTCCCGAATCAAACTATACCCTAGGGGCACGGTGAACCCGTCGGAGATCGTGCATGCAAGGTGCCACGTCATTCACTATGGTTTTCACCAATCATTATTCATATATATATATATATATATATATATATAGTGTTTGTGTTTTTTTTTTTACAAGTCTAGGCTCAGGATCATATCCTTGGGCAATGGCTTCCATTTCTATTCAACAGTGGTGGATCCATGGTCAAGATCTCCTTTAGAAGCCGCCTATCTTCTGCCATTGAACCTAGAGAGTGGTTGGTTTGGAAGGAGGATGACCCTCTTGTATTGGTTTAGTGAGGTGATTGAGGGGATTCACTTGTAGGCCTGTGGCTTATGGGTCAGCCTTGTGGTATACCAATTAGAGGCCATGAAGCCTCAATTGGTGTTGGAGGGTAAGGAAAAGGCAACCTCTTGTCTCATTCTGCAAGAACAAAACCAACTATGTTTCTTGGTGATGGCATGGGCGACAAAACACTACAAGAGAGAGATAAGATAATAGAGGCAGATGAAATTACATTATTGTTTAATTCCCTTTTATGATGTCTAACATCTATTTATAAAAGATACTACAACTTGGTTATATATAAAAAAAATATTTTAGTTATTTTTGGTCCAAATTTGCATGCCCATCATATAATCGAAAGGCATGATAGGTTTGTAACATTTCTTGCCTTATCAAAATTGTGCTTGTCCTCAAGCATGAAACCTAGTTTCTTATTTGACACTTTATCACCCTTCAATGAGTTTTTTGCTGGTGGAGTCCTTCAGACTCTCAGAGTATCATTTTTTGATTTTGTCCATACCCTAGAGATGTTAACTGTGACCATTGTTGGGACCCTCACATGTCACCCTTTTCCTTGTTTTGTGAATTCTATGTTCATGGTGGCGAAAGCCAAGATGATTAAACCTAACATGTTTAGGCATCTGTTTTTGGTGGCTAGATCTTTGTTGATGAAATTTCTTGTACTTCTTGAGTTGATAAGGGAAGAAACAATGGGCAAATTAATGCTGGCCGGGACTTCTATTATTGGGTATAGAGTAACTCCATGGATGACCATTAGTGAGTAATTAGGAGATTCTTTAGCATTCATTTTTATAATTCCATCTAGCATGACTAATCGCTTGCATGTATGGTTGTTGGAAAATGGTTCATCATAATTGACGCAAAGGGCCATAGTACAACATTTGACCATCTCACATTAGTTAAGTGTTGGATGGTTGGTGATGAATTCTTTATTAGTTTACTATTATAGTTGCGATTCTTTAGGCCCTCATGATTTTTATTCATAGAGGTGTGCATGTTGTGTTGTGTTGGTGTTGTCTCAGGTTTGGTGTGTCTCTTCTAGTTGTAGATTAGGTACCAATGCAGAGGTGAAGTTCTACCTGTTGGCTTGTCAATAAGGATCCAACTCAAGTATTAGTTGACAGGACATGTCTCTTGAAGCTTGGATAACTCACCTAATTTTCTTTCCTTATTGGTGATCCAAAATGGTTATGGCAAATCTCTTCGAATTCTCCCATATTAGTGCAAAAAACTGTCAATTTTTTTTTTTAAATTCTACCTGTGCATTTCCTTCTAGGTTATAATAGACAATGCCAATTTTTTCTTTTTTCTTGATCTATTGATGTTTTAAAGAAGTGGTGGCACTTGAGTAGCCAACTTAGTGAATCTTTTGTTGTATCATACGTCAATAAATAAAATCTCAGAGCACAAAATATTGGCACCTCCCATTTGAGTGGTCAATGGGGGTGCATCCCTAGTATTGGAGGTGTTCTTCCTTCAGGCTCCTCATCAATCTCGGAATGCAAATGTCCTTAGGGCATCATGTCAGTCGCCCTACCATTGTTGTTAGTCACTTGGACATTGGCATGAAGAACACCCATCTCCTTGGAGAATTGTAATCAAGTCAACTAAGTTTTCCATGTGCCCCTACTGTTTGTCTTGATGTTTACTGTTAGATCATTTACAGACTAGAGGGGGGAGGGTAATAGCCAATCTTGTTCACTTTCTCGATTGATTCTACAAATTGAGATAGTGCAACACAAATATAAAGAACACAATTAAGAAACAAGACAAGCAAATAAAACAAGGATTTATGTGGTTCTAAACCCCTCAATTTTTACTCTATGGTTTATGATCCTTCAAGAGATCACCCCTCACAAACTAGCATCTTTTCTCCTTTGTGGTAAGTTATCGAAGGTGGAGAATCATTTTCCAATAACATAAGAAAAGGTACGGGAGTTGAGCATAAGACTTAGAGATGAGAGAATTAGATTTTTCAATTTTCCAATACAAGAAGGGGAGCCTTAGTACAACGGTAAAATTGTTGCCAAGTGATTTATAGGTCACGAGTTTGAGTCTCAGAAATAGCCTCTTGTAAAGTAGGGTAAGGTTGTATACAATTAGGGGTGAGTATTCGGTTAAAATGAAACCGATTGAACAGAACCGATTTTTTTTAACTAACCGAACCGTCCAAATTGTTAATAAAAATTGAACAAACCCATAAAATATCGTCAATCGAAAACCGAATTAATCGAATTTTTCTAATTAGGGTTTAAAAATTTGGTTTGGTTTAATACAAATTGTGTTTTGGTCCAAAAATTAGGGTCTAAAAATTCAAAATTTCATTTATTCAATCTATTTGATTTAACCAAATATGAATTTTCAAAACCGAACCCTAACCGAATTAACCAATTTTTTGAAAAAAAAAAATTGAACTGGATTTTTAAATTCAGTTGGTTTGTTCGGTTTAACTGAACTTTGGCTCACCCCTACGGCTGCATTTGGTTAGAGGTAATGTAATCAAGTTTGTAATGTAATTGAGCCTGGAATGTAATCCAGGATTACATGTTGTTGGCTTTGTAATCCAGATTACAAAATTTTACTTAGCTTTTGTAATGCAGATTACATTACATTACAATTTTAAAACTGTACCAAACAAAGTAATCAATATTATAATATAATCCTAATTACATTACTAGGCTGATTACCTTTCACCAAACATAGCCAGGAGTTTCGTGCACCGGGCTTTCCGTTATTCGTATGTCTCTATATGCTCATATTTATAGGCAAAGCCTTCAACTTTTTTTTTTTTTGTTGCCTTCAAATTGATCCCTCGATCAGTCAATGGATCATACTTTCTGTCAACTATTGATTGACTTCATTAGTCTGTTGCACTACAACGATTATTTCATTGAATTGAGCTATTAGAGGATTGTTGAAGCAATAGCTTGTTGACGTCATATCAATTAATCAATTGACTAAACCTAAATGAATTCTTGAACAAAAGCATTCCACGGCTGTCTGTTCAGTCCTAAGTCAACTACCTAATAGACTCATATACGATATAAGGTTTCAATGATTTGTACCTCTGACTTCGACCACTTCCTAGATCAAGTTTTTAGCCCCTCCTGACGGTTGTACAAGTGCATTCGACTCATCCTCACAGAAATTCACCAATGTGGCATGAGATTCCACCAACTAGGACTTCACTTCACTGATACGAAAAGTGCTTTCTTCCACACCTAGAGCTCTTACTTCCAAGACTTCATCGTCTTGCCTAGCATTCGGTTCTTCTTGATTTATCCTCACTTCAATCTGCCAAGTATCCCATCCTCAACCTACTTGGTGTTCCAATTGCCAAGTATTTGGCACTCGATCTACTTGGTCTTCCACTTGCTTAATATCCTCGATCTACTTCAATTCCATTATTACACCTACAATACAGGTCAAATTTTGTGTCTGTATACTTGATACATATGTGAGAAATCACAATATCTTCCTAACTTAAACTTTTAACCTAACATCAAAACCATATGCTTAGGGGCTGAATTTTGGTTTGTTATTCATATCCTTGGTCTAATCTTCCTTTATTTACTTAATGCATGATAACACGCTTAGTTGGAAGTAATCTTCCATGTCTTGTTCTAATGCCAATTCGTTACGAGCCTGGGTGCAGGATCATATGCAGTTGTGGTAGGATTTCTGTTCCAATTCAGCAACAGTGGAGGTAAGGTCGAAGTCTTCATCAAAAGCGACCATTGTTCTGCAGTTAAACCAAGAGTGTGATCAGTTTGGATAGGGGGACAACAACTCCTACCATCAATTCAGAGAGGAGATTGAGGGGATTTGTCATGGGCTTTCGACACATAAGTTGCTTGGCGGTGTATTTATTAGAATCCATGGACCTTGATCAGTGTTGGAGGGAAGGGAAATCACTGTCTTTGGTTGTGATCTGCAGGAAGAAGTGGAGCTGTCTTTTGGTGTCAGCATGGGTTCCAAAGTAACAAGCAGTGATTGGGCATGAAAAACCATGAAAAAGAGAATAAAGGGAGATGAAATTATTAATGCTTTATTCCCTTGTATGATATCTAAGATCTATATATATAA
The DNA here is from genome assembly GCA_024364735.1 of Boesenbergia rotunda. Classification (NCBI taxonomy): domain Eukaryota; kingdom Viridiplantae; phylum Streptophyta; class Magnoliopsida; order Zingiberales; family Zingiberaceae; genus Boesenbergia; species Boesenbergia rotunda. Next base: position 263,633 of record JAGFNQ010006555.1, on the reverse strand, counting down.
AAGATGTTTCCAGATGATCATATTAAATTTTCTGTTGACAAGTATCCCTGGTCCTACTTTGCACGATCAAAAGATCAGTTCTCTTCATTGTTGTTCAGTCCTCCCTGATGGACAGAAGGCTGATCGGTTCTCTTTCTTCATTGTGGTTGAATCCTCCTTGACCCTTTAGAAGGCTTATTAGGTCCATAACGTTTTGATACATTTTATATTTCATGTGTAAATCATAATGTTCTCTCTGCTATTATCTAATGAATATTTACAATATTTTATTTGCCATGGAGAAGCTTATTTCTGTGATCACATATAGTATATTTGAGCATACGATAAAGTATATTTATTATTCAAGAGTATTCGGTTATAGATGATAAAATTGATGAAAATGTGTTCAAAGAACAATTAGATTCATAGTTAGATAAGCTGAATCTATTGTAGGAAGGTACCTAATAGAGATAAACTTAAATAATATAATTTAGAATTATTTAATTTTGAATATCGTTAACTGGTAAATTATGTTATGGATGGAAACAGTGATTAGCTTATATGCAAAGTAAATATTGGTTGATGAAGTATATGTTTTGCTTGTTAAAATATAGCTTTTGTATTTTTCAGGTTAACCAATTATTGCAAGTTGCTCAAAAATATCAAGCAACAATAACTGAAAATAGTTCGTCCGCTGTTCTGCATCAAGACTTGCAAGCCAGCTGCAACATGTGAGTGAAACTTGTCATATGAACTGCAGTGCTTCAAAGAAATTCAAATATGTGAGAATGCCATGTTATACATTTGGAAAGTCGAATGTACAAAATTTACCCAAAAGGGTAGAGTTGTTTCTATCAAAATCCACTTTCATCAAAATGGGGAGCTTGCTTCGATATATCTATTAAAGAAAAAAAATGACTAGTTCGGTCAAAACAAACATTTATCAATTACCAATTCCACCAAGGATTGATCAGACATTTTCGGTATCCTTTTCCTCGATAATTTTTGTTATAGGAGTACCTGATGGTGCATTACATACTATATTGATACCTATGTGAACACTACCAACAGAAATTTTAATCCTTGGTTCAATCTTGCAATAATTTTTTTAATTATCAAGTACAGATACTCAATGGAAACTTTTCAAAGGGTTGTTAATCCAACATAAAATAAGTTTTCTCACATCATTGATTAAACAATCAGGCAACAATGCCCATTAAATCACGACAAGCTAATGCAATGAATTCCTGTTACTGGTTATTTTGTCTCTTTATCTCTCCTATAATCTTCTTACTTCTTTGTTGCTAACATGAAATGTCATCATATGTTGGTATATTGAAAATCAAGAGGTTATATTAATGAATTGAACTTCATGATGCCATCTTTTCCTATGGCTTTAAAAAAAGTCATTTCAACAGAGACTACATTTGAATTTTAAAAAATATCAATTTCATGTAGTAATTCTGATGGATCTTACATGTCAGTTATGGATAGTTCTGATTGCTTATTTATTGCCAGTTTTCTCAGTCTTTGTTGTCATGCTGATTTTATTATTATGTTTTTTTTAACTCATTTCTTGACTATGTGACTCATTTGGTAGGTTTGCAGCAACAGGTCGTCAGTTATTAAAAAGTTTAGATTTACAAGCTGTGAATGACTTTGGATTCTCCAAAAGATATGTTAGATGTTTGCAGGTAACTAATAAGCCATTGTTTATGTGCCTTGTGTGAATTGAAGGGTGACTTCTAGCTTATATATTTTTTCCATGAAGTTCCTGATTTTCCATTTGCTTTCCTAGATAGCTGAGGTTGTGAGCAGCATGAAGGACTTGATTGATTTTAGCCTGGAGCAGAAGATTGGAGCAATAGGTAAAATTCTTACTGTATATAAAAAGATAACTAATTTCCTTTTATGAATTATTATGGCTGCAAGACATGCACTAAGGGTTGGTGCTGTTCCTAAACTTATCTTCTCCTATCTTAATAATTATTTTATTACGTTTAATATTCCTAAATTTAAATTTCATATTCTTTTGTTATTTGATACTTAATGGAAAAAAAAAACAAGATACATGGAACCTAGTATGTATTTGCTTTCTTTTTGTGAGATTTTCCCCAGATCAATAGGGCATCCTTTATATATATATATATATATATATATATATATATATATATATATATATATCAAAAAGTGTCCTAATTTTATTGTATGCTTCTTATAATAATTTATGTTACATACCAATTGCCATTTTTGTGCTTTTTATAAAATCGAAATTCAGATTTTATAAGATAAGATTTGGATTTTATATATTTTATTGTAAGATTTTTTTGGATTTACAAAATGTTTATTAAATGTCAATATACTAATCTTAATTTTCTATAGTCAAAAATCGAATATTACAAAATTGAAATTCAGATTTGGAAAATCCAGCAATTATTGGAAAGCTTGAATATCGTAAATTTTGATTTTATATAAAATTTTATTATGAATGATGAGGTGTAAAAGAGCATATGATAGAAGTGTAGCGGCATCCTTTGGATATGATTTTGAAAATGAAGGTCCACTTTGATATTTTTGGTGAAAAAGGATGCCTCTTCATATTTGTCCTGTGTTCTTTGAAACTGAATAAGTTGCTTTAGAAACATGATACTATACCTTTGAAAGATCTTTATTCTTATGTATGCACAAATGTTTTCACAGAAAGCTTAAAGAGCTTCCCCAGGCAGTCAGTGGTCGAAATCCAAAAACAGAAGTTGGAGGGAGGGCAACTCTCGAGTCATAGTCTGTCTGGTGATCCTGGTAGTCTGGATAAAGACGTGAAAATTTCGCCAGAGTCAAATAGTTACATAAATGACAACCTGATAACTAACCAGGTTGCTAACAGTAGCCATCAGAGTGTTCATGCACTAAACAACTATCAGAATATGCTCAGCAATACTGTGAATATGAAGCAGAATGTGCTTCATCAAGAGGCTTCTAGTTCTTTAAATAAATCTATGCTTCAGCAAGAGGCTTCTAGTTCCTTGAGTAAATCCAAGCATGCTCTGTCTTTACAGTTTCTGGGATCTGGCTTATCAGGTCCAACAGATGCATCTAACAATAACTTACCCGGCCAACATCAACATCAGTTTTCATTAGATGGCTGCTTGCCACTACAGAGCAATTCATATAGCCCTCAGGTGAACCAAAATATGCAGCAACACGTTATTCAGCAAATGCTACAAGAGATGATGAATAACAGTAAGGAAATGCCGCAACAATCTATTGTTCCTGTTGCAAATGCTAATCTGGCAGCTGGAGATGTAAATGGGTGTGACACTACTAGCATGCCAACGAGGATAGACACTGGCTCTTTCAGAAATGCACTTGATATGCAAAACCACTCCTCAGGCCTTCCTAAGGAAGGTACAGGGGCTTTCCCAAGCAGAAATGATAGCTTCAAATCTGCTGCCACAGCTAGCATCCCCTCCATCAGCGGAAGCTGTCTTAATTCGAGAACAGAGTTGCTGGAGAACTTGGATTTTACAGAAATAGATCAGATTGCTCAGGAATTTATAGATGGTGGGATGTTTGATGGCGATTCATGGTGATATTTGGCCTCTGTTATTGAAAGGTACGAGTACAGGTTGAAAAACACTGATATGCAAAATGCATATGTTTGCTGCATACTGGTTGGAGCTTTGGCCTACTGGATATGTTGTTCCATGTGATATGCAAGTGACTCTGGAGGAGGCTCTTTAACTAGAGAAGTTGAGGTTTGTCGTTAAAACTTGTTTGTTGCAGACCGGTGAGATTAATGGCGTTCTTGTTTGAGGTTTCATATTTTCTGTTCATTAACTTGCCTAAATAATTAACTAGACAAGAATCCTCTGCCTTTTAAGATACTTGGATGGCTTCCTTCAAGTGCACCATCAGTCAATTGAGAATTGTTGGACCATAATTTGATTGTTATTTTGTGGTTCCAGATGACGATCATTATGTAAAAATCTTGTATTTGTCTTTCTAAGATCAGGTGTGTTGTCGCATCTTTTAAGAGAGGCTTTTGTGTACATTTGGTAAACTTCATATTTCTTTCACCTGATCCTATCAAAAATAGGTATCTCCATATTGGTCTCTTGTTTCTGGTTCGAGAGGATGAGCCCTAGAAAGGCTCAATGTTATTAATTAGGTTTGAGAAAGCTCATTGTTGCATGGTTCTTGTCCTCATCATAAAGCATGTGGGCTTGAGGTCGAGGAGGAGCTTCAACAAGGTACAGATCTTGACTATGATTTCTAATCTCCTTTTTTGCCATTTAATCATGGTGTTGATTGGAACTACTTGTTATGATTGGAACTACTTGTTATGTCAAACTATCCGTGTGGTGTTGATCTCTGATCATTTTTGTTTGTGCAATGAAGCTTAATAGTGGGGTTCATCAACTTTGGCATTTCTATTGTTTGATTGATTGCAATGGTCATATTTTTACTGTTTAACGACACGGTCGTGTGTTCTTGTACTATTTGTCCAGACTTCTCCCAATGGATTCACAATATCATCTCGACGACTTACTTCCGAACCAAGGTGTCATCGATGCAGCCTTTTGTGTTCTCAAACCTATCCCACATACAAACTGTGCTTATGGTCTTGTGCATGCAGGATTCTGGTTGATATCCCTTCAACAATTGTTCTTTTTTAACTTGGAGTGGTATTCTGACTTTGAGAGATCTTGTTAGGCACAAGTCTGATCATTTTTTCTCTGGTGCCCTATAAATTCAAGTCTGGAGCAACCTCTAGCAATAGTTTTGATAGTTTGTATTTCGCCTCAATTCCATTAGTTTTGTTAGTCCCCTGTTCAGTTCATGGCAAAGTAGTAGATGTAGCTGAGTCAGAGCCCCACTTCTTGTCATATCATATGAGATTCCCTCCCCTCTGATCAGTCGGCATTCCGATAATGTAGTCATTTACTATTTATTACCATTGTAGTCTAGGTCTGATTATCAATAAGTTTAACATACTACTATTATCTGTTGTGTCCCAATTACACATCAATTCGTGTTCCATTGTCCTTGATTTTTATTGCATTAGTTATAATGTTTTTTGATCCCGGGCCAACTTAGGTGGGGCCTGACCCGACAGCCTGGCAACCATCAGGAGGAGTTAGGCTTATGGGCCTCAGGACTCCGTCGAAATTAGGGTCATATAGGCGGATCGACCCATTTCCCCCGAACTTGAGGAAACATTGGCCCTGACCTAGGCAAAGGGGGCCAAAAGTCCCGAAGGCTCGCGAGCCCAGGAAGTCCTAGGTAGGGGAGTTCCTAATCAGGAGAATCCCGAGTCAGAGAAGGTCCGACCCACGATATCCCTAAGCTTTAGCACTCCCGAGTCATGGGAGTCTCAGCTCAAAGTGTCATGAAGTTATAAGCGGATCTGCTCCCACACACCGCTCGGGTCGATTCCTAGTCGGACGCGTGGCGGCCCCCGCTCCCTGGGTATAATCCAACCGGTGGTCCGAATGCTCACCTTCGTACAAGTCGTAAGCTGGCATGCCCCCGCACTTCTTAGCTCGGGGCCCAACCGAACGTGTGGCGGCCCACGCTCCTGAGGTCCTCCCGAGCCAATGAAGTCCTCACTCAGAATATCGCCGTGTCATGAGATCCCCGAGTCAGGAGCACCCCGGGTCGGAAGAATACTCGGTCTTTGACCATGCCATCTCCGAGTCAGCCAAGTTCGGACGTTCATCCCGAACCATGTGCACCACGACTCAGGAAGCATATCTTCGCTCGGGACGCCTTCCTTAACTCGGGAAGCATAGTCACTCTCGGTAATCGTGGACACTATGAGCCCCCAGTCGGCTCCAACATGATAAGCCCACAATTGGCTCTTCGCTATACGCCCTCAATAGGCATCATCACTCTAGGCCGCCAGTTGGCCCTAGCATTCAAGGTTTCGTCGTGACTTATCAGAACAACCACTCCCTGACATAAGACTCGCAGAAGTTATACGGGGTCGGCGCAGGTCAAGTACCATTCTTGCCCGAATCGCGAGTATCTCGCTGACGCCAAGATCTCCCTGCCATACCCTATCCCCTCGTACTCCGACCACATACGTTGGTGTTAGGCTGAGCAGCTCTTGACGGCGCCCGCCCATAAGTTGACAGCGCTCATTTCCCTATTCTAGTATGCGACACATTACCCTGCCACCTTTGTGTATGTCTTACCCTGTCCTCGCTACGAGACAAAAGGTGGCAAGTTGGGCAGAAGCTGTCAGCTCCCCCGACTATATAAGTCTCTCCACTCCACCTCCCCCAGGTATACGCAATAGTATTTTACTACTATTCTATTGGCTTTGCTACTCTTCTACTGCCGGGGACTGACTTGACCGTCGGAGTGCTTTGCCAGGGACTTTTCCCGGCGGGTTCTAACGGACTTTGCCTTGCGGATCGCAGCTAGCGGCGGAGCCATCATCGGCAGTTTGTGATCCTCAGGAGGACCGCGTGTGCTCTCGGGAGTCCACCTCGCTTCGCGACAGGATCAAATTTAGCGCCAGAAGGAGGGGACATTTCGCCTGATTGGAAGTGCAAGATGGATGATCCCAACTGAGTTATGATGATAGTCACACCTGAGGAGTACGAGCTCGTGATGGCCGCCTGAGCCCAGAAGACCTCGCAGAGGCCTTCACAGGCCGGCAGCTAGGCGCCCAGATTTCACGAGCCAACAGTGCGCGGCCCGTCGGGAGGCCGAGAAAGGCCTGTCCGACCAGAGGGCGGCTCTGCTCCCTTCCCCGCGGTTTTCTTTCGGGGTAGGGACGACGAAGCCGACTCGATGCAGGCCGAGGCATCAGCCTCCAACCAACAGCATGGGCCATGATCAAATAAGGGAAAGGCCCCGACTGATCCTTCTCCAGCCCCCCTGGTACGCAGTCCCTTCACTTCCTGGATCTTGGAAGATCCAGTTCCTCGACACCTTCGCTTCTTCACAATCCTCGAATACGCGGGGACCACCGACCCAAAGGAGCACTTAATGAAGTTTGAGAGTGCTGCCCTGCTCCACCAATATTCGGAAGGCGTCAAGTGCCGAACCTTCCTAACAACCCTCTCGGGTCCGGCCCAGAGATGGTTTGACCGACTCCCCAGTGGGTCGGTAATGAGCTTTGAGGAGCTCAAGAGAGTCTTCCTCCAACACTTCGCAAGCAGTCGGAGACATCACAAAACGAGCCTCAACCTATTCGCATTGAAGCAAGGTCTGAAGGAATCTCTTCGGGCCTACATCAAAAGATTCAATGGAGTGACATTGGACGTGCCAACAGCCTCACCCGAGGTCTTGATCAGTGCCTTCTCCCAAGGATTACAAGAGGGAGATTTCTTCCGTTCGCTGATCAGGAAGCCTCCGAAAGACTTTGACAGCCTATTGGGCAAGGCTGTCAAATATATCAATATTGAAGAGATGCAGGCCGCCAGGAAGAAGTTGGGCAACACGACGACTCCCAACCCCGCCCAAAGCAACAGATTCCCCGGCGGGCCCATCCGTAGCCCGCACGGACCCATTGACCGAGCGGGAGCTGAATGACGACTCGTGCAGCAAGTGGACCAGGGGTGCCTGCTGACCCGTTGGAGGTCATACTGCGCATTCCACCAGACCAACACCCACGCCACCGAGGAGTGCCGACAAGCTGGCAGAGGTCGGGCTCCTGCCCCCCGAGGTCGCGGGCGACAAGCATCACCCGGGCGTGGCTCGGGTCGGGGAGGCCAGGCGGTGGACCCAGTAGCAGAGGAGCTTCGAAGAAACCCCCCGGATGCTCGCAATTTGTTTCCCCAGGAAGACCGGGCTGGGGCAGAGGAGATGGAGGAAGAGCAAGTCAATCGGCAAAATGTCGTCCGAGGAGGGGTGCACATCATCTCGAGCGGACCGACCGGGGGAGACTCCAACTGTGCACGGAAGTCACAAGTTCGCCGACTAGAGATTCATCAAGTTGGCACAAGTGCCGCTCAGGCACAGGGGCCCCAGATCAGCTTTGGCCCCCAGGATCTATAGGGACTGGAGGTCCAACATGATGACGCCCTGGTCATCACCGCCGTCATCGCCAACTACCAGGTCCACCGAATCATCATGGACACGGGCAGCTCGGTCAACATACTGTACAAGAAAACTTTTGATCAGTTGCAAATCAAGATGTCCCAACTGGAGTTGGTGGCAACCCCGTTATTCGGGTTCACGGGGAACCAGGTGCAACCCATTGGCCAGATCCGTTTGGCCATTTCCTTAGGCGAGGAGCTGTTGAAGAGGACTAGATGGTCCACTTTCCTTATAGTTGATGCTCCCTTGACCTACAATATCATTCTGGGTCGACCGACCCTCAACGAATTCAGAGCCGTCACCTCCACCTTTTACCTTAAGATTAAGTTCCTAGTCGGGGACAAGGTAGGAGAGGTCAGAGGGGACCAGAGGGTCGCTCGGAGGTGTTATGTGGACGACGTCCGAGTGGAAAGCCAAAAGGCCCCTCGCTCCTTCTCGAGCTGCAATATGGTCCAGGCCTCGCCATGGGCCGAACTTCGTGATGACAAGGAGGTCCAACTACTCCCCGAGTGGGAGGAAGCCCGAGTCAAGATTGCGGCAGGGCTACCCAACGAATTGAAGGAGCCTCTACTGGAATGTTTGGCTCGGAACCAGGACGTGTTCGCCTGGTCGGTCAAAGAGCTAAAGGGCGTCCGACCGGAGGTGGCAGAGCATCACCTCCATGTATATCTTAATGCTCGGCCCGTCAAACAGAGAAAGTGGGACTTCAACACCGAGCAAAATAAAATGATCCAGGCTGAGATTGAGAAGCTGTTGGAGGTCGGTCACATTCGGGAGGTCCAGTTCCCAGCTTGGTTAGCCAACGTAGTGTTAGTGGCTAAGCCCGACAATAAGTGGAGGGTCTGCATCGACTTCAGAGACCTCAACCGAGCCTGCCCGAAAGATTATTATCCTCTACCCCGGATTGACCAGATGGTCGACTCGACGGCCAGCAGTGAGCTCATTTCTATGCTGGATGCATATCAGGGGTATCATCAAGTGCCCTTGACCGTCGAGGATCAAGAAAAAGTCAGCTCCATCACGGCAGACGACACCTACTGCTACACCGTCATGCCGTTCGGGCTCAAGAATGCAGGGGCTACTTACCAACGGATGATGAACAAGATCTTCCGGGAGCAGATCGGGCGGAATATTGAAGTATACGTGAACGATATCCTGATCAAGCCCACCTGAGCGGAAAACCTGGTAGTAGACATGGAGGAGACTTGCCAAACCCTGCGCAAGTACGAGCTCAAACTGAACCCTGCTAAATGTTTCTTTGGTGCTCGGAGTGAGAAGTTTCTTGGGTACATAGTGACCGAGCGGGGTATCGAAGCCAATCCAATCAAAGTCAAGGGCCTATTAGATATGCCCCCACCAAGAAACCTTCGAGAGGCGCAGTGACTAACCGGGCGGATCATAGTCCTATCCCGGTTCATCTCTCGGTCGGCTGAGCGGGGACTGTCATTCTTCAAAACCCTTCGCAAAGCCACCAAATTTCAATGGGACGCCGACTGCGACAAGGCGTTTGAAGAGCTAAAGGCATACCTGGCTGAGCTGTTGGTGCTAGCCAAGCCCGAGGTTGGGGAGGTACTTTCTGTTGGAACTCGGATGGCTAGAGAGGGGGGGGGGTGAATATAGCCAATCACTTGGACTTTAACACTTATCGATTTTCTGCACTTCAATCGTTAGTAGCACAGCGGAAGCACAATAAAACATAGTATTTGCAGAAAACTAAACCCTAAATATGAGCAAACACAAGAATGCTAACAAGAGGATTTACAAGGTTCGGGGATAACTTGCCCCTACTCCTTGGCGTGCCCTTAAGGTGGGCGATCCCTTGATCGTCGACAGATCAAGCCCCGGAAAATCCGGATAGAAAGCAACCTCCTTCTCGGTGGAGTAACCTCTCCACAGCGTTTCAATAAGGATGAAGTTTTAAGCACAATGAAACACAAGAAAGATCTTACTTAGCACTTAGGACAGACAAGAACACAAGCAGCGCTTCACTCGAGCTCCACCCAGCGACGATCTCACGCAAGAACTTCCTTCTTCGTGTCTTCTCGCTGATGGACTCACCAAGCCTCTCGTTTCTTCCTCCCAATGCTCAAGTAGCAGATGATTGCTTCAAAGATTACAGTTGCTTGCTCAAGATGATGGAACAACAGATTGCACAAGCAAAGTGTGGAGAAAACAATCGTGCAGCAAGAACTCAAGCCAGCAGACACTTCCCAGAACTCTTTTCTGCTCTTCTCCGCTCCGCTCCTTTTGTTTCTCCACTGAACGCCAGGTGACACCATCTCACTGCAGCCTCCAGCTGCTCACCTGCCAATGCCAGCTACCACTGAGCTCTCCCTGGACTCCCTGAGCTTCCCTCAGCCAAGCTCCAGTCAGTAGCTCCAGCCGTTGTAACCTGAGATGGCAAATGGACAAACCTGCTCCAAGGAAAGACCTCTATTGACTCTCCTTGAGTGTTTGAATCCTTCCCTGTCACCTGCAGCTCAATCAGAGTATTAGCATAGCATATCAAGCAGAAAATCGTGTATCAGATATTAAGCGCAGAGAATCAGATACGTTCAGACGCGATCAGAGCGTCTGACAGTGCATTTTGAATTAAAGTGATCGGTCACCAGACCGATCCAGGGCTCGTGGGTCGGTCACCAGACCGATCCACCGCTTTACTGGGACTCCCAGCTTTCGCGGCGACACAGGCCTGATCGATCACCAGACCGATCAAAGTGAAGCCTGATCGGTCACCAGACCGATCAGGTAGCTCCCTGACCGATCAGGCTCAAGCCTGATCGGTCCACTTCTGAGTGAACAGTAATCGCGGAAATCAGATTCTAAGTCGTGGATCGGCCACCAGACCGTTCAGGAGCTGATCAGCGGGGGAACTCAACTCACTGAGTGCTCCCTAATCGATCACCAGACCGATCAGGAGCAAGGCAGTGAGTGAACTGCCTGCACCCTGATCGGTCACCGGACCGATCAGAAGCCAAGTAGTGAGGCAACTGCCTGCTCCCTGAGCGGTCATCAGACCGATCAGGAGCCGCACAGTAGGTTCCCAACCTCACTGTGTGCTCCCTGATCGGTCACCAGACCGATCAGTCATTGCTGGATCGGTCACCGGACCGATCCACGAAGGAGCTGTTGGGACCGGGTGCATGTCGACAAGGATACGGGTTCGTAAAATTTTAAATTTTTACGTGTAGCGGAAGAATTAACATAAAATAATTTTCTAAATTATTTTAACCACGTATCTAGCATGCAACCTTATGATGTGTTGACATAATCATAAATTAAAACTTTGCGGAAATGTAAACAAATTTACTAAGTACCTCTCGTAACTCGAAGTAAGGGACGAAATCCAACCGTAGCGTCCCTTGGAAGCTCCGCCTCTATTCGTGTCCACACCGAGTTCTCTTCGGGATGACTTCGCAAAGCCACGAGTTTTGTGCCGACGAGAACTACTAGATTCTCGGAAGGCACAACTAGAAGAACAAGAGAAAAGATAGGAAACTAACCAACAAGAATCGGAATCTAAATTCCGAGGAGGAAAAGATAACACCCGCTTCTTCTTCTTCTTCGTTGGCTTCTCCTTGGTGTTGATAGCTCACGGCAACACTTGGAGAAGTTGGAGCGCCGGCCCTAGGGTTTGCAAAAGGGGCGCCGGCCCTAATCCTCAAGGAGGGCGCCGGCCCTAAGGGGATAATAGAAGAGAGAATGAGAGAGAGAGGGAGAGAAATAAATCTCTTGATCGCACTATCGATTGGAATTAAGGGCTTGCCTTTGGTTCCTTTATATAGTATCATCTCCCTTGCCAAGTCTCCCTCTTAACGGAATTTTCATAACTAATTTATCCTATAAATTCTCTTATGAATTATTCCGTTTAAACCAAGTTTTATTATAACTAATTTTATAATAAAACTAATACTTCTCTCTTTTATTTATGGAATAAAATTTGTATAAAATTTTCTTATCATGGATAAATCAATTCATAATTGATTTTATAAATTAAAATTAAACCAATTCATGGTTTATTTTAATTTCCATAAAAAGAATAAATTTACTACAAATTTCTTTATAAATCTCTTTATATAAATTTCTTTATATATCAATTTATTTATCCATAATTTATAAAACAAATCGCGCTAGATTTATTTTATTAATTAAACCAATTAAATTGGTTTATTCCCTTTTTAATGGCCGGCCAAACCAAGAGGGTGGACACCCTCTTTGGTCGGCCAAAACAACCCGAACCGATCGCGAATTAAACTCATTTAATTCGCCCAATAAGCCTTCAAAAGACTTAGCCATTTTAAGTTTCCGTTGCGCCTCTGATCAACTCAGATTCGATTTATTTCTCTTGATTGGAAAATCCAATTTTCAACTCGTTTTAAATCCCTCGGATTACTCGTAGTGCGTGTGACTAAATAGGCTTTCGATTTATGTTGGCCGTCTATAATCAACTAATTATAGAACGATCATGAGTGACACCTAGTAGTACATCATGACCCCCAATTAATCGAAAGATCAACGGTTGACCTCAGAAGTAATTCTGAAACCCTTCAGCAGCTCTAATGAATCGTGCCCCATTCCTTTCACCACCTTATACCCACTTGGTTCAGGACATGGTCTGTTTGTGTCAGTCCCCACTAGACTGACTACGTCACACCTAGTCCAAGTAGTGTCTTTCTCGTCCTTTGGATTTCTAATTACTCTCATGTATTTAAGAGACTCGCACTCTAAACATGATATACTCTGGCCAGAGGTTTTGAGTAATAATCCGACGATAGGCCTGGGTATACATCTCCTCGCAAGGAGTGGTGAATCCTTTGTAGGCTGTTCAAACATCTTCGGGCACTTCGGCTTATACCCAATCATCCTGGGTCCACACCTCCTTGGAGATGCTTGCTTAAGATGTTAAAGTATAAGTCTCCATGACCAAGATGACTTGAACACCGCAAGTCAAAGGAACATCACACTTAAGCTGCAGTAAGAACTTCATTGACATATCTACATGTAGATTCTCATATGAAGTCTTACAGCTAGTCACTCCAATGAACTAGTTCCCTTAACTAGCATCCATGTTTATCTCTGGACATCCCAATATCACCAGCCAGTGAGAATCAGCTGATTAGAGAATAACCCATGCTAGTCTCAACAGAATTGATAGCGTCCGTTTTTATCAATTCATCGACTAGGGATAATTTCAATACTTCACAATTGCACATGTAGAGATAATCACTAGTTGTGATCCCATCACAAATTCTCTTATGTTGTGAATTGTATTGCGGACATTCAGTAGATGAGTTTAAGATCTCAATCAAATACACAAACATGTATACTCAAATAGTGAATTATCATTTATTAGAATAAATGTTTACAATCATAAGGCGATTGCCTTAGGACACTTTTCTCATATCACTAACAAACTCCCACTTGGCCTAATGCCAATCGCTACGGTGTCCAATACCACAGGCTCTAACATGACCTTCAAACTTGCTTTGAGGCAAGGCCTTAGTTAAAGGATCCGCTATATTCCTTTCAGTGGGAACTCTCTCAATTTGTATGTCATTCCTACTTATAATCTCTCTGATCAGATGATAGCGTCGAAGCACGTGTTTGGATTGCTGATGAGACCTTGGTTCCTTCGCTTGTGCAATAGCTCCATTGTTGTCGCAGTAAACCGGCACTGCTTCATCAATGGTTGGAACCACACCAAGTTCTGAGACAAACTTCTTGATCGAAACTGCTTCCTTTGCTGCTTCCGAAGCTGCGATATATTCCGCTTCCGTGGTAGAATCCGCTACGGTGTCTTGTTTGGAACTTTTCCAACTTACTGCGCCTCCATTCAAAGTAAATACGTATCCAGACTGCGATTTGGAGTCATCCTTATCTGTCTGGAAACTGGCATCTGTATACCCACGTATTACCATATCTCCTTCTCCATATATTAGGAACACATCCTTAGTTCTTCTTAAGTACTTAAGGATTGTCTTGACAGCCACCCAATGATCCATTCCTGGATCCGACTGGTATCTGCTTGTGACGCTCAAAGCATACGATACATCGGGCCTAGTACATAACATAGCATACATGATAGATCCTATCGCGGATGCATAGGGAATCTTATTCATGCAAATCCTCTCGTCTTCTGTGCGCGGACACATAGACTTCGAAAGGTTGATCCCATACCTGATGGGAAAGTAACCTTTCTTGGATTCCGACATGCTAAACCTTTTTAGCACTCGGTCTATATATGTAGACTGCGAAAGACCAAGCAACCGTTTTGATCTATCTCTATAGATTCTAATCCCAAGGATATAGGTTGCTTCTCCCAGGTCTTTCATGGAGAAAGTTTTGGACAACCAAATTTTAACTGTCTGTAAGACTGATATATCGTTTCCTATAAATAATATGTCATCGACATATAATACTAGGAATACGACTGCACTCCCACTAACCTTCTTGTACACACAAGGTTCGTCAGGATTTTGTGAGAAATCAAACTCTTTGATTGTCTCATCAAAACAAATGTTCCAGCTCCTAGATGCTTGCTTCAGTCCATATATGGATCGTCGAAGCTTGCATACTTTGGTTTTATCAACCAATGTGAAACCTTCAGGTTGTATCATGTATACATCCTCAAGCAGGTTTCCATTAAGGAAAGCTGTTTTCACATCCATTTGTCATATCTCATAATCATAATGAGCTGCTATGGCTAGGAGCATCCGAATGGATTTAAGCATAGCTATTGGCGAATAGGTTTCGTCATAATCAATTCCTTGTTTTTGACGATATCCTTTTGCCACTAATCTAGCCTTAAAGGTAACAACATTACCTTCCATGTCGGTTTTCTTCTTGAAAACCCACTTGCACCCTATGGGCTTAATCCCTTCAGGTGGGTTAACCAAGTCCCATACTTGATTTTCGTACATGGAATCCATTTCCGACTTCATGGCCTCAAGCCATTTGTCTCTTTCTGAACTTTTCAGAACATCTTCATAACTGATAGGTTCATCATCACTTATGAGTAACATGTCGTTCGATTCACTTACGAGAAATCCGTATCTCTCTGGAATATTGCGTGTCCTATCAGATCTACGAAGAGGTGGTGTTGTTTTAGGTTCAACTGATAGCTCATCACTATGAGTTATCGGTTGTGGGTCTAGACCAGGTGTCTCTGTAATGTCTATT
Source organism: Boesenbergia rotunda (assembly GCA_024364735.1). Classification (NCBI taxonomy): domain Eukaryota; kingdom Viridiplantae; phylum Streptophyta; class Magnoliopsida; order Zingiberales; family Zingiberaceae; genus Boesenbergia; species Boesenbergia rotunda. The sequence continues at coordinate 248,423 of JAGFNQ010006555.1, read as the reverse complement.
GGAGTTTCTTGAACTTCATCAAGTTCAATGCCACTCCCACTGTTTTCTTGTAAAAGAAATTCTTTTTCCAGAAATACAGCATGCCTTGAAACAAACACCTTTTGTTCCAAGGGATGATAGAATTGGTAACCCTTCGTTTCCTTAGGGTATCCAATAAATAGACATTTATCAGACTTAGCATCCAATTTGTCTGATGCAATCCGCTTCACATAAGCAGGACAACCCCATATCTTAAGGTGAGTTAAGTGAGGTTTCTTACTATTCCAAATCTCATATGGAGTAGTAGAGACTACCTTGGTCGGGACTCTGTTTAACAAGTAAACAGCTGTCTTAAGTGCATAACCCCAAAAGGATTTTGGAAGAGTTGCATGATTCATCATAGACCTAACCATGTCCATCAAGGTTCGGTTGCGTCTCTCAGATACACCATTATGCTGTGGTGTATATGGCGGAGTCCATTGGGACAATATCCCATTGTCCCTAAGATAATCTTGAAACTCTTGACTTAAGTATTCACCACCCCGATCGGATCGAAGTATTTTAATACTTTTGCCAAGCTGTTTCTCTACTTCATTTCTGAACTCTTTGAATTTCTCAAAGGCTTCAGATTTGTGTTTCATCAAGAACACATAACCGAATCGTGAGTGATCATCGATAAAGGTAATGAAGTAGCTATAGCCTCCTTGTGCAAGAGTTGACATTGGTCCACATACATCAGTATGTATTAGACCAAACAATTCTCCCACTGGATTACCTTTTCCGAAAAGGGTAATTTGGTCATCTTGCCTTTTAAGCATGATTCGCATGTATCAAATGAACCGGGTTCAAATGATTCCAAAATTCCACATCGGTGTAATTCGGTCATGCGTTTCTTACTTATATGGCCAAGACGACAATGCCAAGTGTAGGAGTCTATTCGATTATCTATTCGAGTACGTTTGTTGCTAACTTCGATATTGAAAACGTCACTGGATAAATCTAACGTGTAGATGCCATTGCACAAAGTTCCATTCCCATAAAGAACGTCATTTAAAGTTATGTAACAACAATTGTTACTAAAAGTTAAATGATAACCCTTTTCATTCAAGCATGAAATAGATACAATGTTCTTTATTAACGAGGGAACGAAATAACAATTATCCAATTCTAAGACACGTCCAGTGGGGAGCTTTAGCAAATATGTTCTGATGGCAACAGCAGCAATCTTGCTCCATTCCCAACTCGCAATCTGCTTCTCCTTTGACGAGTCTTCTTCTATTCCTTAGCCCCTGTATGTCATTACATATATGTGAGCTACACCCAGTATCAAGTACCCAGGTATTTGATGAAATAGAGTGACATTCAACAACGAAGATACCTGAAGAGGATGGGGCATCGGATGCCTTCTTCTTCAAGGACTCAAGATAAATCTTGCAGTTTCTTCGCCAGTGACCCTCCTTGCCACAATGATGGCAAGTTCCTTTTGGTTTCTTTTCAGTCTTTTTGGCCTTTTTCTTCTTCCCTTTATTCTGTTCTTTGGCCTTCCTCTTAGAACCTTTCTTCGAGGAACCAACTAACAGTACCGCCTTTTGATCCGGCTTTACAGAAGGCTCCACAGTCTTCAGCAGGTTGAGCAACTCAGGAATGGTGGTCTCTAGTTTGTTCATCCGATAGTTCATCACAAATTGTGAATAACTTTTGGGCAAACAATTCAGAATTAAGTCAATACTTAGTTCATGATCCATTGCAAAATCGAGTGTGCTCAGTCGCACAATATACCCCAACATCTTTAACACAAACTGCGAGGCAGAAGTGCCTTCCTGCATCTTAGTGGTGAAGAGGAGTCTGGAGACTTCGAACCTTTCGGATCTCGCCTGCTCTTCAAACAACTCATGAAGATGGAAGATGATGGTATAAGCATCCATATGCTCATACTGCTTTTGCAGCTCAGGTATCATAGAGGCTAGCATGATGCAACTCGCAAGTTCAGAATCGGTCACATGTTTCTGATAGGCCAACAATTGGTCTGGAGTTGCATTCTCTGGAGGATGGGTGGGAAGTTGATCTCAAGGACATAAGCAAGCTTCTCCGCCTTGAGGACTATCCTTAGGTTTCGAAGCCAGTCCATGAAGTTCGGCCCAGTCAGTTTATTGGTGTCCAAAATGGAACGCAAGTTTAGAGAAGACATGATCGAGTGATTATCCTAGAAATACAAATTGAGATTATGTGAGAAGAATGATTAAAGAATGTATAACATACATTAATAAAAAATCCTATTTATTTTTCAAATTGAATAACCCTTTTTATCAATTCGGGAGATCGTAGGAAATCTCCAAATAGGTTGATATCCAACCATAGATAAGAACAACCATGACTGTGGCCATCAAGTTTTTCTTAGCTATGAAGGTAGGTAATTATACCGATTACACATCACATATATGTAACTATCACTTTATGCTATCAACTAATTGAATGTTTGCATAAATCATTGGGTTGTTAACTCATTAACAAGTATGCAACATTATACATAGCACCCAACTGCACCTCTCTT
>JAGFNQ010006555.1:213821-245384 GCA_024364735.1 Boesenbergia rotunda | reverse complement strand
ATATAGTTAATTAGATAATTTTATTAAGGTTTAATCAAGGTTCTAAAATTCACTAGGCGCTAGTAGGACACTAGATCAGCGCCTAGGCGGGAACTAGGCAATGCTAGGCGGATTAATTGGTATCAACATAATTAACATAATAAATCATATATTATAACTCCAAGTCTTCAACACAATAACATCAAATTTAAAATTAATTCAAACTTCAAATTTGCATAACTAATAAAATATCATAGTCATAAAACATAAACTCAAATTTAAAATGAGTTCAAACTTCAAAATTACACAACTAATAAAATATCATAGACACAAACTCAAAATCATCGGACGCAAACTCAACATCAAATTTATTCTACTTCTTCTTCTCCATAATTTTCAACAACTTGGTCTTCATTAGACGCAAACTCAATATCATCATTGTGTTCATCCTCTTCTTCTTCAGATTCAAAATCATCCTCGTGAAGTTCTCTCACAATAGAGCTTCGAAATCCCATCTACAACCAACCTAGTCAGAAGAGTCACCTAGGCAGTCCTGTGCGGCGCTAGGCAGCCGCCTAGGGCATTTTTTAGAACATTGGGTTCAATTAGGCCTCTTTAGATTATTTCTATCATAGTTAAGAGTTGATTAAGATAATCAACTTAAATTTTTATTAAAACCTTTGACCCGCCCACCCAACCCCTTCATGGCGCGGGAGTCTCTCCAATGCGATATTTTTTATATATAAAATATAATAACTAACAATAAAATATTTTTAAAATAAAAAATAATTAATTAAAAAAGAAAAAAATATAGAGATAAATAAGTAAATAATTTTATATATTTTTAAAATAAAAATATATAATTAATTATATCATTTAATTAGGGTTTAATTAAGTCTCTTATCATAGCTAGGAGTTGATTGAGATAATCAACTTAAGCTCTCAATTTTAATTTAAAAAAAAAGTGTTCACCGACCCAACGCAACCCCTCTGGCACGACCAGAGGGTCACGCAGCCCCTCCTACGTAGCAGCTGCCCGTGGGGGTCGCGCGATCCCTCCAGTGCTACCGTTGGGGTCGAGTAGCTCGTCAATGATGCCGCTAGGATTGCGTGATCCCTCCAATGCTGTCGTTGAGGTTGTGTGACTCCTCCGGTGGTGCTGCCTCAGGGTCTGGTGTTGGGTTGTGTCAGTGTCGGTTGGCGAACAGAACGAAATGTTTTGCCTATTTCAACTAGCTCGGCACAATATTTTAATCCATGGTAAAAACATATATCTTTCCAATGTTATAATAAAGAGCATTGAGTTCAAGCCAAAATGAATACACTCTTGTCACTCGTACATTGTTAAATACAATGTCTTGACAAAATTTTTAAATGACACACACACACACACAAACACCTCGCCCAATAGATTGTTAAATTAAAAGGGCAAACTACAACAAAATCATGATTACACAAGTAAAGAGCATTGAGTCAAAAACCTCAAAGGATACACTCGTCGCTCATACATCATCAAATATCTATCTCGACAAAAAACATTCAAATAATATAAGATTAAAAAAATACATAACTCATCAACCAGAATGCCTCACCACATCAATCATAGAACAACATGAAAATCCTAGTAATAAAATGATTTCTAGGCCATTCATGCCAATTTTAGAATTAGATTTATTATCTACCAAAAGAAGGCAAAACTAAAATGATGATCAGATATTTCTTAATAGACTTTCAGAATTAAGTATTTAAAGCAGCAGAAAACTCAGGCTGTAAAATGATGATCAAAATTTCTGAATATAGTAACTCAAAATTCAATGCACCTATAAGTAACAAGTAATATCCATAACATTAAAAGTCAAAGCATCAAAAATAAGTATTACCAATCTGTAGGAGCCAGGCTTAACCACCTTCCCGATATCAATATAATCATAAAGAAACTGCAATTTAAAGAGGTATTAAATATGTAACCCACAGAGATTTCACCATCTTTTGCAAAAGACTGAATCAGAGATATCTACCTGAAGCTTGTCAGATTTCATAAAACGACGCCCTCGTCGACTGCCATCAGGCATTCGCACAAGCAATGTCACAGCATTCGCATCATCTGAAGGAGGCTCTTGTGGCAAAGATGATGCCTTTGCAGCAAGCTTCCTCTCAAGTTCCTGAGGTAATAAAAGTGTTACCACAACCAAAATAACATGACATTGGTACAATACCCAAAATGTATTTGTTATCAAAATAACGGAACATTCAACCCTTTCATAATAAGACTCAACAAAACTACTCATTGATCTGCAGACAGTTACTTTAGTCCATTAAAACAGGAGAATGAATTTGAAACTTACAATAAATTTTCAAGGCCAGAGACATGACCAAAACAATCAGAAAACAAAAGATCACCAGAAACAATTGAGCTATCAACAACATTAGCTTTAATTTGCAGAATATGTTTTACAAATACATAAACATGATTTGTTTATCAAACTACTTAATATTTTGTGTTACTATCATAATATTCTATCAAATCTCTATTTCTCAAAATGTGTCCCAAAACCATAGTTTATAAATTTCATACCATGCTGGACGAAACGAGCAAAATTTGCCATTTCGCCCACTGCCCGACACCAGCACCGCAGGGGTCATGGAGGTGTTGCAATCCAGAGGCAAATAGGAATAATCTAAACAGATTTAATCAAACTATAAAACAATTATCCCATATATATATATATATATTATATATATATATATATATATATATAAGGTTATGATACCCTACACGACAGCGTGTCTGCGATGCGCATTCGCGATCGAGGTCTGAGTCGAGAAGTGATTCCGGTGCCCCGAGTGCATTCACTTTAGGGTGGCACCCTGGATCACTTCCAAACGTCCTAATTACCATTGTTGTAAAAGTCAGCCTAGGCGACCGCCTAGGCGGCACCCCACCGTGGTGCCGCCTAGCGCCGCCTAGGCGCTAGGCGGTAATCCTCCGCCCGACTACCGCCTAACGATTTTTACAACCTTGCTAATTACTCAGTAGCAGGCGCACGTCGCAAACGCGCAGTCGGGTAGGATATCAAATTTTTTTCTTTTCTTTTTTATTTTTAAATATTTAGGTTAAATTTTTTATTTTTAATTAATATATTTTATATTTAAAAATACCCAATATCAACACAACGTGATACAGTACCGAAATCGTATCATTCCAGTCATAAATCGAAACTTTGATATGGGTCAAGATTTTAAACCATGCCTAAAACATCTTGAATAAAGATCATATAGACATAGCTACTAGTCTTTAGTTGAATTGTACCCAAGTATGAATAAGTGTGGATGAGTCAATACATCTATTCACGACCCATTTTAAAATTTTGATTTATGACGGAACGACACGACATCATACTATATCGATATGGTTTCAATATTTTTCAAATATAAAATATATTAATTAAAATTAAAAAATTTAATCTAAATATTAAAAAATAGAAATACAAAAAATTAATAAAAAGAAAATATTTTTAAAAAAAAAAGAAAAAAATGCGTGATCGCTAGGGCTCTACTACCCCACGAAGGTCACAAGGTCATGGTGCCCTTGCAATCCCGTCAAGATTTCCACGGGATTGCTCTCCATGACCTCGCGAAGATGACCATGATCCCGCAGGGAGTGCCAAACTACAAGCAAAACGGCAAATTCGGCCCCTTTCGCTTGACACAATACGAAATTTGCAGTGAGTGCCAAACTACAAGCAAAACGGCAAATTCGGCCCCTTTCACTTGACACAATACGAAATTTTAAACCATGCATATATTCCATTCATTATATAAATATATGAAATTCACTACCTCCATTTGATATATAAAGGCATTTTTAAATTCTTAATGCACTAAAAAGAGCAACAAAGTCAATAATAATTAGGTAAATTTCTACTTGGAATGCAAAAAAAAATTACAGAACCAAAAGAAAATCCTAAGGTACAAAACTAAACAAAAAAAGGTGCCAACAAGATTTATTCTAAAGAAAATCCTAAGGTACATAACTAAAAAAAAAGAAGGTACCAACGAGATTTATTCTAAGTTGTTCTCGGTAATATCAGCATTATCCAGTCTATTCAAAGGTAGCAAAAAACGTTCAGCATACAGACTGCAAATTTGAGATTGATAAATGTACTTAATTCAGGTTAAAAATGAATTTATGCACTATGATAGTTAATCAAGATATATTCTATAGTAATTTTATCTATCAATGGAGACATATAAGAGCATGTCTTACCTCTTCTTCGAGATGCTTCCTATAAGTTTCTGCTTCTTCATGTCTCTTCTTTTGAAGGGCGGCCTCCTTGGCATTGGCCACTTTTAAACTATGAAGCTCAGCATCCTGCTGAGCCTTCAATTCTTTTTCTCTATCTGCTTGAAGTGATGCAAGATACTCGTCATCCTGTGATCATGAAAGCATTACTTTATTTGGCCACATCAACGACGAGTGAATAAATCAAGGACATATCCAACCTGTTGCTCCCTTAACAAGCGTTGTGCCATAAGCGTAGGGGAAGGAGGACGAGGTATTTGGTGAGTTGGGTATTCAAACTGAAACCTTCTTTCATCAGGAATACCACCAAACATAGCAGCCTCAAGCATGACAGCTTCATCATGCTCTTGAGAAGAAATTCCACCCCACTTAATTGAAAAATGAAAACAGAAAATTTTAGATTTGAGCAAATCAAGCATAATACAAAGAACAAACAGAATCATTCATAATCAATGCCTGATCTCTCTGAAAAGCGTGGCCATTAAGCTGGGGGTCTCGATCAATATCAAGCCTTGGAGGATCTGAAGCACTATAGCTTGGCCGTCCAGAGTCTGTAGGTTCTGCAATTACAGGAGCAATTTGCCGGGAACGGTGTCTCAATAAAGGTTGCTCCTCTATGTCCTCAGTTTCATCCAAGACTAGTGAGCTTTTTCCTTCTGCATTCACTTGACCAGAAGTTCCACTTTCCACTGAACCAAACCCATGCCTCCAACAACCAAAAAATATATATATAGTAACGAGAGTCCATTATTTAACCTATATCAAATGATTCTCACAAAAATAAAAAGGAAGAAACCATAGCTAATCTATCAAGAAGCTTGGTTTGGTGAATATTTTTTTGGCCTGGCCGTCAAAATTTATGGACTAAAATAATATTTATGTTCACCAACCAAAACAGGTTGCCTGGCTAATCAAAACATTAAGAGAAATCTAGAGATTGCAACTTCTCTTAGCAAGGCATGACTATTGGTTTAAGATACCATTTCAACAATTATCACATTTCAAATTATCAATGACTATATTCATGCAAGGAGAGTCTTGGTGCAATGATAAAATTGTTGCCGTGTGACCAGAGGTCACTGGATCGAATCTCGGAAACAACCTCTTGCAAAGCAAGATAAGGATGCATACAATAAACCCTTCCTCGGGACCCCACATTAGCGGAAGTTTTCTACACCGGGTTGTCCTTTTTATATACATACATGCAGTTTAATCAACTTCAATCAAATTAAACTAAAATAGTAATCTTAGGGTGTGTTTGGTTGGGGGTTATCCTTGATAACCTTGGTTATTCATCCAAGATTATCAACAAAAATCTTGTTTGGTTTAGATAATCAGCGATTCCCAAGTAATGATTGATGCCCGACACGTCAACAAAAGGGGCATGCAACCCGAAATCAAAAAACCTTAGGAAAGTAAGGTTTTTCTTGATTCCGAGGTTATGAAACTTATCTTTCCAAAATTATCCTCCAATATTTACATTTAAGACAAAAATAACCATTACAATTTATTAAATTCTGGAGGCATTATTCGCGGCTAACGACCGGTAACGGCGGCCGGCGGCCGGCGACTATCATCTTACTTTTCTTATTTTAAATTTAGATAAGCATATAATATTATTATACTTAAATTTAATTAAAGGGTAATACGGTAAAATATTATATTGTGTCATAGACTATTACCTCCAAACAAACAAGATTTTATTTTACTACCTAAATTGAACCAAATAACTTCCAAACAAACAAGATTTTATTTTACTACCTAAATTGAACCAAACAACTTCAGATTATGTTTCATTCCCCATAACCTTGGTTATGTGATTACCAAGTAATCGCATAACCAAGGTTATATATGATAACTTGAACCAAACACACCCTTGGTGTCATAAAATCTATCGAAGTCGCAACATTCAAAATACTGAAGAAGCTCCTCAAGGAACTTCAACAATAAAAGGATATTGTGCTAAATGCAAAGTGATCTACTACTCTTCAAAATTGTGTCCCATCTTAACACCCATGAGATGTTGATCATATGTCTGTGTTATATTATTTAAAAGTTTTCAAGAGGGTAATTGTAATTTCTAAAACTCTTCAGATTTTTTTTTTTTTGCAAAATTGAAATTAAGAACCCGCAGCCTTATTTCTCCTTCCCCCATGCATGTTTTCTTGCCCTAACTCTAATCTTCTCCAAAAATGACAATCACCATTCATCACTGCCCTTTCCCTCTCCCACCTTCTCTCGTCCTAACTCCTTTCCTCCTCATGCCACTAACACCAGTCGCATTGTAGCTGTTTCTCCACCGCTATCACTATTGTACACCAATGTTGTTGTCACAACAACCCCACAACATCACTGCACTCGCTTTTTGTCTAGATTTTCCTTGCGAAGGCAACATCAACTGAGAGTCCTTCAACGGGAGTAATTTGAACCCTTTGCACAAGTGAAGATTTTCCTATTTGTTTCATTGTAATCATCTTGTGCATTAAATACAAAATATTAATGATATTAATTAACTATAATAAGATTTTCAAAAATGGAAATTATCAAGTTGCTTCATTATGAAATGAAAAGTAAATAAACAAATTGTGGTGGATAAATTCTTTGAGATTTAACGTATACTTTTACTAGGTAGAAATTAGTGTAAAATCATACTTCTATTGCTCGATAATGTCTTTTATGTAACTTTTATGTTTGGACATCCTTTTTACATTCATTATCTATCTAATTGTTGTTGCTTTATTAAAATTTATTGATTAAATTTCCAATAAACAACTTGAAATTTAAAAGTAACATAGGGAAGCTTAGTTCCTTGAGAGCAATATATGTAATCAAATAACATAATTAATTATGTTGATCTAGTCAAATACAACTTAATAATGCGAGACAATTTCGACTTTGTGCTCATAAGAAATTATGTAATTTCTCAACTAAATTAACTTGGAAATGAATGCAACCCTAGTACCATAGAGCTAAGATTCTATAATTTCTAAGAGCTACAAGATTTCTTATGCTAGAATGAGAATTTAATAAATTTCCATAATTGTAAAACATTGATTCCACGCTTTGAAGAAGTTGCACGAACACGTATAGTGAATTAATAAAATTAATTAATTATCTAAATTGTATAGCATTAGCTTCGCACCAAGAAAGGACCTTTAGTATTTTCGTGTGTTTATAGCATGGTTTAACATCTCGAACCATATCGGGTCTATGACCTTTAAATATTTCAATATTTTTTAAATATAAAATATATTAATGAAAAATAAAATATTTAACATAAACATTTAAAAAATATAAAAATATAAAAAACAAAATTTTAAAATATATATACATATATATATATATATATATATATATATATATATATAGAATTGTAATGCTCACATATGATAAATAAATAAACTATTATATATTTTTAAATTAAAATAAATAAAATATATAGTTAATGAGATAATTTTATTAGGGTTTAATTAAATTTATTTAGATTATCTCTATCATAATTAGGAGTTGATTAAGTTTATCAACATAAGTTCTAATTAAAAAAATCCAGCTCCCACTTCTCCTGACGCCCTACAACCCGAGGTCACATGACTCCTCCGTCTGATGCGTGACCCCTCTGTCACAGCACGATGTGAGACCCCTCTGCCACGGTCGATGGGGTCACGCAACCCCTCCGCCGCAGCATGCCGATGTCAGCCGACAGGCGAAATGAAATGTTTCACCCATTTCGTCCAATATGATTTCGTCCAATATGACACGAGATTTTAAACACTAGTTTACAAGATTCAACCATATTGTGCGAGAAGCTTTACTCACTAGGTGGATTGTAGATCAGTCATCCTATTATTATTGTGAAGTATATTTCGAGTGAATTGTGGATCATTCACCATATATATATATATATACATGGTGCATTTCAGTGTGAAGTGGATTACAGGTTGTTACTCGCATATTTCCTTATTAGATGGATTGGGGTCAGTCACCCTTTATATATATATATATATGATGTGATGTCACATCATGTGGATTATGGATTATGTCACATCTTTTAAGGTGTGGGCAATAATAAATTGTGTTGATTCTCGTGTAAGTAAGATTACAATTTGCATAACACTGAAAAAGGGAAACAAAGAGAATTGAAGCAATTAACTAAAAAGCAAATGAAAGAAAAATAACAAGATCAGAAGAACGATTAAATGATGCTAAAAGTATGTTGTTGCTTTCTATTGATTTGTTTTTGTGCACCTCTTTTCTTTCACCATTTTACACTGCTCAATCGCCCTTTTTTCCTTTGACTTCCAAATTTGCAGATTTAAGTGATTTATTATAGGATGATTTTGCTCAAAGAAGCACAGCGAGAATATTGAAAATGATTTCTATCAGCAGAGTTTTGGAAATGGTTTCTATTAGAGTCCATAGATTATTTTCTTTTATTTTTATTAAAGGGATTGCTACTCGTGTTATTGGTATTTTGGTACTTTAGTGCATTTTTTCACTTGTCACTCATCATGAGTCTAGCAAAGTCATGAGTTAGGTCATAGTGTTAATATTTTTCTATATCATTTAATAAAGTATTAAGTATTCATATTTGTTACAGCCTAATGCACCCTTAGGGGGTTTACTTGATTTTGATATAGTGATGGATATTGTCCAAGCAGAAAGGCTATCCCTTATATATGGATGGAAGTCAGATCGTGACAACTCCGATATAAGATAGTTGTGAATTCAAATTTTAAAACCATGTTGATACAAGAATATCTGAGCAATTCAATTAAAATGGGTAAAAAATTAAGGTAACATTGTTTTCATGTATGCCAATCAGATGAGAAAACATATGCGCTCAGCATCTATTTCACCTGTTCATACAATCTTTATCCACTAACCAAGACATGAACCTGATCATTTTTCAATTATAAACTGATCAATCGACATATATAGAACTTCAACATCCAGCCAAGTAAAATTTTCAAGCCTTAGCAGGTGATGAGATGCCAAACATGTTAATATGGGTATTACATGAAAAGAGATGCTGAAAATAGGCAACAATCTAGCAACTTATGTTCAATCTCAAGACACCATTCTTTGCATTACACACCGCCATCATGCCTATGTTGGCATATCAACATAATAAGTCATCCATTAAAACATGAACCAAAATTTCTTATTGGCATAGGAGCAACAAAAATATTTGGAAGATAAGATTTTTAAAGATGGTAAATCTTTGTGAATTGTTTCCACCATCTATGTCACTGAAATTATGAAGTACAAGTAAAATCACATCAATAAAAAAATAACATTAAAGTGAAACCGACAAGGAGGAAAAAATAATTTGGCCTATTGTTTAAGTTCCTCCATTTTGCTGTCATTAACGAACAAGAATATATTGTAGCAAGATTGAAGCCAATCTTCAACTGCTTGTTTCTTCGGCTACATCTTTGTTGTTACTAATAAAACCATGATGTAGATTCATCTGAAATGTCAACACTTTGGCTTCCATGTTCTTAAGTTTCTAAAAATGAGTTGCATTTGTGAAATATACTTAAGCCTCTACAAGAAGGCAATGCAGACAAAGCAACCAAGAAACTTCTCCCCGAAGAAAAAGGATGGCATACTTCAGCATATTTAAGTAAATGCAGGTATCACACCATAGATCCTAAATCTTATTAAGTACTTGGACTATTTCAAGAACTGAAACAAATCTAGTTATTTATCATTCTCTTCCTGTCTACTATACAGAAGAAAGCGAAAAGGTAATGGATATCCTTTCCCATAAAATTCAATGAATTAAGAATCATTCTTTTAGAGGTTACAAGTGAACATGCTTTCCCCAAATCAAATGAATTATTAATTACATCCCTCTAGTGCATCAGCTCATTTCTGGTTAATCTCAAACAGCTCAAATCAGATCAGCCAAATAACATGATGCCCTCAGCCAAATAACATGAGGCCTTGACTTAAAGAAATTATGGATAATATCTTCTGTGAATTATTATAGATGATGATATCTTGGTCGGCAACAATAAAATAAGATAAATTTTATTTAAATATAGATGATGATATAATAAGGAACAGAGCTCAATGGTGTAGAAGAATCCATGTAGTCGATCCCACCTAGTGAGATAAGACTTGGTGGTTGTTGTTGTTGTTGTTGTTGTAATATCTTCTGTGAATTATTACAAACAAGGAACCATTGATTCACATTTTATCAAGATGTTTATTTTTTATTGTGACTTAGAAAATAATTACAAAAAAAATGAGAGCAACAGTTGAGAGAGAGAGAGAAAAAAAGTGAGAGATATACACCTTGTATCAAATGCAGCAGCAGATCTAGCCTCTTCTACTTCCATAAAAGATGGATCCTCCCCAAACTGTCGGCGCAGTGTTCTTTCTTCCTCTGCTGTCTGTATTTTAGCAAAATCAACATAGAATATAGATAAGATAATGATTCTGAACGCAGTAGGAAAGCAAAATAGACACCTCCAAGGACAGTGAGACTGCTCGTGCAAGATCAGCATCATCTTGTGCAGGTGACTTTTGGTGACTTTCCAAGTCCTATAATGCCATGGTAGATAAAATAACCAATAAGAAATATGATAAAATTTCAGCTAAAGTTTAACAAATTAACAAACTATTCATATACATGTTGCTCAGCTTCACGCTTGGAAGCTTCAATAGCAGCTCTGATCATTTCTTCTTCTATATCATTGTTATAGTCAATATCAACCACTGGAGAAATGGTTGATCCAATATGATTGTCCAAAGAGGTACCCCTGAAGATATTAGTATTATGATCAGCATGATCCATGTCCTCATCTTCATCATCGATAATAACAGTGCCACGAATCTCCTGACAATCTACAGTTTCATTTCCAGTTACATCTTCAATCCTAGGTCCAATACCAGAAGTGCCAACTTCTCTATTGTCATCCTTGAATTCAATGGGCACTTCCCTCACTTCCCTTGGGTGTGAAACCCGAGGGCCATGTGTAGGGAAACCAGAAGCATCTCTTCCATCAAAAAGGTTCGAGAAAAGGCCAAAGGTTGAATCAAGAAGAGAGTATGGGTTCATATCTCGAGAAGAAGGAAATACTGGAAGAGAGGGCCTTGGAGGCTGATTCTCAAGAGGATCATTTACGTTCACAAAATCCTCATGACGAGCAACTCCTTGATTCATGCTGTATATTAGAGAGTGGTTAGCAACAAACAATTTCATGATAAAAACGATCATTTCTTATGTCACAAATACTATGCATTGAGAAACTAGCAAAACATATTAATACATACTTAACACTGTCTATTTCACCAAAGTGGGCATTAATAGCACTGTTCAGATCCCCATCATGTTCCTGAATGTCATTGAATATATATTAGTAGCAGAAAACTCAATTATTGATTGAAGAATGATAATCTCATGTAATAGGTTGGGATAAGGAAGTCAAAAGCTCAAAACCTCAGTAAGTAACATGAAATCAGGCTCTCACAATCATACAATTAAGCATATAACAGCATACATATTTACAAATAAGCATACTACAATCTGATAGTTCCTTTAATGAATTGAACACTTATAATTGTGCAAAATGCACAAAATAAACAGAATATAGCTATTCCTAGAGCTAAGATTGAAATGCACTTTCACAAAAATTTGGATAAGCGGTGTGTTTTTTTGGATAAGCCAACTAGGTTCAAGAATAAAATTAATAAATCATTGTCAACCATATACACAAAATACTTTTACTAATACAAACGAGCAGAGATGTGTTTTTTTTCCCGTTTTCTCTTAAGCTTGACCTCGTTGCTAACTAGATGACTTCATGGAAGTTCATGCCAACAGCTCAGAAGTTTCTAAACAAATGTCAAATAATACACTCATTATTACAAAAAGAAAGTTAAAAAAAAAGAATCAGAATTCAGAAGCAGAAAGATAAGCGGTGAACAAAGTTAACATAGTAAGAATATTAAATGAGAATTGCAAATCCACCAAACTAAAAATCAACCTTAAAACCTTGATTTTGAACTAGACAGGAGAATCCACACATCTTCCTAGCAACGAACAAAGTGCAATTTATCACTCCCGTCAGGAAGAAACGACATTCACACAATCCTGGCTTAGCAAGAACTCACAAAAGAGACACATATTCCTCACCCCCATCCAATGGGTAGAACAGGAATCGAGTTCGCAAACTGCAGAAGGGGAACAACAAGCCCAACCCCGAATCAACAGAGCAAGAAGGGAAATCGATGAAAACTTCCTCGACGCGGCACGAGACGGAATCGTACCTCGAGCTTCTGCAGCGCGATGGACTCGGAGGCGCCAGTTATGCTGATGAAGGTGCCGATCGCTTCGCGTGAGGGCCTCGCCATCTCTCCCGCACTGATCAGCGTCGAGAATGAGGTAGAGGCGATCCGAAATGAGGGGCGAGGAAGGAATCAAAGCGGTGGCCAGCGAGCAGAAGGCATTAGAATGCCTTGGAGCGGAAGAACAAGAGGCGGCGGAGAGTGTTAAAAAGGGCTTGGTTGCTTGTGGGAGGGGAGAGAGAGATGGGAAGATAGCCGGGTGCGGTGTCACGGCTGGGGCCGAGCACGCCATCGTTGGATCTACTTCACGATTCGTGTGATTTGAGTGGCGAAGCACGACGAAGCGGAGAGAGAGAGAGGTCGGTGTAACACCAAACAGCGCATTCGCCGGTGGCAAAAGGTGAAGCCACCAAACCCGCACATTGACGGTGATAAAAAGCTAGTCGCTAATCCTAATTTTGAATGTCATCCTCAATTTATCTCAAAATTAATATAAAAAATAAATTATAAAAATTATTAACTTAAATATTATAATTAGCATATGAACATAATAATTTTATTAAATTTTAGCCTTTAAATTTGACGATGATAACATCAACTCCTAACTATCAATTTATAAGAATAGTTGAACATAACTAAGTTGGTGAAAAATTAATAAATTTACCTTTTTATCATAATATCAGACATTCGAATAGCACATTTGTAAATGAGCTCTTGATGGGGTTGAATAGCCCTTAACAGGACACGTGAGTTGAAGAAGTTGGGTAGTAAGATATGATGAGTCCGAGCGACTCTCTTTTAAGAGCTCCCGAGACCCTCTCGGGAAGAGGAGCCTTCAGGGCCCCCAGGGTAAATACGTCCTAAAAATCAGATCAGAAAATCCATCCCGGGATCACCCCGGGAAGTCGGGTCCCGAGACCACCTCGGGGGAGTGGAGCGCCTGCGACCTCCCGAGTCAGAAGACTCCGAGATCACCTGGGGAAGCGGAGCGCAAGTAACATTCGACCTCAAGTAACGACCTCCCCTTTTTCCTCGGATTTGTGGATAAGCATCCCCACTATCACGGAGTTATCATAACCCTTAAATGTCGCAACGGGTCACACTTAATGACAGCGTGGATCGTTTCAAAAACTATTCTGTAACCGACGAAGAGGGGACGTGACATAGATCATGAGAACACACTAAGACAGCCGTCGCAGGTATAAAAGGTATTCCAACCCCTCCGATAAAGGGGTTACGTATTCTTTACTATACACATACTATTTTGTCTTCTCTCTATCTTCTCCATCAAGGCACTGACTTGAGCGTCGGAGTGGACTCCGTCGGACAACCTCCGGCGTATTCCCTTAATACTCGTATTATTTTCGTAGGGTGCGGAGTTTCTCTCTTAATGTTAGCATCCGCTTGAGTTGAACTTTGATGATTGACTGTCGACGTCGATTTTTTTCGGAATAAACTCCATGTGGACTGAAATTTAAATGATCAACGAATGCATGCTTTAGCAACGTGGCCGATGGAGAGGTATCGTCCGGAAGCTTCCCGTCAATGAAATTTCAAAAGGCTCAAAAGATTTACCTTAAGTTTTATCTTTCTCTAAAGGCACGTGTCTTAGCTTATCTCATTCCTAAACATATGGATCACAATTCTTAAAAAAAATTAATTGTTTGATTGGAATGTATGAAATAGCATTTAATCATGTGATTATCTTACCTATTCCTATTTTATACATAACCGTTCCACCACAAAACACATCTTCAATGGAGTAAAAATACTAAGGGGAAGAATAGACTCTGAAAGGTGATCTAAAACTTCAGTGTCATTCAAATCATGAAGACCGTATGACCGAAGACTTAGTGTTCTCTAAAGAAATCTGATAAGGTTTTAGAGAAGCAGTTCATTTGACGTTTTCTCACTGATTATTTTTAAAATTTTCTCATGTATATATTATATCAGATACCATTCTTGTTTATTTATTTATTTATATCGATTTTAATATAAAAATTATTTTATGATTTTTTTTATCCATTTCTACATACTTAAAGGTTTTTGTCATTCGATTGTGAATGATTAGTTATCTTAATTATATAATATAGTATAGGGTGAGTGAACTAAAAATATATAGTGTTTTTTATTTTTTACAACTTGGTGCTGAAATTTGTGAAATTTTCAAAACCTAGAAGATGTACAATAATTCCAAATCGTAACATAATATTGTTGAACATTATATTCCAACACTGCCATGGTGCTGAATTTTCTTTTGTGGTGTTAGATTTTAATCTGGTGCTAAACTTTCTAGTGTAGTGCTAATAATTTAAAAATTCAGTATCATATTGGTTATATGTTAATTGGCACAAAATCATAATTTTGTATATATATATATATATATATATATATATATATATATATATATACTCATTTCTTTCATTCCATTTCAAATTTTTAAAAATTCAAATCCCCTATCTCCATTAATGAGTTTCAATTAAAACCTAATGGTGAACTTAATAAACTTCGATCAGACTCATTCTAAATTTTGTAGATTTCTTCATTGCTTCTCAATCAAAATATGCCCTCATCGGGGGCAGAGCCACCCTTAGGCTAGGGTGGGCTCCAGCCCCACCTGCCTTCTGATTTTACTAAAACGTAGGAAGGAGAGGAGAAGTTGAGAAAAGGCTGTAGCTTTTCAATTAGTGAAAGATAGAGGAGGCGAAAAGATAAAAACAAACAAATAAATAAATAGAGAGGCGTGTTTTATGGAGTTGCTGACGTGTGCAATGGGTTGAGGAAAGAGCAATTTTTAAAAAAAATGATGTTCTAATTTATTTTAATCAATCAAATCGATCTAACTTATCACTTATTCAATTCTAATTTAATTTAATTAAAGATAAATTAATTTTGATTTAAATCAGCATGATTTTTATCTTCACACATATTTATTCTAGTTAATTCCAATTATATTCCAGTATACTCTAACAATATTATTTAATTCATCAATTTTTTTATAATCAGTTAGCCCTAGATAACTTTGAATCCTGACTACGCCCCTGGCCCTCATCATCTTGAAGCATACCGAGCAACACATTTTTAAACTTTTAAAACATTGTGGTTCTGTTCTTCGAATAACAACACTATAGTGTTTGGGTCAGTTGAAGATAACCATAACTTAGCTTACGAGTCTTAAGATCATATTTGCACACCATATATATGGTGTATGTAAATTATATATCTTTTTATACATTGATTGACGTATATTTACTTGTATTTTATTAGCAAGAATGATATTATCATACCCTATTCTATCATTATATTAGTAGGATTACTCTTTTTATTCGGAAATATGTTCTTTGTTTATTTTCATTGACAGAATGCATTTTGGAATGAAAATGGAGCAAAAACGAATATTGGAGTAGCTTTGGAGGGAAAACAGCAAAACATGGTCGTGC
This sequence comes from Boesenbergia rotunda, assembly GCA_024364735.1. NCBI lineage: Eukaryota > Viridiplantae > Streptophyta > Magnoliopsida > Zingiberales > Zingiberaceae > Boesenbergia > Boesenbergia rotunda. The sequence goes on along the minus strand of JAGFNQ010006555.1, from coordinate 229,364 downwards.
CCCTTGGTACGATCATGTTTATCAGCTGACATAGTCATGTCTCATCAGACACTGTCATATCTCCCAGGAGCAACCATATGTTATGCCTAGATTTATACATGGCACAGTCATGCCAAAAGGCACAATCGTGTCTCAGTGTAGCCAGATCAAATCCAAGGTCGTGTTAAATAGACATAGTCGCGTTTTATCTCTGACAATTCCATGGGCAAGTCATGCCCAAGAGGCACGATCATGCCTCATTTTCCAGAATTTCCCATGGCTCGGCTGTGCCTGAGAGGCACGACCATGCCTTTTCTCCGATGCTTACACGCCACGACTATCACGCCACGGGGGACCATATATTCGATAGAAAATTGAATAACATTTTCCTATACGATGGACAATCTGAAACATGAATACAAAGGCCAACATAACCTATAACATATCCTCAGCCCACACGGCTGGTAATAACATACTAAAAGTAATAACAACACAAATAACCACAGACACAAAAAGCTGCATGCGACATGACTTAGAATACCAAATACACCACAAGCCCCTCTGGGACACCAAACCACGCAACAAGCCACAAAACCAAACATAGATATAAGTCCATGAAACAGTAAAGCAGATACAAAATACCATAAGAAACCAAAATCAAAATGAAGTGGCCTTAACGGGAAGAGGGACTGGCTATTGGGCCTCTACTGGTGACTCCAGGTACTACAATCTCAACCTGAAAAATAAAAATATAGTAAAACGGGGGTGAGTCCAGGATAACTCTGCGGGTATAGATATAAGATATGCATGGTTTCAAATAGGCTATACAAGAAGTATAGAATGAAGCAGATACAGTCTCATATGGGTATCAGAAATATAATTGAAATACTGTATGAAAATATATATACCAAAGTCAACCAAACTTGCGGGGTGATATGATCATGAACCCCGGAACTCAAAACCCTCAACGGGTAAGCTTATACACGAGCAATGTGAGTTCGTAAAATTATATGCAAATACCTCCTAAATATGCATGTTAAACATATACAACAATCATAGAGCAGTCAAATGTAGCATGCACAATCAAATGTAATCCATGCATCATGCATATGATAAATTAACATAGTCACCCCTGACCCAGTCAACCACTGTCACATCTCCATTGTGAGGGTGTTGTCGAAGTACACACTCCAAGGTAGGGTCGTAACAATTGTACGCATCCTGTCATTACTACTCCTGAGTGACCAAGTGGACAGGATGTTAGCGGAGTACACACTCCTACCTCATGTCATATGGAGAGCATCACTCTCATCTCTTCGTATCACTGAAAAGATGAAGGATCCCTATTTGTTACCACGCTCCGATATCTACTAACCCGTGCACCGCTCTCATCTCCTCGTATCACTGGAAAAAGGAGGGATCTCTGCCTACTACCACGTTCCAATATCCATTAACCCATGAGTGATTGAGCGAAGCAGAACAGAGCAAAAATTGCACACATACCAGTAACCAATAATCCACGAGTGGCTGAGTGTGCAAATCTAATATGACTGAGACTCGTCTCAACCACAAGGGAGCCAAGGGTTGATAGCTATGCAACAATGTAAGAATGGTGCATGATATTAAACCACACACACCCACCTGATCATCATCCATACCATGATAAGGACATGAATAGGTCATAAACATGTATCAATATTAATACACCATGCAACTAGGTATACAAGTAAGTATAACTAGTGATCATTTAATGCCAAGTATAGTATGACATGCAACTCTTCTATGCACACATTCATATATGTGTACTTTATAGAGTGAGAATATCAAAGAGAGACTGTATTAACATAAACATGATTATTCTAAGTCCAAATAGCTAAGTATCAAGCAAGGATAATTAAAAGGAGATATAAAATAATAAACCTATTGTTATCCATAACAATAAGCCATGTATAGAAACAAAGCATCTATGAAGACAAGTAAAGGTACCCGTCTTAAATGAAGAAACCTGTAACGTAGAAAACCTCCCATATAGGAATCCAAATAGCAAATTAATGTCCTATAACAAAGGTCATATTGTTTAGCTATAGTAATATATAATTCCCAACTAAACAAATTACTCTAATTAATTATGATAATCTTAATTACCATGTTTATTTAATTACTCATAATAACCCTTATTTAAGATGAGTTATTGAGGTTGGGTTCAATATGGTCATAACCCCACTTAACTGAATCACAAACCTTTCTTAACCCTAACCCAAGGAGTAGAAATTCCACCACGATAAGGGATCTTACCAGTTCAAGGAATTTCACCCACTTAGACATCTCATGGCTCACAGTAAGTTTTCCCCATCCTTAAGGACATAAGCTGAGCACCCGCTCTAGTGTAGAAGTAATTCCAAGATCTAATCCAAATCGATACAATGTTTATATCCCTTCACTATTGAACCCTTCTCACCAGGAATGCTCAACTCATGGCAATCTATCCCAAATTCATAGAACTCAGTTGGAAGTTACAAGCAACACACAACACTCCAAGATCCATGCGAGAACCAAAATTCCTATAACAATATCAATCTAAAACTAATACCAAGAATCAGAGATCCAGAACAAATAGAGACCAATCCAAGCAGAAATGAAGGTCTACAGTGCCCGAAACCAATTTATTGAGCTATAGATCTGGAACAACTCACTATTAGGAGCTACATAACTCAATCACTACGAAAGACCTAAATCCAACACCGATCCACGAAAAACGTCCCAATGACTAAGATGAAATTGATCAACATATGCAACACACATCATTAACTTGGTCCATCTTCAATTCAAAAATAGGATAAAACATAGAAACATTTCATGCTATATCAAGCTATGCATCTCATCCTTGTCAACCGAAATCAATCCAGCACCGAATCATTCAAGAACAACCTCTAATGGAATATACCTTACTTGATCGGCACCAGCAACAACTGTTGGTGCAAGTTGCATCAATGATGTTCTCCTCTAAGGCTGCGTTTGGTAGGGTGTAATCCACCCTGTAATGTAATCCAGATTACATTACAAGTTGGATTCCTTTGTTTGGAATAACTTAATTGTAATGTAATGTAATCTCGATTACAAAAGAGATTGATGATTTGTAATCTGGATTACAAAACAAAACCTCCGTAATCTGAATTACATTACAGCTTGTAAAATCGTCGGCCGGGTGGCGACAGTCGTCGGTCGTCGACGGTTCGCCGGTCGCCGGCCGGCAGCGGTCGTCAGTCGTCAATCTTGATTACATTACAGGATGGATTACCCCTCACCAAACAAAGGAATCCAACTTGTAATGGTTATCAAAGATTACATACAACTCATTACCAAACATAGCAATGTAATCAAGATTACATTACATTACATTACAAACTTGATTACATTACAGACCCGATTACATTACCCCTACCAAACGTAGCCTAAGTGTTTTAATGTTTGACAATTTACCTAAGTCAGTGACACATTGAACAGACAAAGGGGAGTTAAGAGAGGAGTAACCAAAGTGGAAGGAAGTCCTAGTAAACCTAGGCAATAAGTCTTGGTTCAGGGAATTGAGCACTAAGTCCTGATCGAGGATTGGGCACTAAGTCCTGGCAAAGGGCTGGGCACCGAAGACCTGCTCGGAAGGTGGGCACTAAGTCCTGGTCGGGGACTGGGCAAGAAGACCTGGCCGAGGGTTGGGCACCGAAGACCTGGTTCGGGGAATTGGGCACGAAGACCTGGCCGAGGGTTGGACACCTAAGTCCTGGACCTAGGGTTTGGGCACGGAGTCTTGGTCCGAGGGACTGAGCAACTTAGCTGAGCGATGACTAAGGACAGAAGTAGAGACGGGTCGGGGTTTGGGCGTCTCGAGGTCCGGAGTAATCGGAGGCTAAGCAAAAGTCCACCCGAAGGACTGGGTGGCAACCGACTCCTGAAAGGAGTAGGTGGAAGGCGCGTTCTCAGGGGGTGAGAACTTGCGTCGGTTCGACCTAGTGTTTCGTGAAAATCCGAAGTCCGAACCAAGTCCTTAAGGCTAATATTGTATGTACATTTGCTTTGTGTTTGTGTATCTTGCAGGTACCAAGAACCGGAGACAAAGCAGGTAACCAGGCTGGAAGCCTTGAAGCCAGGCGCCCCCATCAGTGGGGGCGCCCCCAACAGTGGGGGCGCCCAAGCTAAAGAAGGAAAAGCAGTGTTTTGCATGGTAGGCAGAATAGGCTTCAAGCGGGGCGCCCGGGAGGTCCGGGGTGCCCGGGTTCAAAGTTGTTTTGCTGCTGCGAGTTCGAAGCAGGAGATTAGCGTTGACTGGGTTCAAGCTAGGCGCCTAGGAGGTCCGGGGCACTGATAACCGTTCTAGTCGTGTTACGGTTTCAAATACAATTAAGATATCGAATTCCTCTAAACTAATGTAGCATAGAGTAACTCGAGTCGTCTCCCAACGAATGTAGTTGGTGCATGATAAATCTCAGATATCGTATCTTATTGCTTTTGGGTTTTGGATATGAAACTGTGTTTGGGATTTAAGAACTAGGACTACGAAATGAATAACAGAGCAAATATGAAACCTAATTCTAATTAAGGAAGGACAATGTAGATAAAGAAATCGAAATTAACCTAACTACAATTGCAGAAAAGAAAAGGCAATGTGAAAGAAGCATTCAAGAAATAAGGCATTAATGAAACCTAGGCATGAAATAAAACCTATAGCATGAAAGAAATTTAATTTCCTAACCTATTTGCATTAAACTGAGGATATGAAACCTAAAGCATTGGAAAGAGCAACACGAAACAAGAATTGAGCAACTAAGAAACATCACAATGGAAAATACTATTCTAAGAGGAATTTAACCAAACACAAGTTGAGCATGTATTAAAATGACAAAGGAGCGTGCCATTTGAATTGGGAAAGTTCATCAAATACAAACATTCAACAACTATCACAAACATTCAACAATTAACACGAAAAAAACTCAAAGAACAACACAATTAAACCACCCATTAATTCAATTGATGAACTGCTGCAGCACTTCTGTGAAAGAAATGAACTGTCGAAGGGAATTAATTAGAAGAGCTGCTGAAGTGAGACTGACGAAGAACTGATTTGAAGAACAGCTGCTGTGAATTAAGAAGATCGAATTGCTGGGAATTGAAACTGCTGTGAAGAACTCTACTGGCTACGGGATCTGAAAAACTGAATTGCAATGAAGGAACTGAAGCTGACTACTGGATCTACTGGAAATCTGCTGGAATTGATAAGATGTGAAGAGGAAACTGCAAAGAATTAAAAACTTTAAAGACTTAAACTGCTGAAAAGAAAAACTGTGAAGGCATTTTGATCGTCGGCAGTGATGAAGATGGAGGGAAGTCAGCTAGGGTTCGGAACCCCTGAGCCCTAGCTGTGGTCGGCGTCGAGATGCGAAGGAACTCCGGCCGGCTAGGGTTGGAACCCCTAACCCTAGCTTGCGGCGGCGATGAAGTGGTGGAGACGCCGGTGGAGGTGGAGGTGGAGGTGGATGAAGTCGGGAACCCCTCGACTCACGATCGATCGAAGCTCCGGCCGGCTAGGGTTGGAACCCCTAACCCTAGCTTGCGGCGACGATGAAGATGGTGGAGAAGAAGAATCGCCGCGAGCGTTGTGTGTGGAGTCGATCCTCTGAATCGAGGCTTCCCCTTCGGTTTTTCTCCCTCTGGCTGCGCGCGGGTTCGGTCAGCCTCAGCCCTAGCTCTGGTTTCGATCAGCCAAGCCATTGAACTCACTCAACCTCAGCCCAGCAATCCGGTTCAATCAATCCAATTGAGTTCAGTAGTTGTTTCAGCCTCAATGGTTCGGTTCAGTCAAGCCAAGCCAGTTGAGTTCAACCAACCCAGCCAGCAGTTGGGTCAGTCCTATTGAGTTCAATCAGACTCAGCATTTGGATTCGATCAGCCTCAACACTTGGGTTCAGTCCTAGCTTGTGTTCGGTCAAACCTTGGGTTCAATCAGCCAAGCCAGAGCAGTTGGGTTCAATCAACAGTTGGGTTCAATTAGCCTTGGTTCAGCCAGCCCAAACCACAGTTAACCCAGCTCAGCCCAGAACTCACAGCTCATTAGTAACGGACGGCTGAGATCGATTCGGTTTCATCCAACGGTCGGATCTCTTCAGATCTGAACCAAACTTCATAGATCCCAATCAATGGTCCTGATCTACCTGTCTTCAGCTTGGATTAACCAGATCAGTGGCGGATGGTCCAGATCTTCCTTCTTCTTGAATGGATGGTATATAACAACTTGAACTTGATCCAACGGTCAGATTACTTCTGATTGGATTGAAATTTTCAGATCTTGATCTATGGTCATGATTAATTCTGTCTTGAACTTGGATTGACCAGAAGTGGACCGATGGCTCAGATCTATCCGTTTCTTGGAATAGACGGCTCCTATTAATCCACTGCTTGATCCCTTTGATCTGGATCAAATGTTGACTCAAGTCTGACCCGATTTGATCTAGGTCCATGATCAATTGAAGCCTACAAAATGATATTCAAATTTAGTACCAAAAATATCCCAAATATATAAAGATTTGAATTAAAAGCCAAAATGAAGGGAATACATGAAACCTAATAAAATTGCAAACTTAAGCATATAAAATGTGGATCAAACATGGATTTTAGAGCTGAAAATAATCAACAAAATGATGGTTATCAAACTCCCCCACACTTATTCTTGCACGTCTCGGGCAAGTAAACAAAACTAAAAGAAAACAATTATATCTCCCAAACATTACATCCCCTATCAATACCTTAAGAAATAATAAAAGAAAGTTACTTAGGATCATCAAGTCTCAAGAATCCATGTATTTATGGTTCCAAATCTCACATAAGTCAAAAGCATGGTAATTTCATCAACTTGAATAAACTAAACATGACAAAAACCTCACAAGATGGATATACGCATTGATGCTCACAAAAATAACAGATATGGAAGTGGAGTTCTCTCAAAACATTCATGACATTGCACTACCATATGCTTGCTTATCTTCTACTTCTCCACTACTATAACATAAGTACACAAATCAAGAGGGCTTTTCAATGAATAATAATGAACCCAAGTGCTACAAGAAAACAAGAATGGTAGATAACACAGAAGATCATAGAGAGCATGAAAGAATATCAAAGAGAATATGAGAGCATTGGGGTAATTAACATGATGTATACAATCAAACAATAGGCCAAAATAAATAACTCAATCAAACCTCCAACACTCAAAATTATCCTTTCACATTCTCAATGCACTACATATCAACCACTTACAACATCTCTCAAAATATTAACAACATAACTCTTGACTTTCTCTAAACAATAATATCAAAAGAGTACACATCAAGAAAATATTCCTTTTTGTGTTGGTGCAGAATGCACCAAAGTCAAACCTGTGTTTTGATAATGGCAACAGAGGTCAAAAGTTAAGTCTTACTTGTGTTTCTAACAAGTTACTCTAGTGTGCAGAGATAAAGTCCTAGCGAAGGAAAGCTAGACAACTGGCGAAGGAGTGCCAGTAGCAAAGCCCTAGCGAAGGACTGCTAGGCAACTGGCGAAGGAGTGCCAGTAGCAAAGCCCTAGCGAAGGACTGCTAGGCAACTGTCGGAGGACAGCCAGTATCCAAGCCCTAGCGAAGGACTGCTAGGCAACTGGCGAAGGACTGCCAGTATCCAAGACCTGACAAAGAACCGTCAGGCAAAAGTCCAACCAAAGGAGCGGTTGGCATCAGGTAAACTCTCCCGAGAGGAGTAGGTGAGGACGCGTTCCCCGTCGAGGGAACAGTAGGCGTCGGTTCGACCTAGGGCTCCATTTTGGAGACCAAAGTCAGAACCAAGACAGCTAAGGCTGTATAAATAAATATTTTATTGTTGCATTGTGTTTTGGACTAACCCTGGATGCAGGACCGAAGGAACGTGTGTCTGCAGCTCAGAAAGCCTCAAAGGAAAGAGGCAATGGCTGAGTAGGGCGCCCGGAGTGTCCCGGGCGCCCCCAAGGTGCATACAAAACAAGTCAAAGAAAAAAGGGTTCGAACAGCTGTTGGGCGGGGCGCCCCCGTGCTCCCGGGCGCCCCCGCTTCTCCCGGGCGCCCCCGCTTCTTCCGGGCGCCCCTGCGTCCCGGGCGCCCCCATGTGCATGCCTCGGACCAGAAGCCTTCGAAGCCAGAAGATAAGATTTGACTCGGTCAACCCGGGCGCCCCAAGCGCTCCGGGCGTCCCGGTCAAAGCGGATCCCGAAGATAAGGGGATCAGACGCTGACCGAGATTGAACCGGATCGAAGGACACGTGGGGGGTGCCCCCGACGTCCCGGGCGCCCCCTGGCCCTATATAAAGGGCCCTCGACCAAGGCTTCCAAGCATCAATTCTTTCAACGCCTCAAAGCTCTTCTACGCTCATGCCTTACTCCGGAAACACTCCAACTCGAGCCGACGACGTCCCGCTGCCCCGAAAAAGTCAATACATTCCGGACGTCGGTAACGAAGAGTACAATTCTTTATTATTATTTTCGTGCACTTACTTTGTAACCAAATTCTGTAACTATTATTGCGCTTCATATAGAATTGCCCAAAGTAAATGGTCAACGACCGTGGGCCTTGGAGTAGGAGTCGACACAGGCTCCGAACCAAGTAAAATCGACTGTGTCTCTGTGTTGTGTTTATTTTTACTTCCGCTGTGCAATTGCTCTTTACGAAATTCCGAACGATTTCCGATATTCACCCCCCCTCTATCGGTTTTCTCGATCCAACAAGTGGTATCAGAGCGGGGAAGTTCAAACTTGGTGCAACCACCAGTTTGAAAATTTTTCGGATTTTCTTTATTTCTTATTCTCATTCGAATTTTTTAAATTCTTTTTAATATTTTATTATTCTTATCCCGCACTACTAATCCAAGACCAACTCTTGGGACATTTTCTTGTTAGTTTTCTTTTACAGATCAAATGGCCATGCAAGAGGGATTTAGCACCGCCAGACCTCCACTCTTCAGTGGAGAAAACTTTTCCTACTGGAAAAGTCGTATGGAGGTCCACCTGAAAACTCAGGTGGACATGTGGATCATTATCCAGTCCGGTCTGGAGATCCCCAGAAACGCCGAAGGACTTCCTCAAAGCTACTCTGAATGGGACAACGCCCTAAAGCGCAAGATAGAAGCCAACGCAAAAGCGACTCAGACGCTTCAATGCGGATTGACGAAAGAGGAGCTGAACCGCGTGGGCCCCTTCAACAGTGCGAAAGAGCTCTGGGCAAAACTGATCGAGCTGCACAAAGGGACATCAGATACTCGAATCAGTAAGAGGGATCTACTACTGAACAAACTCTACACCATCAAGATGGCCGACAACGAAACAGCAGCCCAGCTCCACGCACGAATCCAAGAGTTAATGAACGGTCTTCACACAATAGGTCACAAGGTTGAAAACCGTGACTTAATAAGGTATGCCTTAAACGCGTTCCCTAGAAACACCTTATGGGCATCTATGGTAGATGCATACAAGGTCTCAAGGGATCTTTCAAAAATAAAATTAGATGAATTATTTTCTGAACTAGAACTTGTTAGTGAGAGCCCTAGAGCCAATCATATGATGATTACTTTTTGGACTCATTGTATCATATTCTTGTATATATATTTCTTATATATAAAGGCATTTCTTATGGTTATTGTACTTATGTGTATTGGTGCCAAATAACTTAGTATAATAATGTCCTTGAGTAGAAGGTTCTTATCTATATCAATCGATTAGTTGAATCGATAGTGAGATGATATAGAGAACACTACTCTTATTCCTAGTCAAGTATTAACATTCAAGGACAATGTTAATGCATAGAGACTAGCATGTAGGTCAACATGATGACTTGATCTCACAAGTCATGGATACGAGATATCAAGTTGACACATGGGTATACATTAGAGAATGTATACTGAATGACCCGCCATGAGAAAGTATCATGGATCGTTATATGAGTGTCATATACTTTCTCATGTGACTATTAGTATGACTATAGTCCTAGACCTGAAGTTACCATAGTTCCCTACATAAGGAGTTACGTACTTTGGCTTCGTCAAACGTCACCCGTAACTGGGTGGACTATAAAGGCGATTACTGGGTTTGTAACAAATTATGCGGAGGGATGTGAGTAACGTAGATGGGATCTATCCCTCCTATATGATGGGAGTGATATCTTCGTTCTTGATAGAGTAAGACCAATAAGTGCATGACCATGCCCAAATAAGGCAATATTAGATATTGAGCTTATTTGATTATAGTGAGTCTACTTGGAGATCAAGACATATAGATTGATTTAAGGATGACACGGTCTATGCCTCATGAAAGATCAATCTAGATATCGAGGATAGAAGGACGTTGTCACATATTGTGATGGTCACAATTATTAGTCACAATGGTGATGTTGGATCTCGACATTCTTATAACTTGGGTAGCAATGATGTGTTGCTAGATACCTCTCATTGCTTATGTCCTTAAATAGGTTTAAGGGCATTGCCAACGTTACAAGAACCTATAGGGTCACACACATAGAGCAATAGATGGAGAATAAGTCCATATGATGGACCGAGAGTAATGAAGTCAAAGTTTGACTTTGGCTAAATATGGAAAGTCCATAAAAGGCAAGTTTGACTTGACTCAAATTAGACAACTTGAGTTGAACTCGAGTTTGATCCAAGTGTTGGATGAATCTAATCATGGGAGAATAATGAAGTCAAAGTTTGAGTTTGGCTAAATATGGAAAGTCCATAAGAGGCAAGTTTGACTTGACTCAAGCCACATCACCTTGACTTGACCAAGTGATGACTTGGCATCATCATCAAGGCTAAGTAACCTCCCCATTTGAATTTTGAATTCAAATAGGGGGTTACCCAAGGTGGTGGCCGGCCACTTAATGGCCAATAATGGCCATTAAGTGGCCGGCAACTTAAACACACAAAAAAGGAGTTTTTTGTGTGTGTGTGATTCATTCTTCTCCTCACTTGGTTTTGTTTTGCTCTCCCTCTCCTCTCATCTTGCCGAGACCCCAAGTAGTGCTAGCACACTTTTGGGCTCTTCTCTCCACTCTCTTGCTTGTGTGGATACTTCTAGAGGGTTGCTACTTTGCATCCTTGAGATCCGACACCAACCGAGGAGCGAGCGGGAATTGCGGGGTACGCATCGAAGGTAGTTTTCTCTTCTCTAATAGATCTAGGTTGTAGATCGGTTTTGAAGCATGTAAACGAGCACTCGTAAAATTTTTGAAATGGTTTTCTTCGCTCGGATCCTTTCTATTGGGGCTTTCGGGGTTTCCGCGACGCGGAAAAGCGGTTTTCGCGGCCCGAAAAACCCTACAGTGGTATCAGAGCCAACGAGCGAAGCTTGTGCTCGTTTTGGTTTTTATTTTTTTGTATTAGATACAAAATTTAGATAATTTTATGCTTCTGTAATTTTTCTAAATTTTAGGATTTTTTGAGTATTTTTCCTCGTAGAGGCAAAGCGACGAGTGCGAAGCACTTGTAGACTTTGCCACCGAGAAAAACTTCTTCGAAACGGCAAGTTTCGCCCAAAAGGATTTTGGGACAGCGGGTAAAGGCGCTGTATAATCGCAAGAAGACACTCGTGAAGGTTATTTCACGAGTAGGGGCGCTGCCCCTAACCCCGCAAGGGGCCTTGTCTCGTGATTACGCCCGAAACCCGCTTACCGGGACTGCCGCGGAGTTGTGACTCGAAAAATTCTAAAAATCAGTAGAAAAATTATATAAAATCTGTAAAATTACATAATTTTGAATTATGTACAGTAGTGTGATGGTCATGGCCCAAAACCCAATTTTTAATAAGATTAAAATTGTGTTGTAATTCATAATACGGCCTGCGCGCCGTTTTTGTACATGTGCGTGTTGTATTGTGTTTGCGACCTGCGTGTCGGCTTTTAATATTTTATTTCTGTTGTATTTCATATTTAGACTCGAATGTAACTCGAGTATAAAAATTTGTAATGTACAAAAGTGAAGACGACGGAAATTCCGGAGAACTAGCCGACAACATCAAGACGGTCAAGAGGAAGCGCTTGGAGAAGCCGCTAGACCTAGGTTGACCATCGGATCTTCTCATTGGCTTGAGAGGGTCTTAGTAGGGCCATGACCAAGTCACTTATGTTTATTTTTATTATTGCTATGCTTGTGATGTATATGATGCATGATAATGTAGAATAGTAAAAATAAACTTAAGTGTATGAGATGCACAAGTAATGTGGGAACCACATTTTGATGTGCACTTAATACACATTTAGGATTAAATTAGATTTCATAAATGCCTAGATGTGATGCACATCCTCGATTAGATTAGATCTAAAATCGAATCAACTCGTAAACGCCTACCGGGCCCTGATACCCATCACTACCTCGATCATATGCGCTTGTCGATTCTGCCAAAGCAGAGCAACACATTTAATCTTGGTAGGATGCGGAGGGACAACCTTGGTCCCTCCTATCACGGCTCAGGTTAGATCGAGCTCAATCAGATTGAGTAACTAGTTAACTCAATTGGATCGAGTAAAGCTATAGGTGTATTCCAATAGTTGGAAAGGGTAGGACAAAATCACCGTTTTAAATAGTCTTGAGCGATTTAGCCAAAACTAACTCAAGATTATTCGTAAACGTTAAATCTTGATCCTATAAACAAGAGTTGCATAGAGATGTAATTGATAAATTAGTTATCTACCGATCATACTAAGTCTTGGGCGATTTAGCCAAAGCTAACTCATGGCATAGTATGATGTGGATCTTGTCCCACATAAATTATAGTAAATTGGTACGGATCTAGTAGTGTGGTTTGACCACTCCAATGACTTGATTCCACCAAAATTCCTATAATTTAGTGGGAGCATCATTTAATTAAAGGCCTAATTAGATGATTACTAGAATATGATATTTATTCTCTGCATTTATCTGTTGTAGATTGCCATGTCTTCAAACGCGAATACTCTCTCTCTGCGATCTGTCCTTGAGAAGGACAAGCTCACTGGAGCTAATTTCCTGGACTGGTACAGGAACTTGAGGATAGTCCTCAAACAGGAACGTAAGCTGTACGTTCTAGAGCAAGCAGTTCCTGAAGCACCACCACCCTCAGCCATCCGTAGCGTTAGAGATGCTCATCAGAAGCATCAAGACGGCGCGTTAGACGTGTCGTGCCTAATGCTATGCTGCATGTCCTCTGAGCTTCAGAAGCAACACGAGAACATGAATGCTTACGATATGATTGGCCACCTCAAGCAATTATATCAAGGGCAGGCAAGGCATGAGCGGTTCGAAGTGACTCAGGCCCTCTTTTCATGCAAGATGAAAGAGGAAACCCCAGTAGGAACTAACGTACTCAAGATGATTAGGTACGTCGAGAACCTCGATAGACTAGGGTTTCCCTTGGGCCAAGAGCTGGCTACCGACTTGATTCTGCAATCGTTGCCGCTAGGTTACCGTCAATTCGTTATGAATTACAACATGAACGAATTAGACAAACCACTTCCCGAGATACTCAACATGTTAAGAACTACTGAGCCTAATCTCACCAAGCCTAGTACCGTCCTGATGGTACAGAAGGGCAAAGGCAAGGGTAAGTGGAAGCCCAAAGGTAAGGGTAAGACCCAAACCAAGGGTAAAGCCAGCTCTGCAGCACTTAAACCCAAGGGTGGGGTGCAGAAGGATGCCACCTGTTTCCATTGCGGTGAGAAAGGGCATTGGAAAAGAAATTGCAAGATCTACCTGGAGGATCTTAAGAAGAAGAGAAGCGAGCCTTCTACTTCAGGTATATATGTTATAGAAGTCAACCTTTCTATTTCTACATCATGGGTATTAGATACTGGATGTGCTTCTCACATTTGTACCAATGTGCAGGGGCTGAGAAATAGCAGGGCATTGGCAAAGGGTGAGGTGGACCTACGAGTAGGCAATGGAGCACGAGTTGCTGCTGTTGCTGTAGGAACTTATTTTCTATCTCTGCCCTCTGGGCTTGTACTGAAACTAGATGATTGTTGTTATGTACCTGCACTTACTAAGAACATAATTTCTGTTTCTTGTCTAGACAAGAAAGGCTTCTCATTTATAATTAAGAACAAATGTTGTTCAGTCTATTTAAATGAAATGTTCTATTGTACTGCAGATCTTATCAACGGACTCTACATTCTAGACTTAGAATGCCCTATCTATAATGTAAGTACCAAGAGGTTGAGATCAAATGAGTTGAACCCAACCTATCTCTGGCACTGTCGCTTAGGCCACATAAATGAGAGTCGCTTGTCCCAGCTCCATAAGGATGGATTGCTGGATTCATTTGTTTTTGAATCATATGAGACATGCGAGTCATGCCTTTTAGGCAAGATGACTAAGACTCCCTTTAGTGGACATAGCGAGAGGGCAACAGATTTGTTAGGACTCATACATTCTGATGTATGTGGCCCTTTCAATGTTGCTGCTCGAGGTGGTTATAGATACTTCATCACATTTACTGATGATTTCAGTAGATATGGTTATGTGTACTTGATGACACATAAGTCCGAGTCCTTTGAAAAGTTCAAAGAATTCAGAAATGAAGTACAAAACCAACTCGGCAAGAGTATTAAAATACTTCGATCAGATCGAGGTGGAGAATACTTGAGCCATGAGTTTCGTGACTATTTAGCTGAGTGTGGGATTCTATCTCAACTCACTTCTCCTGGGACACCACAGTGGAATGGTGTATCCGAAAGGAGGAATCGTACCTTATTAGATATGGTACGATCTATGATGAGTCACGCAGATCTTCCTATATCCTTTGGGGATATGCTCTAGACACGGCAGCGTTCACACTTAACCGTGTTCCATCAAAGGCGGTCATGAAGACACCATATACGATATGGACTGGGAGGAGTCCCAAGATGTCTTTCATGAGGGTTTGGGGTTGTGAGGCTTACGTTAGACGTCAAGTCTCAGACAAACTGGGACCCAAGTCCGATAAGTGCTATTTCGTGGGATATCCCAAGGAAACTAAGGGATATTACTTCTACATTCCCAGTCAACACAAAGTGTTTGTTGCTAAGACTGGGGTCTTTCTAGAAAGGGACTTTGTTTCTAGAAAGACTAGTGGGAGTTCGTTTGATCTTGAAGAAGTTCAAGACAACGACCATAGCACTGAGCCCTTGATGGATACTGAACAGGAACCACAAGAAGTTGTGGATGAGATTGTTACACAAGAAGTTGTGGAACAACAACCTGTTCAGGTAGACCTACCTCTTCGCAGGTCTGATAGGGTACATCGTCAGCCTGAGAGATATTCATTTCTCTTGCTTGACCATGATGACGTTATGATCATTAAGAATGAGCCTACCACCTATCAGGAAGCTGTGATGAGCCCAGATTCTGAGTCATGGCTGGAAGCCATGAGATCCGAAATGGAATCCATGTACACTAACCAAGTTTGGACCTTGGTTGATCCACCTGAAGGGGTCAAACCCATTGGGTGTAAGTGGGTCTTTAAGAGAAAGCCTAACATGGATGGACTTACTCATACCTATAAGGGTA
>JAGFNQ010006555.1:0-195530 GCA_024364735.1 Boesenbergia rotunda | reverse complement strand
CGACAAGTTTCGCCCAAATGGATTTTGGGACAGCGGGTAAAGGCGCTGTATAATCACAAGAAGACACTCGTGAAGGTTATTTCACGAGTAGGGGCGCTGCCCCTAACCCCGCAAGGGGCCTTGTCTCGCGATTACGCCCGAAACCCGCTTACCGGGACTGCCGCGGAGTTGTGACTCGAAAAATTCTAAAAATCAGTAGAAAAATTATATAAAATCTGTAAAATTACATAATTTTGAATTATGTACAGTAGTGTGATGGTCATGGCCCAAAACCCAATTTTTAATAAGATTAAAATTGTGTTGTAATTCATAATACGACCTGCGCGCCGTTTTTGTACATGTGCATGTTGTATTGTGTTTGCGACCTGCGTGTCGGCTTTTAATATTTTATTTCTGTTGTATTTCATATTTAGACTCGAATGTAACTCGAGTATAAAAATTTGTAATGTACAAAAGTGAAGACGACGGAAATTCCGGAGAACTAGCCGACAACACCAAGACGGTCAAGAGGAAGCGCTTGGAGAAGCCGCTAGACATAGGTTGACCATCGGATCTTCTCATTGGCTTGAGAGGGTCTTAGTAGGGCCATGACCAAGTCACTTATGTTTATTTTTATTATTGCTATGCTTGTGATGTATATGATGCATGATAATGTAGAATAGTAAAAATAAACTTAAGTGTATGAGATGCACAAGTAATGTGGGAACCACATTTTGATGTGCACTTAATACACATTTAGGATTAAATTAGATTTCATAAATGCCTAGATGTGATGCACATCCTCGATTAGATTAGATCTAAAATCGAATCAACTCGTAAACGCCTACCGGGCCCTGATACCCATCACTACCTCGATCATATGCGCTTGTCGATTCTGCCAAAGCAGAGCAACGCATTTAATCTTGGTAGGATGCGGAGGGACAACCTTGGTCCCGCCTATCACGGCTCGGGTTAGATCGAGCTCAATCAGATTGAGTAACTAGTTAACTCAATTGGATCGAGTAAAGCTATAGGCGTATTCCAATAGTTGGAAAGGGTAGGACAAAATCACCGTTTTAAATAGTCTTGAGCGATTTAGCCAAAACTAACTCAAGATTATTCGTAAACGTTAAATCTTGATCCTATAAACAAGAGTTGCATAGAGATGTAATTGATAAATTAGTTATCTACCGATCATACTAAGTCTTGGGCGATTTAGCCAAAGCTAACTCAAGGCATAGTATGATGTGGATCTTGTCCCACATAAATTATAGTAAATTGGTACGGATCTAGTAGTGTGGTTTGACCACTCCAATGACTTGATTCCACCAAAATTCCTATAATTTAGTGGGAGCATCATTTAATTAAAGGCCTAATTAGATGATTACTAGAATATGATATTTATTCTCTGCATTTATCTGTTGTAGATTGCCATGTCTTCAAACGCGAATACTCTCTCTCTGCGATCTGTCCTTGAGAAGGACAAGCTCACTGGAGCTAATTTCCTGGACTGGTACAGGAACTTGAGGATAGTCCTCAAACAGGAACGTAAGCTGTACGTTCTAGAGCAAGCAGTTCCTGAAGCACCACCACCCTCAGCCATCCGTAGCGTTAGAGATGCTCATCAGAAGCATCAAGACGACGCGTTAGACGTGTCGTGCCTAATGCTATGCTGCATGTCCTCTGAGCTTCAGAAGCAACACGAGAACATGAATGCTTACGATATGATTGGCCACCTCAAGCAATTATATCAAGGGCAGGCAAGGCATGAGCGGTTCGAAGTGACTCAGGCCCTCTTTTCATGCAAGATGAAAGAGGAAACCCCAGTAGGAACTAACGTACTCAAGATGATTGGGTACGTCGAGAACCTCGATAGACTAGGGTTTCCCTTGGGCCAAGAGCTGGCTACCGACCTGATTCTGCAATCGTTGCCGCCAGGTTACCGTCAATTCGTTATGAATTACAACATGAACGAATTAGACAAACCACTTCCCGAGATACTCAACATGTTAAGAACTACTGAGCCTAATCTCACCAAGCCTAGTACCGTCCTGATGGTACAGAAGGGCAAAGGCAAGGGTAAGTGGAAGCCCAAAGGTAAGGGTAAGACCCAAACCAAGGGCAAAGCCAGCTCTGCAGCACTTAAACCCAAGGGTGGGGTGCAGAAGGATGCCACCTGTTTCCATTGCGGTGAGAAAGGGCATTAGAAAAGAAGCTGCAAGATCTACCTGGAGGATCTTAAGAAGAAGAGAAGCGAGCCTTCTACTTCAGGTATATATGTTATAGAAGTCAACCTTTCTATTTCTACATCATGGGTATTAGATACTGGATGTGCTTCTCACATTTGTACCAATGTGCAGGGGCTGAGAAATAGATGTCAATTAACTGAATTAATTTCATTTCTTTCTCGAGATTTGGCAAAAGCCAAACTCCGAGTCGAATCCCTCCGACAGGAAGTAAAACTCCTGAAAGATGGAGCTGACTCTAAACCCTTAACCGAGAAGGTTCAGGAAGAAACTCCTACTCAAGTTGAAAAACTTGAAAAGGAAAACTCCTCCCTGAAAACTCAGGTTAAGGATCTTAGATCAGCTTTAGAACGATTTACATCTGGTTCCAAGGGTCTTGACATGATCCTTGGAAAATAGAAATCAGTTCTAAATCGTTCCGGACTGGGCTATAGAACCAAATCCCGGCAAAGATCTTACCTTGCTGTACTGAATCAGTCCAGAGGTAAAATTCAGGCATGGGTACCTAAACTATGCCTAATCAAACCGACTGGATCAAATCAGTATTGGATCCCCAAGGACAAGATTCACATCTTGCCTAACCATCACCGTGGCTTTAGTCCAGGGGGAGCCAAACTGAAAATAATATTCATTATTAGATAAATAATTTTAATTCTTGATTGCAATTGCTTGTTTGATTGTTTATTTAAAATTCCTGCAATTTACCATGCTTAGATTTAGGAATGGTTAGTTAAGGACTAAACAAACTTAACTGAAACTTGACAACATAGTATTGGGTTTAGGTGAGATGATAGTACGTTAGGGAAACCAATTCTAATAAGATCAAGTTCACTTGGTCTCTTTAGACTGGCGGAACTAGCCGAAGCTACCGATCCAAAACCCAAACTAGTTTGACTAGAAATTTTTCAAAGAATAATTTTGAAAATGCAATTTCATTAAAAGGCTTTGTCAAGGAAAGGGTGGATGATCCCATAAGGCTACGGCCAAAGAAGGCCTAGTGCCTCGCCAAGACCTGGAAGCCAATTTTTGAAATTCAAATTCAAATTAATTTTTGTCAAATTCGAATCTAACACAAAATTTCAGTTATTTGTAGATTTAAACATTTTTTCAAGAATTTAATTTTTTTCAAAATTAATCAAAATTTTCAAAATAATCTTAACTATCAAAACCTGTCTCACGAAACCTATAAGGCCAACGTGATTGAAAACCCTAGATTTGGGTGAGACAGACTAGGTAGTGAAACTCAATTTAAGCTATTCCTGACTCTAATTGGATCAAAATCAAGAAAACTCTTTATGTGTAGGAACATAAAGATTTGGACCAATGGATGTTGGATAGCGGTTGCTCCAGACATATGACTGGAGATAAATTGAAATTCACCAAGCTCAAGTTCAAAAACCTAGGCTCAGTAGCATTTGGCAATAATGCTACACTCAAGGTAATTGGGTCAGGTAATATTGAACTTAAATCCGATTTCATTATTAAGAAAGTTCTATTGGTTGAAAACTTTAATTTTAACTTGCTTAGCATAAGTCAGTTATGTGATTCTGGTTATATAGTTACTTTTAACAATTCTAACTGCCTGATTAGAAATGTACAAGACTCAGAAATCATGCTTAAGGGCACTAGAAAAAACAATGTATACACTATAAATCTTCCCCTTGTACCCAAATGTATGTTAACACAATTAGAACAATCAAACCTCTGGCATAGGAGATTAGGTCATACCAATCTGAGAACTATCTCAAAAATTACCCAACTTGGTTTAATCAAAGGTATTCCCAAAATTAAAAATAATGAAAACCTAAAATGTGACTCATGTAATTAAGGTAAACAAACCAAATCCAATCACAAACTAACCCAATCTGATTTAACTCAAACTACACTTGAGCTCCTACACCTTGACCTATTTGATTCACATGGAGCCAAGTCACTAAGCGGGAACCGATACTGCTTAGTAATAGTTGATGATTACTCTAGGTTTACCTGGGTTAGGTTTCTAAAAACCAAAGATGAAACCCTAAACTTATTTAATGAATTCTGTAAACTAATTGAAAATCAAAACGACACTAAAATTAAAAGACTTAGGAGTGATCACGGGGGAGAGTTTGAAAATCAACGATTCGAGGAATTCTGTAAGGTAAATGGGTACTTACATGAATTTTCATGTCCTAGAACCCCCTAACAAAATGGGATAGTTGAGCGAAGGAATAGAACATTACAAGAAGCCGCTAGGGATATGCTCAACGAATTTAATCTAGCAAACCAATTTTGGGCAGAAGCAATTAGTACGGCTTGTTATATCCAAAATAGGGTTTTAATTAACAAGCGAGACAACAAAACCCCCTATGAACTGTATTACCATAGACTCCCAAACCTACACTACCTAAGGGTCTTTGGATGCAAAGTCCATATCCTAAACACCAAAGACTATTTAGGAAAATTTCAGTCCAAGTCAAACCCAGGTATCTTCCTAGGATACTCAACCACAAGTAGAGCGTACAGAGTTTATAACAAACAAACGAAGAAAATTGAAGAAACAACAAACTTAATTTTTGATGAAGAAATCAACTCAACATCTAATAATCCTGATTTAACTTCATCAAACTCTGACCAAGAAAATAATGAACCCTTAATTGAACCCTTAAACGAGCTAACCATTGAACCAATTAATGAGTCAACTGAACCAAGTATCGAACCAACAAATCAACCAGCCCAAAGAGTCGAAACAAACCAACCAGCCGGACCTGAGGCTGAACCAAGCTCTAGGAGAACCAAGAAACCCAGACTCAGTCACCCAACCGATCAAATTGTGGGTGATCCAACTCTAGGAGTCAGGACTAGATCCTCCTATAGAAACCTTAGTCAAATAGCTATGATATCAAAAATAGAACCCAAAACTATAGATGAAGCCCTACCTGACCCTAATTGGATCATAGCTATCCAAGAAGAATTAGCCCAATTTGAGAGGAACCAAGTCTGGGAACTAATGCCTAAACCTGAAGGCAAATCCATCATAGATACTAAGTGGGTTTTTAGGAATAAGCTAAATGATCAAGGAGAAATAGTCAGAAATAAAGCCCGCTTAGTAGCAAAGGGTTTCAGCCAAGTAGAGGGATTAGACTACGATGAAACATATGCCCCAGTAGCCAGACTTGAGTCCATTAGAATGTTATTAGCCTTTGCATCCCATAAAGGATTTAAATTATATCAAATGGATGTAAAGCCAGTATTTTTAAATGGATTCATTAAAGAAGAAGTTTATGTAGGACAACCCCCAGGGTTTGAGGACCTAGACAAACCTAACTACGTTTACAAACTAACTAAAGCACTATATGGGTTAAAACAAGCACCTAGGGCTTGGTATAAACGATTATCAACTTACTTAACTTCTAAAGAATTTAAACAAGGCCAAATTGACTCAACTTTATTTATTAAAACCCTAGGAAAAGATATATTTGTTGCCCAAATTTATGTAGATGACATAATCTTTGAATCCACCAACACCAATTTCCTAAAAGAATTTGTCAAGATAATGGAAGAAGAATTTGAAATGAGCTTAGTTGGTGAGCTTACCTTTTTCCTAGGCTTACAAATTAAACAAACTAGGGATGGTAACTACGTTCATCAATTCAAATATGCTAAAGAGTTAATAAAGAAATTTAAAATGGATAACTCTAAAAGCATAAGTACCCCCATGGCCACTAATGTAAAAATAGATAGTGACCCTGATGGTAAACCAGTGGACCTTAAACTCTATAGGAGTATGATAGGTAGCCTACTGTACCTTACAGCCAGCAGACCTGATATCCTCTTTGTTATAGGGATGTGTGCTAGATACCAAACCTGTGCTAAGGAAACGCACTTAGCAGCCCTAAAAAGAATTCTAAGATATGTAAAGGGCACCCTAAATGTAGGGATTTGGTATCCTAGGACCTCAACTTTTGATTTAACAGGATACACAGATTCTGACTATGCAGGCTGTAAATTAGATAGAAAGAGCACAAGTGGAAGCTGCCAACTGTTAGGTCAGAGTCTAGTTAGTTGGTGTAGCAGAAAACAACACTGTGTAGCTCTATCCACAACTGAAGCTGAGTATGTGGCCTTAGGAGAGTGTGTTGCTCAACTTTTATGGATGATGCACACACTTAAGGACTTCCAGCTCAACTACACCCAAACTCAAGTATTTATTGACAATATAAGTTCAATTAATTTAACTAAGAACCCAATTCAACACTCCAGAACCAAACATATAGAAGTCAAACATCATTTTGTAAGAGACCATGTAGCCAGGGGTGAAATAGTACTTAAACATATTGACTCTAAATCCAACTTAGCTGATATATTCACAAAACCCTTACCTGAATCTGAGTTCAGTTCACTAAGAAGGCAGTTAGGATTGTGTTCTGTAGAATAGATTAACTTTATTACTTTTGCTCTACTTGATTTAAAATTAAAATTTGAAAAACTGTTTTACTTAATTTCAAAATCAGTTTTCATTTTCAACTTAGTTTTATTTTTTTTAAACTACCCCCTTTCAAAACTAGGGTTTTTCGAAAATGGACTTAGCCTAGGCCCTAACCCTAGAACTGCATGCACCTATAGACTTAGAAGCCAGCATCTCACAAGCACCTTAGGGTACTTTTTGATTGATAACCTAGAAAGGGTTGAGATGCTTAGGTCTTTGCCTTAATTCAAGATGCTTTAAGTCAGTGCATCTGCAGTAATTAGGGTACTAAATACAACTTATACAGCAATCAAGTTAAGTGTCAAGTTTAGAAAATCTAACTTGAATAGAAACACTTAATTTGACTAACCCTAGCAAAAACTACTGTTTATAACAGTTAGTAAGTAGCTAATTGGGTTAGACAGTCCCTATAGAAAAAATTGAATGATTGTGGTTTAAGTCTAAATATGATTTAGTTCAGTACAGCAAAATCTTACTTATTTCCATTATTTCTGCTATATTTATTTGTTTTGATATATGGCAATGGGGGAGAGATAGGAAAGGAGAGAGTAAAATTAATTTTCTTTATTTAAAAAGTTTTCAAAATTTAATTTTCTTAACTCTATCCTTTATTCAAAAAGTATTCAAAAGTTTTTTTTATTCAAAACTTTTTTGAAAAATACTTAAGCTTTTCAAAATTGGCTAAAGTACCTAAGTATTTAAGCCTTTCAAAATTTTTACTCAAGCTTTCAAAATTTTGCTAAGTATTTAAGCCTTTCAAAACTTTTACTCAAGCTTTCAAAATTTTACTAAGTATTCAAGCCTTTCAAATTCTTACTTAAGCTTTCAAAATTTTACTAAGTATTCAAGCCTTTCAAATTTTTACTTAAGCTTTCAAAATTTTACTAAGTATTCAAGCCTTTCAAATTTTTACTTAAGCTTTCAAAATTTTACTAAGTATTCAAGCCTTTCAAAATTTTTACTTAAGCTTTCAAAATTTTGCTAAGTATTCAAGTCTTTCAAAATTTTTACTTAAGCTTTCAAAATTTTGCTAAGTACTCAAGCCATTCAAAATTTTATAACTTAAGCTTGTCAAAAGTTTTAAACTTTTATAAAGTACCTTAAGCTTAAGTTTCTCAAAACTGGTTAAGTACAATGTTATTAAGTACTTAAGTTTTCCAAAAGTACTGTATTAAGTTTTCAAAATTATTAAGTACTTAAGTTTTTTAAATCATCCTACTAAAGTACTTAAGCTAACACTTTCAAAACCTTTTGAGTACCTTGAAACTTAAAGCCTCAAACTTTTTAAGTACTCAAAAAATCATGTTTCAAAAATCTTCCTATATACTTTTAACTTAAGATTCCTAAGTACCTAAAACTTAAGTTTTCAAAGTACAAGTAAAGTTTTTTTAACCCCACGAATTTTTGAAAAATCGAGGGGGAGATTCCTTCCAGGGGGAGGGAACAAAATTTAACATTTTTTCATGCTTGCTTAAACTTAACTTTTTGAACTAAGGTTGTCATAAATCAAAAAGGGGGAGATTGTTGGTGCAGAATGCACCAAAGTCAAACCTGTGTTTTGATAATGGCAACAGAGGTCAAAAGTTAAGTCTTACTTGTGTTTCTAACAAGTTACTCTAGTGTACAGAGATAAAGTCCTAGCGAAGGAAAGCTAGGCAACTGGCGAAGGAGTGCCAGTAGCAAAGCCCTAGCGAAGGACTGCTAGGCAACTGGTGAAGGAGTGCCAGTAGCAAAGCCCTAGCAAAGGACTGCTAGGCAACTGGCGAAGGACAGCCAGTATCCAAGCCCTAGCGAAGGACTGCTAGGCAACTGGCGAAGGACAGCCAGTATCCAAGCCCTAGCGAAGGACTGCTAGGCAACTGGCGAAGGACTGCTAGTATCCAAGACCTGACAAAGAACCGTCAGGCAAAAGTCCAACCAAAGGAGCGGTTGGCATCAGGTAAACTCTCCCGAGAGAAGTAGGTGAGGACGCGTTCCCCGTCGAGGGAACAGTAGGCGTCGGTTCGACCTAGGGCTCCATTTTGGAGACCAAAGTCAGAACCAAGACAACTAAGGCTGTATAAATAAATATTTTATTGTTGCATTGTGTTTTGGACTAACCCTGGATGCAGGACCGAAGGAACGTGTGTCTGCAGCTCAGAAAGCCTCAAAGGAGAGAGGCAATGGCTGAGTAGGGCGCCCGGAGTGTCCCGGGCGCCCCCAAGGTGCATACAAAACAACTCAAAGAAAAAAGGGTTCGAACAGCTGCTGGGCGGGGCGCCCCCGTGCTCCCGGGCGCCCCCGCTTCTCCCGGGCGCCCCCATGTGCATGCCTCGGACCAGAAGCCTTCGAAGCCAGAAGATAAGATTTGACCCGGTCAACTCGGGCGCCCCAAGTGCTCCGGGTGCCCCGGTCAAAGCGGATCCCGAAGATAAGGGGATCAGAGGCTGACCGAGATTGAACCGGATCGAAGGACACGTGGGGGGCGCCCCCGACGTCCCGGGCGCCCCCTGGCCCTATATAAAGGGCCCTCGACCAAGGCTTCCAAGCATCAATTCTTTCAACGCCTCAAAGCTCTCCTACGCTCGTGCCTTGCTCCGGAAACACTCCAACTCGAGCCGACGACGTCCCGCTGCCCCAAAAAAGTCAATACACTCCGGACGTCGGTAACGAAGAGCGCAATTCTTTATTATTATTTTCGTGCACTTACTTTGTAACCAAATTTTGTAACTATTATTGCGCTTCATATAGAATTGCCCAAAGTAAACCGTCAACGACCGTGGGCCTTGGAGTAGGAGTCGACACAGGCTCCGAACCAAGTAAAATTGACTGTGTCTCTGTGTTGTGTTTATTTTTACTTCTGCTGTGCAATTGCTCTTTACGAAATTCCGAACGATTTCCGATATTCACCCCCCCCTCTATCGGTTTTCTCGATCCAACATTTTGTTCATCACTAATACAATCTCGAATGCTTGAGGAATTTTTTTTTGTTTTTTTTTACATAGAGAGATTTTTTTTTCTTTTCACTTTTTTTTTCATCTTTATTATTTTTTTCTATCTCTCTTTTTTTTTTCACATAGAGAGATTTTCTTTTTTTTTCAAAGAGAGATTTTCTTTTTTCACACAAGCATTCGTCCATATACACTTGTCTCCCACTCCCCCACACTTAAAACTTGAGCGTCTCGCGAAACTACTAAGTATGTAACAAAGCATGATACATCTCAAACTTACAATAACAGAGGCTAATAAAAATGTACTCATCATGCAATCACCCCATGCTTTCATCGCATGCTCAAGGAAAGATAAGCTAACAAGGATATGACAATGAGAATATAGTGACAATGAGAAAGACGATGAAACAGGAAAGTAATAGGTGAAACGCTCTCTAGTAACAATAGCAAGGTAGGGGGAAAACTAAGAGTTCAACAAGAAAGGTTGCCTCTATCATATTCATGTAAGCTTATATTAATGTAATTTCAAAAAGAATCAAAGCAAGTTCTAGAGTGTCAAGTATCACAAATGCTATCACACATAAGAGGATTAAGGATAGACGTGACAATATCCTCACTAGGTGATCAATAATATGTCATGTTTAATCCAACAAGATAGAGTCTATCACCACAACAAATGACTAAATGCAATTAATGTCCCCAAGCATACCAAGGAAACTAAAACTCGATAATCAGACTTAACTATCTTTTATGATTCTCAAAGCATAATAAAGGAACATGTAAGGAGATAAAACTAGAAGTCAAACAAGGTTTATTCAAAACCAAACAAAATGCAGAATGCGGAAGCAAAACATAAATGCAAAGTATAAAAGCGAACAAACACGCAAGTATAAACATAAAGAAAAACAAGAAAAGGAAAGTAAAGGAACAAACTCCCCTTCAAATTGGGTAGAGGGCACGTAGCATCCATCTTGGGAGAATTATCCTCATGTGATCAATCTTGTATTGGACAGATTTCTCCCTTATTAATTTTGCACAAGCATCTTCCGGTGGTCGGAGACGATTAAGGTTCAGAACCCACTTAAGAGGTGAAGTGCTACTAGTCAAGATAAAAGTAACTCCTCCCTCTTGATGCTTTTTGGAAGTCCTTCCAGGAGGTTGGAGTCTGTTCAGATGGAGCACCCACTCCAGAAGTCTTCTGAACCCTGCAAAATCATGTAATACCTCTCTCAAGCGTGCAGGGTAAGAAAGAAATAAAATATCATCAGTCTCTGCATGAAGTGTATCCAAAAATGTATCACATCCAATAAAATCAGTTTCTGGTATCTTAATGAATTTTTCACAATTAATATCCACCAAGGGTAATTCAAGAAACTTATCACCACCCATGAAATCTATTTTAGATACCCCAATAGAATTTTCACAATTATTTTCCAACAAGAATGTATCAAGCAATGCATTACAACCACTGAAATCAATTTGAGGTACCTCCATAAGTTTTTCACATTCAACCTCAGCATAAGATATAGCAAGAGATTCATCACAATAAATAACATAAATTTCAGGCACTTCTAAAAATTTTTCACACTCCATATCCATAAAAGATGTATCAAAAGATTCATCATAACATACAACATCAATTTGGGGCACTTCCAAAAAAATTTTACAATCCATATCCACAAAAGATGTATCAAGGGATTCATCATAACAAACAACATCAATTTTAGGTGCCTCTAAAAATCTTTTACAATCAATAAAATCAGTTTGAAACACCTCTATGCAATCTTCAGAAGAAATAGGAGGAATACTTACCTGATCTTGCTGAAGAATACCTGGAGGTTCTATAAGAGTAGATGTAATTATTAGTTCCTCCTGGTAATGAGCAATCTCTTCTTCAGGTTCAGGTTCTGGTGATTCTTGGGTTCTTGCTTTCACCATGCAAGTCCCTACACTTCCTGGTTTGTCCTCTGAATCTTCTAATGTATCCATCACTGTTGGTGGTCCCTGGGGCTTAGTGCAATCCCCTACACCTACAGAATCATCTCCTATGCATGCTTCTTCAGTAATTTCTGCAGCAACAATATTGGAAAAATTAGGACCATCAATAACACTATCATCACAAAATAAAAGATGAGAAGGGTCCTGTAGTGCTTCAGAATCCTCTTCTTGAGCTGAAACATTTGGAAATGAATTTTGAACAAGAACTTCAGGAGGAATGCATGCTGCAGGTTTCCGGATTTTGATGACTTCTTCTTCTTCTTCTATCAACCTCCAAATTAGTTCACAATCATACCCCTTAAAATCCTGTGTAGCCTGAGGAGATGGTTGGCATGATCCTCGAACTTGCATTTGATTCATTTGACTAGCAATTTGTCTAACGCCTCTTTCGATGTCTTGAAGCCTTTGTTGCTTTTGATGATATTGTACAACTTGTTGAAACATCTCCTCCATTCTTTGTTGTTGAGCCTCATTCTCATTAGGATTCTCAAAGCCTCCTTGATTGGTGTGGAACTCTTGTTGGCCTTGACATGTAGCATAAGGCTGCTGAAGACCAAGAATTGGCTGTGAATTCTGAAATTGGAGCTGTTGGGGCTGCTCAAATGGTTGAATGGGTTGATTAAACTGCTGAAGATTGGGTTGATAGCAAAGATGATGTTGCTGGAAATTATTGTTCTGAAAATTCTGGAGTTGGGGCTGACATTGTTGATTGAATTGCTGAAATAGTTGAGGCTGAAAATTCTGAGTGCCTTGCTGAAAATTCAGACATTGAAATTGGAAATCTTGCTGACATTGTTGAAATTGTGGCTGAAAAAACTGATTTGTTTGCTGAAAATTCGAATAAGGCCGTTGAAAATTTGAATTGAACCCTTGCTGAAAATTCTGAAATTATGGTTGAAACTGCTGTGGTGGCTGCTGGAATTGTTGTGGTTTCTGGAATTGTTGTAATGGTGGCTGGTAAGTAGATGAATGCCTATTGGTTATTTGTTGATTCACATGATTCACCCAAAACTTTAACTCTGACAGTGCACTTGTGATCTCTTTATAGTCCTCTGGTGAAAACATTTTGATCTTGCAGCCCTGTCACAAATCAAACAAGAAAAATGGTAGTAACCGTATACAAAAGATAAAGCAATCAAAAATAGAATCAAAAGATATAATTATCAAGCACCACTACACTCCCCGGCAACGGCGCCAAATTTGATAACCGTTCTAGTCGTGTTACGGTTTCAAATACAATTAAGATATCGAATTCCTCTAAACTAATGTAGCATAGAGTAACTCGAGTCGTCTCCCAACGAATGTAGTTGGTGCATGATAAATCTCAGATATCGTATCTTATTGCTTTTGGGTTTTGGATTTAAGAACTAGGACTACGAAATGAATAACAGAGCAAATATGAAACCTAATTCTAATTAAGGAAGGACAATGCAGATAAAGAAATCGAAATTAACCTAACTACAATTGCAGAAAAGAAAAGGCAATGTGAAAGAAGCATTCAAGAAATAAGGCATTAATGAAACCTAGGCATGAAATAAAACCTATAGCATGAAAGAAATTTAATTTCCTAACCTATTTGCATTAAACTGAAGATATGAAACCTAAAGCATTGGAAAGAGCAACACGAAACAAGAATTGAGCAACTAAGAAACATCACAATGGAAAATACTATTCTAAGAGGAATTTAACCAAACACAAGTTGAGCATGTATTAAAATGACAAAGGAGCGTGCCATTTGAATTGGGAAAGTTCATCAAATACAAACATTCAACAACTATCACAAACATTCAACAATTAACACGAAAAAAACTCAAAGAACAACACAATTAAACCACCCATTAATCCAATTGATGAACTGCTGCAGCACTTCTGTGAAAGAAATGAACTGTCGAAGGGAATTAATTAGAAGAGCTGCTGAAGTGAGACTGACGAAGAACTGATTTGAAGAACAGCTACTGTGAATTAAGAAGATCGAATTGCTGGGAATTGAAACTGCTGTGAAGAACTCTACTGGCTATGGGATCTGAAAAACTGAATTGCAATGAAGGAACTGAAGCTGACTACTGGATCTACTGGAAATCTGCTAGAATTGATAAGATGTGAAGAGGAAACTGCAAAGAATTAAAAACTTTAAAGACTTAAACTGCTGAAAAGAAAAACTGTGAAGGCATTTTGATCGCCGGCAGTGATGAAGATGGAGGGAAGTCAGCTAGGGTTCGGAACCCCTGAGCCCTAGCTGTGGTCGGCGTCGAGATGCGAAGGAACTCCGGCCGGCTAGGGTTGGAACCCCTAACCCTAGCTTGCGGCGGCGATGAAGTGGTGGAGACGCTGGTGGAGGTGGAGGTGGATGAAGTCGGGAACCCCTCGACTCACGATCGATCGAAGCTCCGGCCGGCTAGGGTTGGAACCCCTAACCCTAGCTTGCGGCGACGATGAAGATGGTGGAGAAGAAGAATCGCCACGAGCGTTGCGTGTGGAGTCGATCCTCTAAATCGAGGCTTCCCCTTCGGTTTTTCTCCCTCTGGCTACGCGCGGGTTCGGTCAGCCTCAGCCCTAGCTCTGGGTTCGATCAGCCAAGCCATTGGACTCACTCAACCTCAGCCCAGCAATCCGGTTAAATCAATCCAATTGAGTTCAGTAGTTGTTTCAGCCTCAATGGTTCGGTTCAGTCAAGCCAAGCCAGTTGAGTTCAACCAACCCAGCCAGCAGTTGGGTCAGTCCTATTGAGTTCAATCAGACTCAGCATTTGGATTCGATCAGCCTCAACACTTGGGTTCAGTCCTAGCTTGTGTTCGGTCAAACCTTGGGTTCAATCAGCCAAGCCAGAGCAGTTGGGTTCAATCAACAGTTGGGTTCAATTAGCCTTGGTTCAGCCAGCCCAAACCACAGTTAACCCAGCTCAGCCTAGAACTCACAGCTCATTAGTAACGGACGGCTGAGATCGATTCGGTTTCATCCAACGGTCGGATCTCTTCAGATCTGAACCAAACTTCACAGATCCCAATCAATGGTCCTGATCTACCTGTCTTCAGCTCGGATTAACCAGATCAGTGGCGGATGGTCCAGATCTTCCTTCTTCTTGAATGGATGGTATATAACAACTTGAACTTGATCCAACGGTCAGATTACTTCTGATTGGACTGAAATTTTCAGATCTTGATCTATGGTCATGATTAATTCTATCTTGAACTTGGATTGACTAGAAGTGGACCGATGGCTCAGATCTATCCGTTTCTTGGAATAGACGGCTCCTATTAATCCACTGCTTGATCCCTTTGATCTGGATCAAATGCTGACTCAAGTCTGACCCGATTTGATCTAGGTCCATGATCAATTGAAGCCTACAAAATGATATTCAAATTTAGTACCAAAAATATCCCAAATATATAAAGATTTGAATTAAAAGCCAAAATGAAGGGAATACATGAAACCTAATAAAATTGCAAACTTAAGCATATAAAATGTGGATCAAACATAGATTTTAGAGCTGAAAATAATCAACAAAATGATGGTTATCAAGCACCCTGGTCAAAGGCTTTATCAACAAAATGATGGTTCAGGGGATTGGGCATTAAGTCCTGAACCAGGACTTATTGCCTAGGTTTACTAGGACTTCCTTCCACTTTGGTTACTCCTCTCTTAACTCCCCTTTGTCTATTCAATGTGTCACTGACTTAGGTAAATTGTCAAACATTAAAACACTTAGAGGAGAACATCATTGATGCAACTTGCACCAACAATCTCCCCCTTTTTGATGTTTGACAATAACTTAAGTTAGATTGGTTGAAGGGGCTAACTTACTATCCTTGGGATCAAACTAAAAATGATCTTAGTCTAACTTTCACTTCCTCCCATTTTGAAAGACATTTTGATTAATTGATCCTTTGCCAATATCGAACCTTGTTTTGATATTGGCAAAGGATTCAAAATTAAGTTTATTTGTGATCTAATAAAGTTACTTGAGTGTGCAGAAAGAAGTCCTAGAGAAGGGTTGCTAGGCACCTGACGAAGGACTGTCAGGAAACAAAGTCCTAGTGAAGGGCTGCTAGGCACCTGGTGAAGGACTGCCAGGAAACAAAGACCTGGCGAAGGGCTGCTAGGCACCTGGCGAAGGACTCCAGGAAATAAAGACCTGGCGAGGGACTGCTAGGTTCCAAGCAGTCCTTCGCCTGGTGCCTAGCAGTCCTGTTGGATCGAGAGAAAACGATAGAGGGGGGGGGAGTGAATATCGTAAAACGTTTCGGATTGGTAAAAGAGAATTAGCAGCGGAAATAATTAAAGTAAAACACACGCGAACACTAAGATTTTACTTGGTTCGGAGTCGCGGTCGGCTCCTACTCTAAGGCCCACGGTCGTTGACCATTTACTGCGGGCAATTCTATATGCGCAAAAAGTTTACAGAAATAGATTATAAGATTAGTACAGTAAACTAAAAGAAAGCCACTCTTTGTTACCAACGTCCGGAGTAGATCGTATTTTCGAAGCAGAGGGACGTCGTCGGCGCTTATATCTTGAGTCGGGAGGTTTCCGGGACAGAGCGCTGGAGCAGAAGAGCGTGAATGTGTTGGAAGAATTATTATTGCTGAAGCCTTGGGTTCGAGGGCCCTTTTATAGCCCCTGGGGGCGCCCGGAACGTCGGGGGCGCCCCCCACGTGTCAGCTGATCCGAGTTGCACTCGGTCAGCTCTGATCCCTTTAAACTCGGGATCAGACTTTGACGGGGGCGCCCGAGACGCTGGGGGCACCCGGGTTGACTGGGTCAGGCTCTTATCCTGTTGGCTTCTCGCTGGCTTGCTTCGTTAGCTTAAGCTGGGGGCGCCCGGGAGCATGGGGGCGCCCGGGAGCACAGGGGCGCCCCGCCCATAAGCTGTCGAAGCACTCCTCTTGCTTCGTTTGTTTTGTGTTCACCTTGGGGGCGCCCGGGACACTCCGGGCACCCTAGTCAGCTGCTGCCTCACTCCTTTGAGGCTCTCTGAGCTGCAGACACTCGTTCCTTCGGTCCTGCATCCAGGGTTAGTCCAAAACAACATAAAGCAATAATATGTTAATTTTATACAGCCTTAGCTGTGTTGGCTCTGACTTTGGGTCTCCCAAATGGAACCCTAGGTCGAACCGATGCCTACTTTTCCCTCGACGGGGAACGC
Organism: Boesenbergia rotunda; assembly: GCA_024364735.1. Taxonomy (NCBI): domain Eukaryota; kingdom Viridiplantae; phylum Streptophyta; class Magnoliopsida; order Zingiberales; family Zingiberaceae; genus Boesenbergia; species Boesenbergia rotunda. Next base: position 178,766 of record JAGFNQ010006555.1, on the reverse strand, counting down.
GTCCTCACCTACTCCTCTCAGGAGAATTTACCTGTTGCCAAGCGGCTCCTCCGGTTGGACTTTTGCCCGGCAGTCCTTCGCCAGGTGCCTAGTTGTCCTTTGCCAGGTCTTCAGTACCAAGCTGTCCTTCGCCTGGTGCGTAGCAGTCCTTCGCTAGGTCTTTGGATCCTGACAGTCCTTCGCCAGGTGCCTAGCAGTCCTTCGCTAGGGCTTTGGATCCTGGCAGTCCTTCGCCAGGTGCCTAGCAGTCCTTCGCTAGGGCTTTGTATCCTGGCATTCCTTCGCCAGGTGCCTAGCAGTCCTTCGCTAGGGCTTTGTATCCTGACATTCCTTTGTCAGGTGCCTAGTAGTCCTTCGCTAGGGTTTTGTATCCTGGCAGTCCTTCGCCAGGTGCCTAGCAGCCCTTCGCTAGGACTTTATTTCCTGGCAGTCCTTCGCCAGGTGCCTAGCAGCCCTTCGCTAGGACTTTTCCTGCACACTTAGTAACACCGTTAGATCACAAATAACACTTAACTTTGAATCCTTTGCTAATATCAAAACAAGGTTCAATATGGTGCTTCCTGCACCAACATTCGTCAGGTCTTCGGTTCCAAGCAGTCCTTCGCCTGGTGCCTAGCAGTCCCTCGCCAGGTCTTTGTTTCCTTGCAGTCCTTCGCCAGGTGCCTAGCAGCCCTTCGCCAGGTCTTTGTTTCCTGGCAGTCCTTCGCCAGGTGCCTAGCAGTCCTTCGCTAGGACTTTGTTTCCTAGCAGTCCTTCGCCAGGTGCCTAGCAGCCCTTCGCTAGGACTTCTTTCTGCACGCTCAAGTAACTTTATTAGATCACAAATAAACTTAACTTTGAATCCTTTGCCAATATCAAAATAAGGTTCGATATGGTGCTTTCTGCGTCAACAATCTCCCCCTTTTTGATTTATGGCAACACACTTCAAAGTTAAGTAAAAATTATAACAGTTTAAGCAAGAAGGTTAAGACCAATAAAACATAGCAATTCTAAACTGTATAAAGTCTAAAACCAATGTAATTTAGAACAGAAAAATTTTCTCATACTCCCCCTGAATAATAATTAACTTAACTCTTAACTTTGACCTTTCCTCCCCCTTTGACATATATCAAAAAAACATTTATGGGTGAACAACATATCTAACAGGGGTTTTTGAGTTTTTCTAAGTGCTTCATGTTTTTGACAAAGTGTTTTTCAAAAATAGAGTAAAAGCATTTTCACTAAAAAACTTTTTACACTTAGACAATTTTTCATTTTGAAAAGTTATACAAGCCTAAATTTTGTTAAACAACTTTTACTTACAAGGCTTTGCAAAAAGAATTTTATTTAGGCAGAATTTTGAAGCCAAATTTTCCAAAAAAAAGTTTCAACATTGAAAATTAGGACAAAATTTGTTTACAAACAAAATTTGCACACTTAAAAATTTTTGAAGCACTTTTTGAAAAAAAATTAGACAAAGTTTCCTCTCTCTCTTTCCTTTCTCTCCCCCTTAATGTGAAATTCTTCTCCTTATGTTTTAGACCATTTCTAAGATAAACTTTCTTTGAAAGAGGGGGGAAAAAGGTTAAGGAAGAATTTTATTTTTAATTTCACTTATTCTTGGCCATATATCAATAAAGAACTTTTGAAAAAAATATATTTTGAAAGAGGATTTAAAATTTGCGTATCAGAGCTTATAAGTTTTGAAAACATAAATATTTGAGTGAGAGAATAATGTCAAAAATTGTGATAATTTCTAAGTAACAAAATTTTGAAAGAATGAAGAATTAATGTTCAAAAACAGAACTGGAGTCAAGTGTTTATTCTCATTGAGTCCATGCATGACACGCAAAAAAAAATATTTAGTCAATAAGTTTACTTGTTTTGAATATTTTGAAAAATGTAAGTACTTTGAAAATATACTGAATTTAAAAATATAAGTACTTTGAAAATATTTTGAATTTTAAAAATATAAGTACTTTGAAAATATTAAAAAAATTACTTGACTTATCTTTTTAAAAGGACTTACAAAAATGTTGTTTTGAACACATAATATTCTACTTGCTTTGGTTTCTTTTCCAGTCTGACACAATCCTGGGAAGCCTTGTTAGCTACAAGGATATTTCCTTAAGTGTCCTGGAAATTTTTCCATGCTCAGGAAAAATACTATTTAAAAAAAACATTTTGAAAGTAATAATATTTAAAAAAACTGATAATATTTGAAAGGAAATTACTTGTGTTTTTAGAAGGATATGCATGAAAACATATCACCTTGAAATATTCAATAATTCTTTTAATTTGACCTCCTCCTAAAGTTGACCCAGTCCTAGGAAGCTTGTTGACCACAAGTATTCTTCCTCTGAGTCTTTAGAGTTCAGTTTAGATCAAACGAATTATTTAATAATTTCAAAAATAATTGCTAAAGAAAATACTTATTAGAAATAATTTCTTTTTAATTTAGACTCCCCATAAATTTGACACATCCTAGGAGTCCTTGTAGGTCATGAAGTGGACCTTCCTCTGTGTCTTTAGGGTTTGTCAAAATCAAAAAGGGAATCAAGCACAATTCTTAAAATGAATTTTGAAGTATTAACATTTCGAAAAAAATGATTATTTGAAGGACATATGATAGCATAGTTTTCGAAAAACATGAGTGATAGTTTGAAAACATAGTATTTTTAAACTTCTTCTTTTAATTTGAACTCCCCCTAAACCTGATACAGTCCTAGGAGGTTTGTTGACCACAAGTTAATCCTCCTCTGAGTCTTAGGGTTTGATTCAAACAAAAAGAGAAGAAAACTAAGTTTAAAAAAGTATTTTGTTTTAATGATTTGAAATATAATTTCATTTTCCTATTTGAAAAAGTGAATATAGAGAACTGAAAAGGGGAAATGATTTACAAAATTTTTTTTTAAGTCCAAAAAAAAATATAAATATCTAAGCCCGGACTACAGACAAAAAAAAAATCCTAAGTAATCCCCAAGGTGACTTTTTGCCATACAAGAAAAAACTGATTGTCTGAAAGAAATGTTTGTATAATGGTAAAGGAAAGAAATAAATGTTGTGAAATAAATTTCATGTTAGTGAACAAAAGAGACTTGATTTTAATTACAATGATTTGAAACATTAACTCTTAGTTAAAAAGTTAAATTTGATTTTTGAGAAAATTAAAGTTTAGAGGGTTAAGTTTGTTCAGTTGAATTAAATTTTAATTTTGAAAGTTGTTCAGTTGAATTAAATTTGAATTTTAAACGTTGTTTGGTTGAATTAAATTTGAATTTTAAAGGTTGTTGAATTTGAAATTTAAAGGTTGTTCAGTTGAATTTGAATTTTAAAGGTTGTTCAGTTGAATTAAATTTGAATTTGATTTAATTTAATTATTTTGAATTTGATTGAATTAAATTTAATTGATTTAATTAAGATTTAATTGAATTTAATTGATTTAATTAAGATTTAATTGAATTTAATTGACTTAATTAAGATTTAATTGAATTGAATTGATTAAGATTTAATTGAATTTAATTGATTTAATTAAGATTTGATTTTGATTTAATTGAATTAATTTGGGTTTGATTAATTTGAATTTGATTTAATTGAATTAATTTGAGTTTGAATTTGATTTAGTTGGTTGGGTTGGACTCAACTTTTAGGTCCTAAGCATCTGACCCATTTCTAAGTGGCAAAACAGGATATCCTTAACTGTTTTGTGAGATACATTAATTTTATCTTTGATGTTAACACTATGATTTAATTAAACCTTGTGTTAGATTCGAGTTTAACAAATAATAATTTAAAAGTGAGTTTCGATAATTGGCTTCCAGGTCTTGGCGAGGCACAGAGGTCTTCTTTGGCCTTAGCCTTATTGGATCAACAACCGTTTCCTAGACAAAGCCTTTTAAAGAAAGATCATTTTCAAATCATTGTTTGAGACACTCTAGTCTAACTAGCTTAGGATTCGGAGAGGTAGCTTCGGCTAGTTTCACCGGACTAAAAAGAACAAATAAGGTACACCTTACCCTACTTGATTCCTTAGTCAGGCTTCCCTAACATACTATCATCAAACCTTGTCCTAATACTAGGTTGTTTAAGTTTCAATTAATCAGGTCTTATTTCTAGTCCTATGAATAACAAAAGAGCTCTAGGTAAGATCATAGTGAGGAGAAATTTCTGGATTTTCTAACATATTGACCTTATGTTTCAGGGTTTCACTTTCTTGTTTCAATTTCCTAAAATTTGCCTTAACTAATTTATATGAGTCAATCACATTATTCAAAGTAAATATTGGATTTTCAAATACTGTAAATTTACCTTTTGATTCCCGGTTGGGAATCTCCCCCTTGATTCTAGCCATCTTTCTTTTGCTTGATTGTTTCTTCGACATTTTGTAGCGGTCGCGAGCCAACCAGACCAGTTTCCAAGGATTCCTTCCTTCGTTGTCAGATTCTGAGTCTGAGTCGGACTCAGGTACTGGTTGAGACCTCTTTTGCAGTTCTCTTAGAGTTTTCCCTACAATGAAACTTATACCTTCCTCGACCATTGCAGTATCAACTTGATTATTTAACCTAAATTCAAAAATTGATTCAAAATTAGTTACTGATTTTGTGCCAGAAAACTCGTCGTCTGATTCTGGTTCGATTTCGACGTCTGGGGGCCGAGTCTGTCTCAGCTACTTATGCTTGAGCTGAAAATGTAAAATCTTCTAGGATCTCAATATCGGAGCTCTCTTCGGCTTTTCCCACATCTCCTTGGCACAGTTGAAGGATCCGACCCGCTTCAATTCTTCATTGGTTAGGCCACATTGTAGGATTGCAGTAGCCCTTGCATCTGTCTCGATCTTCCTCAGAGTTGGTTCATCCAGTTTGTCCCAAGTGATCAATGTTCCTTCTTCTGTGGGGAATGTGAACCCCGTTTGGATTATCAACCATAAATCCAGATTGGCCTTCAGGTGGGATTCCACTAGACTTCTCTAGGAGTTGAAATTTTTGCCAGAGAAGAGCGGTGGACGGGCACTGTTCCATTCTTGGTTGGCCATTTAGTTTAAACCTCGTACACAAGAGAAACAACAGAAATGTACCAAGACTTAGTCTTGGATTAGTAGTGCGGGAGAAGGGAAAAAAATAGCCAAAAATAAATGTTGCACGAATTTTGAGGTGGAATAATAATAAAATAATAAAAACGATTTATGACAAATTTTTGAAAATGTTGATTTTGTCAATTCTGAAAAGAAATAAGAATTCAACGTTGAAAATTTTACTCGAATTAAGGTAACACGAATTTCGAGAAAAATATTAAAATAATAATAAAAAAAGGTTTATGATAAATTTTCAAAAATTGATCGTTTTATCAATTCTAATGAATGGTGAAAAAATAAGAATTCAAAATTGAAAAAGGTGTAAGAATATTTTAAATACACCTACAGATATTGTTTATTTAAAATAAAAGGTAAACAAGATCGAGTGGTATTGTACCAACCTCGATTAACGAGAAAACATTCGAAAAAAGAAATTAAAATATTTTCGTAAAATCCGAAAAACTCTCAAATTGGTGGTTGCACCAAATTTGAGCTTCCCCGCTCTAATACCACTTGTTGGATCGTGAGAATACGATAGAGGGGGGGGGTGAATATCGTAAATTGTTTTGGATTGACAAAAGAGCAAATACGGAGCGGAATGAACAAAACACAACACAAAGACTTAAGCGGTTTTACTTGGTTCGGAGTCGCGGTCGGCTCCTACTCCAAGGCCCACGGTCGTTGACCGTTTACTGCGGGCAATTCTATATGAGCGCAAAAGGTTTACAAGAATTGTATAAGTAAATTACAGTAAATATAACAGTTTTACTCTTCGTGATCAACGCCCGGTATGGATCGTACTTCGGTGCGGAGGGTCGTCGTCGGCGCTTGGAATCTCGAAATGGAAGGTTTCTGGAGCAGTGCGTTTGAGTCGAAGAGCGTAGAAGCGTTGGAAGGATTGTTGTATGAAGCCTTGGGGTCGAGGGGCTATTTATAGCCTCCTAGGGCGCCTTAAACGTTAGGGGCGCCCCCCACGTGTCAGTCGATCCGGACAAGTCTCGGTCAGCCCTTATCCCACTTGAATAGGCCTGAGAGTTGACTGTGGGCGCCCGGGACGCAGGGGGCGCCCGGGACGCAGGGGGCGCCCGGGTTGACTCGGTCCGCTGGCTTCTCACTGGCTTGACTCTATCCGCTTCATTGGCTTGAGCCCGGGGCGCCCGAGGCATCCAGGGTGCCCGGGAGCATGGGGGCGCCCCCCAGTGAGCTTCCGAAGCGTTTTCTTGCTTAACTTGTTTTGTCTTGACCTTGGGGCGCCTGGGACACCGGGGGCGCCCTGCCCAACTGCTTGCCCCTCTCCTTTGGGGCGTTCTGAGCTGCAGAAACACATTCTTTCGGTCCTGCATCCAAGGTTCGTCCAAAACAACACAAAGCAATAAAATGTTAGGTTTATACAACCTTAGCTGTCTTGGTTCTGACTTTGGGTCTCCAACATGGAACCCTAGGTCGAACCGACGCCTACTGTTCCCTCGACGGGGAACGCGTCCTCACCTACTCCTCTCAGGAGAATTTACCTGTTGCCAACCGGCTCCTCCGGTTGGACTTTTGCCCAGCAGTCCTTCGCCAGGTGCCTAGCTGTCCTTCGCCTGGTGCCCAGCAGTCCTTCGCCAGGTCTTCGGTTCCAAGCAGTCCTTCGCCTGGTGCCTAGCAGTCCTTCGTCAGGTCTTCAGTTCCAAGCAGTCCTTCGCCTGGTGCCTAGCAGTCCCTCGCTAGGTCTTTGTTTCCTGGCAGTCCTTCGCCAGGTGCCTAGCAGCCCTTCGCCAGGTCTTTGTTTCCTGGCAGTCCTTCGCCAGGTGCCTAGCATCCCTTCACTAGGACTTTGTTTCCTGGCAGTCCTTCGCCAGGTGCCTAGCAGCCCTTCGCTAGGACTTCTTTCTGCACACTCAAGTAACTTTATTAGATCACAAATAAACTTAACTTTAAATCCTTTGCCAATATCAAAACAAGGTTCGATATGGTGCTTCCTGCACCAACAGAAATAAGGGTTTAAACTCTTGTATGCTTCGATTTCAGTTTTGCACGAATGGTTTAGTAATTAACATCCAACATGTTTATGATTTACAGCAGCATGTTTAAGTTATTAATTGTTAGTTTAGTAAATAGCAAAAATTTTAAATTCTCCCAGTTGGTTTAGCATCCAAAAATCAGTAATCAGTCAGCCAGTTAGTAGCGATCCGCCTTAAAGCTTAGTACCAGAAGGAGGGTCGTTACAGTTGGGCACTAAGACCTGGTGAGTGAAGCTGGGCACTAAGACCTGGTCAAGGCCTGGGCACCGAAGACTTGGTGAGTAAAGCTGGGCACTAAGACCTGGTCACGGATTGGGCACTAAGACCTGGTGAGTGAAGCCGGGCAAAAGTCCAACTGGAGGAGCCGGTTGGCAAACAGGTAAATTCTCCTGAGAGGAGTAGGTGAGGACACGTTCCCTGTAGGAGGAAACATTAGGTATCGGTTCGACCTAAGGTTCCATTTGGGAAGCCCAAAGTCAGAACCAAGACAGCTCAGGCTGTAAATCAAGCTTTATTTTATATCATTTATATGTTTCTTTTGTTTTGGAACTAACCCTGGTTGCAGGAATAAAGGAAAGGAGATTTCTGCTGCTAGGCGCCTCAATGGAGTGAGGCGCCTCACTGGGCTAGGTGCCTGTGTTGAGACAGGCGCCCAGTGATGAGTTACTCCAAAGCAATCGAAGCAAACTGCCACGCAAGCCTCTAGACCAAGTCAAATTAGGCGCCTGTGTTAACACAAGTGCCCCAGTCAGCTCAGGCGCCCCAGTTGAAGGGATAAGTGCTGGCCAAGTCTACAGATTGGAGTTCTCACAGGATAGGCCACGTGTCAGGCGCCCCCTTCAACACAGGCTCCCCAGTGACTGATATAAATAGGGGATCACCCCCAAGGCTTCAGGACAACTTGCTCTCTACGCACTCATTCAAGCGCTACGCTCCGACAAGCTCCGTACTCGCGATTCAAGCGCCGACGACGACCCGTTGCTCTGAACTTCCAACTTCTTTGGTCATCGGTAAAAGTTCATTTTTTAAGTGCTGTAATTTCGTTTTAAATTCTATATTTGTACCCCAACTTGTAATCTTTTACGAAAATATAGAATTGCCCATCGTAAACGGTTAAGGACCGTGAGCCTTAGTGTAGGGGCCGATCGCGACTCCGAACCAAGTAAAAACAAACTGTGTTAGCGATTGTTTTTGCTATTTCTGCTGCGTAATTACTCTCTTTGTCCGAAAAATTTTAACGATCAATATTCACCCCCTCTATCGATTCAATCCGATCCCACAAGTGGTATCAGAGCGCGTGGCTCAAACTTGGTGCAACCACTAGTTTGAGAATTTTTTTTTTTGGATTTTCGAATTTCAATTTTTTTTTGCTCGAATCTTTTTCGTTAATCGAGGTTGGTGCAACATCTATCGATTTTCTTTCGTTATTAATATTCTTCTAGTACTACTAATCCAAGACTCAGTCTTGGAACGAGTTTTTTTTAATTCTTTTTCAGAAAAATTTTAATGGCCATGCAAGAAGGATACAACACTGCCAGACCTCCTCTTTTCAGTAGAGAAGATTTCTCCTACTGGAAAAGTAGGATGGAAGTCTACCTGAAAATTCAGGTGGACATGTGGATAATTATCCAATCTGGACTGGAAATTTCAAAGAATGCACAAGGCGTGGTGGAACACTATATTGAGTGCGACGACCCACTAAAGAAGAAGATCGAGGCCGATGCAAAAGCGACCCAAACCTTACAGTGCGGCCTAACAAAAGAAGAGCTGAACCATGTAGGACCCTTCAACAGCGCGAAGGAGCTCTGGAACAAGCTGATCGAGTTGCACGAAGGCACTTTCGACACCAGGATCAGCAAAAGAGATCTATTGTTCAACAGACTCTATACAATAAAGATGTACGACGGCGAGACTGCAGCTCAACTCCACGCCATAATCCAGGAGCTGATGAACGGACTGCACACGATAGGTTACAAGGTTGAAAACCGTGACCTAATAAAGTATACTTTAAATTCATTTCCGAGAAACTCACTGTGAGCGTCTATGGTGGATGCCTATAAGGTATCAAGGAATTTATCTGAAATTAAATTGGATGAGTTATTTTTTGAGCTAGAACTGCGCGAACAGACTAATACTACCTTGGTCGGGAAAGATATAGCTTTTGTTGCAGGTAAAACTCAAGAAAAAGTTCCTAAGAAGAAGCCTCAACTAGCACCCGAGTACGACTCAGACTCGGAATCAGAAGATAGCGAAGGGGATCGACCCAAATTGGTCCGGCTAGCTTGTGATTACTATAAAGAACTCAAGTACCAAACGAGCAAGAAGAAATCAAGCCGATGAAAGGAAGATCCAGCAGAACCTTCAACAAGCTCGAAGAGCAGAAATAACATCACCTGCTATGAATGCAACAAAACGGGACACTTCAAGTCAGAGTGCCCCAACCTAAAGGAAACGAAGAAGGTGCGCAGAACGAAGGCTCTTCAAGCCACCTGGGACGAGTCATCTTCCGAAGAAGAAGAAGAAGTCCCGCACGCAAATCTAATCACCTTAACCGCCTCAGAAAACGTCGACTCCGGATCAGAATCCGAACCAGACGAGGACGTCAACACCGGAAGACTCACGATCTTGGAGAACGGACAAATCACTGTAAGAGGTTATTCAGAATATGAGTTATCTAAGTTAATTTCTAATTTGTCTTGAAACCTGGCAAAAGCCAACATCCGGGTTGAGTCCCTCCGACAGGAAGTAAAACTCCTGAAAGAGGAAGTCAACTCGAGGTCCTTGACTGAGTCAAGTCATGATGGAAACTCAACTCAAGTCCAAAAGCTTGAGGAAGAGAATTCCTCCTTGAAAACTCAAGTCAAGGAGCTCAGAGTTGCCTTAGAACGGTTCACTTCGGGTTCCAAGGGGTTTGACATGATTCTTGGAAAATAGAAGTCCGTTCTCAATCGATCCGGACTAGGTTATCGAACCAAGTCGAGACAACGTTCATATTATTCTGTATTGAACCAACCTAGAACCCAAGTCCAAGCATGGGTCCCCAAGCTGTGTTTAAATAAACAGGCTGAACAAAACCAGTATTGGATCCCCATGGACAAGATTCACATCTTGCCTAACCCTTATCGAGGCTATAGTCCAGGGAGAGTCAATATAAAAATCATATTTATAGTTAGATAATTGTACTGAATTGCTTGCTTGCTTGTCTATCTTCTTTTTGTAATTTTTAATTATCATGCTTAGATTTCGGATTGGTTAGATTAAGGACAAATGATTGAGTTGAAATTTGAACAACATAGTATTCGGTGGAGGTGAGATGATAGTACGTTAGGGAAGCCCTTCTAATAAGGTCAAGTATATCCTACTTGGTCTGTTTAGTCTGGTGGAACTAGCCGAAGCTACCGATCTAAGACCCAAACTAGTTAGACCAAAATCTTTCAAGAAGTAACTTGAAGATGAATATTCAGTAAAAGACTTTGTCAAGGAAAAGGTTGTTGCTCCAATAAGGCTACGGCCAAAGAAGGCCTTGTGCCTCGCCAAGACCTGGAAGTCAATTACTGAAAATCAAATTTAATTTACTGTTTGTTAAATTTGAATCTAACACAAATTTCAATTAATGTTAGATTCAACATATTTTCAAAATCAATAACCTTAAATAGTTTTTTAAATTAATTCAACTCTTTCAAAATTAACCATTTTTTAAAATTAAAATTTTATTTTGAAAACCTGTCTCATAAGACCTATAAGGTTAACATGTTTGATAACACTAGATTGGGTGAGACAGACTAGGCTGTGAAATTCAATTCAAGCTATCCCTAACTCTAATGGATCCAAATCAACAAATACTTTATGTGTAGGAGCATAAAGATTTGGACCAGTGGATGTTAGATAGTGGATGCTCCAGACACATGACTAGAGACAAATTGAAATTCACCAAAATCAAGTTCAAGAACCTAGGCTCAGTAGCATTTGGCAACAATGCTACACTCAAAGTCATTGGGTCAGGTAACATTGAACTTAAATATGATTTCATTATTAAGAAAGTTCTCTTGGTTAAAAATTTTAAGTTCAATTTGCTTAGTATTAGTCAACTCTGTGATACTGGTTACATAGTTACCTTCACCAACTCTGACTGCCTTATTAGAAACCTCCAAGACTCAGAAATAATGCTTAAGGGTACTAGGAAAAATAATGTTTACACTATTAATCTACCCTTAGTACCAAAATACTTTTTAACGCAATTAGAAGAATCTAATCTTTGGCATAGGAGATTAGGTCACACTCATGTCAAACTAATCTCGAAAATTACCCAACTTGGTTTAATTAAAGGTATACCTAAAATCAAGAATTTTGAGAACACAATTTGTAACTCATGTAAACAAGGTAAACAAACTAAGTCTACTCACAAACCAACTCAATCAGACTTAACCCAAACCACACTTGAGCTCTTGCACCTTGACCTATTTGATTCACATGGAGCCAAGTCACTAAGCGGGAATCGATACTGCTTAGTAATTATCGACGATTACTCTAGGTTTACTTGGGTTAGGTTCCTAAAAACTAAGGATGAAACCCTGAACTTATTTATTGACTTATGCAAAATGATTAAAAATCAAAATTATACTAAAATTAAAAGACTTAGGAGTGATCACGGGGGAGAGTTTGAAAATCAAAGGTTTGAGGAATTCTGCAAAATCAATGGGTATATTCATGAATTTTCCTATCCTAGAACCCCCCAACAAAATGGGATAGTAGAGAGAAAAAAATAGAACCCTTCAGGAAGCCGCTAGAACGATGCTCAATGAATATAGTCTAGCTAACCAATTTTGGGCAGAAGCGGTAAATATGACATGCTATATTCAAAATAGGGTCCTAATTAATAAAAGACATAATAAAACCCCTTATGAACTATATTATCATAGATTGCCTAACCTACACAACCTAAGGGTCTTTGGGTGCAAAGTCCATAACTTGAACACTAAGGACTACCTAGGTAAGTTTCAATCTAAGTCAACCCCAGGGATCTTCTTAGGATATTCATCAACTAGTAGAGCCTATAGGATTTATAATAAACAAACCCACAAAATTGAAGAAACTGCTAATTTAATTTTTGATGAAGAAGTTGAACCAAAAGATAATCAAAATTTAAACCAATCAAATCCTGATCAAGAAGACAGTGAACCAATAATTGAATCATCAATTGAACCACTGATTGAACCACTAAATGAACTAACACTTGAACCAACTACTGAGGTATCAACTGAACTAATAACTGAACCAAACTAAGTAGTTGAACCAAGCACTGAATCGAACCGTCCAGCCGGACCTGAGGCTGAACCTAGTTCTAGAAGGATAAAGAAACCCAGACTCAATCATCCTTCTGATCAAATTATGGGTAATCCAACCTTAGGAGTCAGAACTAGGTCCTCCTATAGAAATCTTAGTCAGATAGCACTCGTTTCAAAATTGAACCTAAGACTATAGAGGAAGCCCTACTTGACCCTGATTGGATCATAGCTATGCAAGAGGAATTAGCCCAATTTGAAAGAAACCAAGTCTGGGAACTAGTTTCTAAACCTGAGGGCAAATCTATTATAGATACTAAGTGGGTTTTTAGAAACAAACTAAATGATCAAGGGGAAATTGTTAGAAATAAAGCCCGCTTAGTAGCTAAAGGGTTTAGTCAGGTTGAAGGGTTAGACTATAATGAAACCTATGCCCCAGTAGCCAGACCTGAGTCAATTAGAATGTTATTAGCCTTTGCAGCCCATAGAGGGTTTAAGCTATATCAAATGGATGCCAGGTCTGCTTTTCTAAATGGGTTTATTAAAGAAGAAGCTTATGTAGGGCAACCCCCAGGATTTGAGGACCTAGAAAAACCTGAATATGTTTTTAAACTTAGAAAAGCACTTAATGGGTTAAAACAAGCACCTAGGGCATGGTATGAACGATTATCAATTTATCTAATTTCTAAGGAATTTAACCAAGGTCAAATAGACTCCACACTTTTTGTTAAAACCTTAGAAAAAGATATTTTTATTGTACAAATATATGTTGATGATATAATATTTAGATTCACTAACTCTAATTTCCTAAAAGAATTTATAAAAATAATGGAAAGTGAATTCGAAATGAGCTTGGTGGGTGAGCTCAACTTTTTCTTAGGTTTACAAATTAAGCAAACTAGAGATGACAATTTTGTTCACCAATCCAAATATGCCAAAGAGTTGATAAAGAAATTCAAAATGGATAATTCAAAAAGCTTAAGTACCCCTATGACAATTAATGTCAAAATAGATAATGACCCTGAAGGTAAGCCTGTAGATCTTAAGTTATACCGAAGCATGATTGGTAGTTCCTTTACTTAACCGCTAGTAGACCTGATATTTTGTTTTCTGTAGGAATGTGTGCTAGATACTAAACTTGTGCTAAGGAATCCCACTTAGCAGCTCTAAAAAGAGTATTAAGGTACATTAAGGGTACCCTAAATGTAGGAATTTGGTATCGTAGAACTTTCACTTTTGAATTATCAGGGTATTCTGACTCTGACTATGCTGGGTGCAAGTTAGATAGAAAAAGTACAAGTGGAAGTTGCCAACTGTTGGGACATAGCCTAGTCAGCTGGTGTAGTAGAAAGCAACACTGCGTAGCCTTATCTACAACCGAAGCTGAATATGTTGCCCTAGGAGAGTGTGTGGCACAACTTTTATGGATGATGTACACTTTTAAGGATTTTCAGCTTGACTACACCCAAACCCAAGTTTTTATTGATAACATTAGTTCAATCAATTTGACTAAGAACCCAATTCAACATTCCCGAACAAAACATATAGAAGTTAAGCATCATTTTGTAAGGGATCATGTAGCCAGGGGCGAAATAGTACTTAAGCATGTGGACTCAAAATCTAACTTAGCTAACATTTTTACCAAACCCTTACCTGAATCTGAGTTTAGCTCACTAAGAAGACAGTTAGAGTTGTGCTTAGTAGAATAGGACTGTTCTATATTTTTCAAAAATTTGTTTTCCTATTTTTCTTAAATTTGTTTTGAAAATTAGCAATTTGAAAAATCATTTCTTTTATCAAGTTTTTGAAATTTAAAATGATTTTCTGACTTAGTTTATATAAAAACTTACCCCCTTTAAAACTAGGATTTTTGCGCAAATGGACTTAGCTTAGGCGCTAACCCTAGAACTACATACACCTATAGATCTAGAAGCCAGCATCTCACAAGCACCTTAGGGTACTTTTGATTGATAACCTAGACTGGGTTGAGATGCTTAGGTCTATGCCTTGATTCAAGATGCTTTAAGCCAGTGCATCTGCAGTAAATTGGGGCAATAAATACAAGTTGAACAACAATAAGGTTAAGTGTCAAGCTTAGAAAATCTAACTTGATCAGATTACTTAACTTGACTAACCCTAGTGAAAGCTACTATTTTATAACAGTTAGTAAGTAGCTAACTGGGTTAGATAGAACCCGAATAAGATTGGTTTAATTTGGTTTGGTCCCTTCTCCTGCTTGAATTTATTAGAGTTGGTTCGATACATATTTTCAATTTTTTTCTCTAAGTTTGAATTAACTTGCAATAATTGTTATCAATTTCTTTTGATATATGGCAAAGGGGGAGAGAGAGAGACAGAGGAGAATTTTTTTTTCTTCTAATTTTCTAATTTTTCAAAATTTTCATCTCTTTTTCAAAAAATAAAGTAAAATGTCTAAGTACTTCAAAATTTTCTAGGTATCTTCAAAATTCTCTAAGTACTTTTGAGTGTTTAAAAATGTTTCTAAATACTTCAAAGTTTTTTAAGTGCTTTCAAAAACTTCCAAAGGACTTTAAATATAATATTTTTAAGTGCCTTCAAAAACTTCCGAAGGACTTTAAATATAATATTTCTAAGTGCTATCAAAAACTTCCAAAGGACTTTAAATATAATATTTCTAAGTGTTTTCAAAACTTCCAAACGACTTTAAATATTTCTAAGTGCAGTTGGTATTCCTAAGAAAATTTTTCTTAGTAAACAAAAGTTGTCTGAGCTAAATTTCTTCTGAAACATTTTTTGGCAAATGATGCTAAGTAAAATTCTTCTTAGTGAACAAATTTTGTTTGAAAGAAATTGGTTAAAGATTTTTTTGGTAACAATGTTTTAAATGCACAAAGTGTTTTTCAAGCAAATTTTTCTAAGTATAGAAAAAGTTTTTTGTAATAATCAAATGTTTTCCCAAGTTCTCAAAATCGAAACTTTTTAAGGGAAATCTATTTTCAAAATTTGTCTTGCCTAAGTGAATTTGTGTTTACAAAGATCTCTAACAAAACTTTGAATTGCAAAACTTTTTCAAAAAATTGTCTAAGTGTTGAAAAGTTTTTTTTTGCAAGTGCTCGATTTTGACAAACACTTAGTCAAACTTAAAAGCACTTAGAAGATTTACAAAAACCCATATATAATTGAAAATTTTAGCGGGAGAACATTTTTAGGGGGAGATAAATGAATTTGTTTTAAGTATTTCTTGAGATATTTATTGTTGTTAGATGGCTATAGAATGTTTTTTTAACTTAACTTTTTGAACCATGTTGTCATAAATAAAAAGGGAGAGATTGTTGGTGCCGGAAGCACCAAAGTCGAACCTATGTTTTGATAATGACAAAAGGTTCAGAAGTTAAGGTGTTGTTGTGATCTAACAATGCTGATTAAGTGTGTAGAAAAAGTCCTAGGTACACTAGGCACTAAGTCCTGGTTCTATGAATTGGGCACTAAGTCCTGGCCGCGGGCTGGGCAACTAAGTCCTGACGTAAGGTTGAGCACTAAGACCTGGTGAGTGAAGCTGGGCACTAAGACCTGGTCAAGGACTGGGCACCAAAGACCTAGTGAGTAAAGCTGGGCACTAAGACCTGGTCGCGGATTGGGCACTAAGACCTGGTGAGTGAAGCTGGGCAAAAGTCCAACTGGAGGAGCCGGTTGGCAAACAGGTAAATTCTCCCGAGAGGAGTAGGTGAGGATGCGTTCCCCGTGGGAGGGAACATTAGGTATCGGTTCGACCTAGGGTTCCATTTGGGAAGCCCAAAGTCAGAACCAAGACAGCTCAGGCTGTAAATCAAGCTTTATTTTATATCATTTATATGTTTCTTTTGTTTTGGAACTAACCCTGATTGCAGGAATAAGGAAAGGAGATTTCTGCTGCTAGGCGCCTCAATGGAGTGAGGCGCCTCACTGGGCTAGGCGCCTATGTTGAGACAGACGCCCCAGTGATGAGTTACTCCAAAGCAATCGAAGCAAACTGCCACGCAAGCCTCTGGACCAAGTCAAATGAGGCGCCTGTGTTAACACAGGCGCCCCAGTCAGCTCAGGCGCCCCAGTTGAAGGAATAAGCGCTGGCCAAGTCTGCGGATTGGAGTTCTTGCAGGATAGGCCACGTGTCAGGCGCCCCCTTTAACCCAGGCGCCCCAGTGACTGATATAAATAGGGGTTCACCCCCAAGGCTTCAGGACAACTTGCTCTCTACGCACTCATTCAAGCGCTACTCTCTGACAAGCTTCGTACTCGCGATTCAAGCGCCGACGATGACCCGCTGCTCCGAACTTCCAACTTCTCCGGTCGTCGGTAAAAGTTCATTTTTTTAAAGTGTTGTAATTTCGTTTTAAATTCTATATTTGTACCCCAACTTGTAATCTTTTACAAAAATATAGAATTGCCCATCGTAAATGGTTAAGGACCGTGGGCCTTGGAGTAGGAGCCGACCGCGACTCCGAACCAAGTAAAAACAAATCATTTTAGCGATTGTTTTTGCTATTTTCGCTGCGCAATTACTCTCTTTGTCCGAAAAATTTTAACGATCGATATTCACCCCCCTCTATCGATTCAATCCGATCCCACATTTTAATATCTGTTTGTTTGATGTTCATCTCAAGTCATATAGCGAACATCTAATGTATTATATCACAAAGAAGTTATAGTCATTATTGTAAATAACATGAGTAATTTAGAATTTAGATTTTAAATTAAAATTACATATTCATACTATTTCTTTTTTTACTTGACTTCTTGTTGTGAACAATCAACTGTGGCAAATGTTGGAGCAATCAGCCCTAAGATGGTCCGGAGTGACCATAGGTTTTGATGTTTGGGCAAAGGGTTTAAGTTATGTTTACCCTTGTGATCTCATATGTGTATGTTAAGTGTGCAGGTTGTACAGGTTACGCATATGGACTTGACTGGACGACCTCAGTATGGTGAAGGGTGGCATGGAGACAAGCTGGAGGCTTGTGTGCACCCGAGGGACCTTGGAGAGCAGGAACGATGAGATGATGGACGCAGACTTCGAGGCGTACGTGAAGGGTGGCATGGAGGCAAACTGGAGGTTTATGTGCACATCCGAGGGACGAGGGCCGAAGATGAAGAGGGCGCGAAGGCAATAGTCGAGGCTGCGGAGGAGGAGTCAGTCGAGTCGTGAGGATACGAGCGCTGAGTGATTGTACTCGGGAAGGGTTCAGCTGGGGACCAGTCGATTGCTCTGGGAGTAGTCGACTGGTTGGTGGCTGGTGAGTTGGCTGAGAATTCGAACGTTGGGGTGCAACGGTCGAATTTCAGTGGCACCAGTCGACTGCCCTAGGGGCAGTCGACTGGTAGCGAGGGTTTCAGCCCGAGTACTATTTAAAGAGGACTTCGTGGTGGCTGAGATTCTTGACGAGTTTGGTCTTGGTTAAGGGCCAAACAGTAGTCTTTGTGCTCAGAGGTTCTCAAGGTGTTGTGGTGAGGTTTCTCCACCCACAAGGAGCGACGAGAGCTAGCCGGAGGTTATCCGGGGATTGATCCACCGACGGATTCTTGGATTAGTCACCTGGCCGGGGTGGATACCAAGTAAATTCTGATTGTTAGCGTTGTTTATTCTTTTTATTATTGTTTCCGCTGTCCAACTAACAACGCAGGTATAAGAAAGATTCGTGATTCGCTATTCACCCCCCTCTAGCGTACGGAATCGATCCTACAGTTGGTATCAGAGCGAAGGACCGCTCTTGATCGGACTAACCGCCGAGGGAGCACACGCTAGAGGAAGAGGAATGATGGAAGATAAATTTGGGGATGACATCTACATCCCACCGCCCTACGATCATGAAGACTTCGACTATTGGCGGGCAAGGATGGAAACTTGGTTTAGCATGGATTGGTCATGTAGGATAGCCATAGAAGACCCCTTCGAGATTCCAAAGGATAAGCACGGGAAGAGGCTTAGACCTAGGTATTGGAATCAAGAGCAACAAGAACAATCTTGGGCCAATGAAAAGGTAATCAATATATTGATTAATATTTTACCTAACAAAATATTGAGTGATGTAGGGAAATACTAAAATGCATGTGAATTATGGAGCAAATTGAAAGAAGTTCATAAGATCCCTACACAAGCTCAATTAGTGGAAGGGCCCGAAGAAACAATTTCGAGTGTTCAAGAAGTATCAACATCTTCAAGTGAGATAGAGGAAGCTTCCACATCATCAAGAGAGGTTGAAGAAGAAGTCAACCGAGCCTCCACCTCCACCTCCACCAAAGCAAATAAAAAGGACCACATTATATGCTTTGGGTGCAATGAAAAGGGGCACTACAAGGATAAGTGCCCAAAAGGTAAAAAGGAGATAAATTCTACACTCAGTTCAATTCCGTTTAAATCTAACATTAAGTGCAGGATTGGAGAAGCCCAAGAGAAAAGAAAGAAAATCCGTTGCTTCACATGTGGAGAGCTAGGGTACTACCACACCAAGTGTCCAAGGAAAAAGGAGCTCAAGAAAATGGGACACTTGAGGAGATGGAAGAAAGAAGAAAGAAAGAAGAGAAGAAGCCCACATCAAGGAGGAACTCCAAAGGTAAGGAAGGTAACTCCTAACCTTAAGCCAAAATGTAATTCTAATTCAAGTTCCTCCATGCATGATAAAAATAGAATTAATTATACATCCATACATACTAGGATTAATGAGAATTGCTTAATGGTGCACAATTTCGGATTTAGATATAATGATAGGACTAGGGTTAACAAGGTAGATCATAACCCTAGGAAAAGCATGCATTATGATCAACCTAGGACCTTTGTACCTAAGGAACAAGGCACTAAGCCCATGAAGGGAAGGAATGTGCCTAGAAAGGAGGGTAAGTCTAGGAATGTCCAAAGTGGACATATGGATTCTAGGTTTATTAACCTAGAAAGGGAAAATCAAGCTTTAAGGGAAAAGGTTGATAGGTTAGAGAAAACCCTAGAGAGATTCACTATTAGATCTAAGAGTTTAGATATGATGTTGGGTAGTTTAAACCACACCAATGATAGATCGGGGTTGGGATACCGGTCTAAGGTCTCCCATGCCAAGGCAAAGAAATATGCTAGGGTAGCATATGATTATGGCAAGAAGGGGGAGTCCAAAAATGGCAAGGGGGTGCCATTTAATGGAAAAAGAAAGGATTTAATCAAGGATAGGGTGTCTAAGATTAAGAGGGTTGAGTTTGTAGGCCAAGAATCACCGGAGGAATACCGGTGTGGTCTAGTGTTTGTTGAGTCACCTAGGGAGGTGGCTAGGGCTAAGAGCTCAAGGGGGAGCTCTAGAAGCCTTTGGGATATATGGTGAATGGAACTTTGGAGGGTTCCTCCTAGAGGTCTAGTTGGACCATGGAGTGTGCCAAAGGAATTGGAGACGGACTTGAGTCTCAATTCTTGGGTTTTAGCACGGTGTTTTTGAGTTTCATGCATGGAAATATGACATTGGGGTCATATTGCATGAAAATTAGTTTTTGGTATGTAATTGCCATGTAAATCAATGCTAGGGACACATTGTGGGTTGGCATGGGCAAAGACATCAAGGGGAAACCAAAACTAGGACTTTTGGTTAAGGTTTGAGTGAACCTTTTTGCTAGTTTTTGGGTTTTGTGTCAAACTTGGGAATTATGATAGATACCTTTTGGAATGTATTTTTCCCAAGTAGATATGGGTACCACAAACCTCTCAACAAAATTTGGGAATTTTTGGAGATTTATGAAATTTCTGGCGCATTTCTGAATTTCGTCAGAAAGGCTAAAATTCTGGTTCAGAGTATCAGTCGACTGCCCATTTGGGCAGTCGACTAGTCAATGCCAATTTTTGTATCAGCAGCTGGTTTGGGGTCCAAATGATGAAAAACAAGTGTATGGGGGGCTAGTACACATTATTTATGATCATTGGGTATTGAAAGAACCAATAATTGGGATATTGTTGGGTTCTTTTTGATGTTAGGCAAAGGGGGAGAAGTGTTGGGTTTAAGTTGGGAAACCAAACACACCTTTGCTAGAAACCCTAGGTTTGGGGGGAGCTAAGATTAAGGGGGAGCATGGTTGCTCCATTCTTGGCGTAAGGGGAACCTTGGAGAGGTTCTTAAAAAGCCTTTGTAAGTCCAATGTAGGGGGAGCTTGGTAGAAGCTTTAAAAAGCCCATTTTAACCATTTTGTAGAAAATCCTAACTTGGAGGGTTAGGTAGTAAAAATTCCTAGCTTTAAGGGCTAGGTGTAGAAAATCCTAACTTGGAGGGTTAGGTGGTGGAAATTCCTAGCTTGGAGGGCTAGGTGTGAAAATTCCTAACTTGGAGGGTTAGGTGTGGGATGCCTTGGGATAGGATCCATCTTTGCATTACATATGCATTATTTTTGCCATTGACTACTGTTCTGTTTTCCCTAACTTAAACGGATTGCCAAACATCAAAAAGGGGGAGATTGTTGGAGCAATCAGCCCTAAGATGGTCCGGAGTGACCATAGGTTTTGATGTTTGGGCAAAGGGTTTAAGTTATGTTTACCCTTGTGATCTCATATGTGTATGTTAAGTGTGCAAGTTGTACAGGTTACGCATATGGACTTGACTGGACGGCCTCAGTATGGTGAAGGGTGGCATGGAGACAAGCTGGAGGCTTGTGTGCACCCGAGAGACCTTGGAGAGCAGGGACGATGAGCTAATGGGCGCGGACTTCGAGGCGTACGTGAAGGGTGGCATGGAGGCAAACTGGAGGTTTGTGTGCGCATCCGAGGGACGAGGGCCGAAGATGAAAAGGGCGCGAAGGCAATAGTCGAGGCTACGGAGGAGGAGTCAGTCAAGTCGTGAGGATACGAGCGCTGAGTGATTGTACTCGGGAAGGGTTCAGCTGGGGACCAGTCGACTGCTCTGGGAGTAGTCGACTGGTAGGTGGCTGGTGAGTTGGCTGAGAATTCGAACGTTGGGGTGCAACAGTCGAATTTCAGTGGCACTAAGGGCAGTCGACTGGTAGCGAGGGTTTCAACCCAAGTCCTATTTAAAGAGGACTTCGTGGTGGCTGAGATTCTTGACGAGTTTGGTCTTGGTTAAGGGCCAAACAGTAGTCTTTATGCTCAGAGGTTCTCAAGGTGTTGTGGTGAGGTTTCTCCACCCACAAGGAGCGACGAGAGCTAGCCGGAGGTTATCCGGGGATTGATCCACCGACGGATTCTTGGATTAGTCACCTGGCCGGGGTGGATACCAAGTAAATTTTGATTGTTAGCGTTGTTTATTCTTTTTATTATTGTTTCCGCTGTGCAACTAACAACGCAGGTATAAGAAAGATCCGTGATTCGCTATTCACCCCCCTCTAGCGTACGGAATCGATCCTACAGCAGAGACTTATTTGTCAATGGAATGATGATATTCTAAATCAAGATGAATAGAAACAAGTTTCTCACAAGAATATTCTAATCAAATTCTAAGACCTATAACAATGAATGAAAAAAGGGAAAATTTGAGAAAACTCCCCAACATCAAATTGGGCTTTGCATGCACTCCCTAACCGAAAATTTCTTTGCATGCACTCTCTGATGGGATTGACAAGAAAGTTTTGTGTGTTATTTTTTTTATCAGTATAAAAGAATAAAAATTATGTATAAATTGTAAAGATTTGAGTATAAATTGTTTGAGATTGAGTACTAATTTAAGAAATTTGAGTATTATTTGAAAAAATTTGAGTATACATTGTTTTAGTATATAGTAAAAATTTCAGTATACATTATCAAAATTTAAGTATGAATTGATTTAGATTGAGTATTATTTGAAAAAATTTGAGTATAAAATTTAGAAATTTGAGTATGTGAGGTTGCATCCACCACATCAAGATTTTCACATGAGGGGTCACCGAAATTTTATACTCAAATTTCTTAAATTATTACTCAATTTCAAACAATGTATACTCAAATCTTTATAATATATACTGAGTTTTCACTCTTTTATACTCGTCTCATCAAGATTTTCACATGAGGGGTCACCGAAATTTTATACTCAAATTTCTTAAATTAGTACTCAATCTCAAACAATTTATACTCAAATCTTTATAATGTATACTGAGTTTTCACTCTTTTATACTCAATCTATCAGGGAGTGAATGTAAAGAATTTATCAAGTGGGGAGTGCATGCAAAGGCCAGTTTGGGATTGGGGAGTTTTCTCCAATTAACACATGAAAAAATCCAACATAAATTGTAATTTATACTGTAATACTAACATAAACATGAATATTGCTCACCACTACTCCAAAATCTGATACCATTATATGCAAGGGAGTTATAATGATTGAAAGTCATTATCTTTGTGTCTGAAAGTGTATGTTATTGGCAGTAATAGGTATAAAAATATACCTAACTCTTCCCCATTCCATATTGATTTTTATGATATATGTCATGGAACACTCCTATAAATATTTTGATGTTGCTTATAATTGTGCAAAGTGATACATAAATAACCAATTAATATAATATATTCAATCATTATATATTATTAGATAATTTAAATTTCTTATAGTGAATTTGATTGAATAATATATAGACTTGTTGTATGCCACACCAAACGAGGAGGTCTCCTAAATAGAATCGAATAATAGGTATTATTTAACTCCCCTATTATAAAACATACCATTTACACCAGAGAAGAAGGAAGTCATAATTAAACAAAAGGATGCTTCTTCTCAAACCAATTTTGTGTAGGTTTGAAAAGAAAAACAATTACTTTCGATAAGTTAAATATAAGAACCTGTTAATTATTAAACTTGTGACATAATTACATTAACTATCTAATGAGTTGTTGAAACTACCATACTTTAATTTTTTTAAAATGTATTTAACAAGTAGATCACATCTTCATCTTGTTTTTTCTTCTTGAGAATCTTAAATTGTTTCTTAACATACTACCATAAAAAACACATGTAATCATTGATTCAAATCAACTACTCAAACTAATTGATATGGGAATACATGCTTACAACAATGTCTTCCAATCTCATGTTGTTAAGCTTGACAATCCTTGTTAGCTCCTTCTCAGCCTCTTCTTTATAATTGTCTTTAGGAATTGATATAATATCTCTCTTCTTGTGTATCATCCATATCATTCCCCCCCCCCCCCCCCTCCCCATCCACAACGTCTGCTCATTTTCCTATGACGTTCTTAGAAGGCTCACAGATTTGTATCATATTTCAGCTTGTGCCACATAGGTCTATTAATAGGAGTATCGTTGTAATCACAGTGAGTTTAATTATGTTCTCACCTAGTCTTGGTTATAGAAGCATTTGTTTCAGGGTGAGCATTAACTGAAGGATCGTTTGATAGTGCCAATATGCCTTGATTTTGTATTATTCCAAGTAATTCTTTCACCCTTTCATTTAGCTTCATGTTCTCCATCATTATCTCCTTGATTCGGTTCTGATAAATAATATAGTTAGGGCATTTACTCTCACTTAGGCATCTAGCTTCCATATCATGGTGATGCCTCTAATGGATGTGGAGTATCATCGAGGTAAGGGTGATTCTCAACTAATGTATTTTCAGAAGGGGTGGATACTAATTTAATAATAACCTATCAAATTAGAAAAAATATATTTGAAAACTACAAATGAAAGAAACTTAGGTGGCAGTCTTCTTCGATATTTACCTATTTAGGTGAGACTTAGTCTAATCACGCTCACCTTACTAATATGTGAAGGAGTAGACCTCTACTTATTTATTCATGCACTTTCAATATTATATGATTTTTGGATTAGGATATACTTCAAAAACCATGTATGCTTCATAATACGGGGTATTATATACATATTGATATCCATATAAAAAATCAAATTTACCATTAAAAAACCTTACGGTCAAAAGACTAGAAAATGGCTTTAGGAAGGGAACTCAGGTAGTTGTTTGATATGTCTTACTTAATGAAAAAAGGTCCTCGATGGTAGTTTTTTGGGGAGCAATAAATTGATAGATGACTTTAAGCCAATTATCTACAAGGCATAATGAAACCTTATATTTATTAGAAGAAAATAACACACAAATAACACCTCAATTATTAATCTAATAAGTTCTTTTTTATTAGAGAAATGAGAAAAAGAGAGATTATCTGATGCATTAGTTGAGTTCATAAGAATGGAAACACTATAGTACCAAGCAATAGAGATACATCTCTTATATAAAAAAGTAACTGGGATACTTGAAAATCTAAAATAATTAGTTTTCTATTATGTGCTGACCAAACTGAAAAAAATTATGAGGTTGCTCTAACTTTATAACCTGGAGGATATACTTGAAAATTTAAAGGTTTGAGATACTAAATCCTAACTTTCAAATATATTTACTAATAGATTATTGGTGTAGTTTGCACTAATGATTAAACTTAAATTTTGGTGTATGAAAAATGGTTAAAGTTAAATATTGTGTGTTTCTAACCTTGTTACCAAGTGTGTAGGATTGAATAGTTTAGGACCTGACACCGGACTGAAGTCCAGGGTAGTTGAGTCCTGACAGGAAGTCCAGTTGAGTCTGTGGGGCTTGATAACTAGCTGAAGCTCAGGTTGGTGGAAACTTGACATGAAATCTAATTAGGTTTACAGGACTTGACAGTTGGATGAAGACCTGGTGGGTTAAGAAGCTAAATAGATCTGCAATGGTAAGTAAGGTACATTACTGGAGGAGCGAAATCCGGTGAGGATGAGCCCCTGATGGGACTTTAGGCATGTAACACCCAATAATTTTCTGGTATTATTAGGGATTTTTCGAAATTTTTCTAGCATTTTTCGGAACTAAAATAAAAAGAAAAAAAATTAAAGGGTCAGGTGGGGATTTATCTCGTGACCACGCGAGATGCAAATCCTTAAGCAAGCTTGGCTAACCAGCTGGGCAAGGGTATCAAGCACAGAAAAGGATGGAGAGAAATAATGTTATAGGGTAGTTAGGCCTTTTCATTAAGAGATATATTAACCCCGCTTAAGTCACGTAAGGGGGATTAGGGCTCGTTGGCGGCTGCGTGCGAGAAGAGGGCGAGGGAGGGGCTATGAAAACAGAAGAAGCCAAGGAGTTCTTCTTCTTCTTCTCTTTCCCCTTGAGTAGAGAGAATCTAGGGTTTCTCGCTAGGGCCAAAGAGTGGAGGTTTCTCACAAGGAAGAAGAGAGGAGTTCTACGCTAGGTTTATACCTCAATTTAGTGAGTTTTCTTCAAGATAAGGGTAAGTAGATCACTCACCTGCAATAGAAGTAGTTTCGCCATGTATTTCTCGTTGTAGAACCATGTTTGTGATCTAAGTGCATGCTTTAAGATTATGATTTTTCTTATTTGTGTGTTTTAAGTTCCTAAAGAATACATGTTTTATCATAGAATATGAATTGGAGTAAGTTTTTGTGTATGTGACCTAAGTATGACAAGAGTAAGTTCTTGAAAGGTCCCAAAAAGAAGTTTTAGGGTTAAGGGCACGCAAGGTGCTCGATGAAAGTTCCAAGTAAGAAAAGGTAAAGGTTTATATTGCAAGATTTATGAAAAAGAAAGTTAGCTTGATAAATACAAGTATTATGAGTAAGAAAGTATTTTATTTTTGTAAAGTGACATGTACCGGGCAAATGAGAGGCTCACAAAAAGTAAGAAAGAAGCTCTAATAGGGTGCGGTGGCTAGCTACCCCGAGACCTATTAGGGATGCGTGCATTGGTACATTGATACCATGGTACAGTGTCAAGGCCTGAGAAAGTTGATTATTATTTTGAAGTATACGAGTATATGTAAGTGTTTTCAGTTTAAGCATATGTTTTGCTATGTATGTTGACATTGTTATGTTACAAGCATGTTAAAGAGCAAGAGCAAGGAAGTTAGTGGTTTAAAGTATGGGAATGCATAGGTAGCAAGTCTCAAAAGAAATTATGAGCATGTTAGATTTGCCAATGTTTTAGTGCTAGTAAATGTTTTCAAGCATGATTGAGCATGATAAGTATATGAAAGTTTCCATGTGTAAGTATTTCAAAGTGCATGTGTTTTGAAGCAAGCATTATTTGAAAAGAGCATGTTTATCATTGATCGCATGAATTTGTGAGTTAGGATTTACTTACTAAGCAAATCACTTATTAGTTGCATTTCCTTCTATTGCAGACAAAGGTAAAGAAAAAGTATAAGCTAGGGAGGCGAGCGGGACTTGCATTGATGTTTAGTGGCGGCGGAACCGTGGAAGAGATCGTCGGGTTAAGTCTTGTAGAACATGTATTTTGGTGTTTTGAATTGCTAGAATGAATGACTTTGTTTAAACCTTGCATAGAGACAAAGTTGGGTACAAACTTTAGTCTAGAGTTCATATATTTTGATAGCTTATATACTTCCGCAAAGATCCTAATTGCAAGTTTATGAGGTTGTTTTGGGTTGCTAAAGTGTTTATAAAACTAGTGTAGAGTATAGATTTGGAGTTATTTATCTATATACTTGAAAGTATATGAATTGTGAAGCTTTGGAAATGGTTTTCAGGTCTGTAAATGCAGGTTTCAGGCGTGTCAGTCGACTGGTTCAAAACCAGTCGACTGCGATATCGAATAGAACCTTCTGTTCGGTGCACCAGTCGACTGCCATGAGGCCAGTCGACTGGTGCCGGGCATAGAAAGTTTCTGTGGCCGATACCAGTCGACTGGCTATATAGCAGTCGACTGGTACCATTGAAAAGAAAATGGTATAGAGCAACTGGTTAGTGATTTAGTTTTACAACTAAGAGGTCTAGGGGTCAAATCCTTGCAAAGCAAATAAAATGAAAGTTTTTTTTTTAAAGGGGAAAAATTCAGAGCGAGTTAAGGGAAGTCAAGTAGTTGTAACTTAAGGCTAAGAATAAGGTAAAGTTAAGGTTAAGTGAATGTGGCGCCCGCCTTAAGGGAGAGAAAGAGAAGGCGGGTCGTCACAAGGCACAGTCCAACTTAGAACATTTGAGAGCTTTAAGCTAAGGCCTTACTAGATCTTGGTCTTGAAAAGATAGAATCTAATTAATACTTATTTCATTTATCCTATTTTATATTTGTGCTAACTTTATTTTGCATAATATACTTTGTTTTAGACTAGCACATTTTTACAGGGTCTAAATTGCAAAAATAAGCCTCAAATAAGCAGTGTCTGAGGCGCCTCACGTGGGATCTGAGGCGCCTTAATTAGGACTGGAGGCACCTTTAATGTTTGAGGGTGCCTCAGCACAACAATCACTGAAGATGAGGATTCGACAGACTGAGACGCCTCAACATGGATTCAAGATGCTTCAGTTGGGAACTGAGGCACCTTAGTTGGGATTGGAGGCCCTTCCAGAGGACAAGCTATGCAAGCTTCAGATTTGATAAAATTTTCAAATCTAAGACGCTTCAGTTGGGAACTGAGGCGCCTCTGATGGTCTATAAAAGAGCTGCGAGAATAAGCTTCAAACAACAACTTCTATACTCCGTTCTTTAGCTCAAGCGATGGTTTTGATTTCCTGTCTTCGTGTTGCAGCCCTACTATGACTCGACCATGATCGATCGTTGCTGGAAGACCAATCCCAACACCTGTACGTGACTAAAAGTCTACTACTATGTTAGGTAATGAAAGTCTATTTTTGTACTTTCAATATTGCAAAATGGGAAGTATAGGGTAATTACACTTCTCGATTATTCATTTGTACTCGATTACTCTATAGGGAGTTTACCGGTAGAGGATATTAGTAGATTGCCCGTTGGAAAGGTCCAAGAGGCCTAAGCCTTGGAATAGGAGTTGCTAAAGACTTCGAACTAAGTAAAACCCTTGATGTTAGTGTGTTCTTCTACATTCGTGTTTTTCTCATATTTGTTTAATTTATTTCGGTTGTGCACTCAAATTTATAAGTCCGAAAAGATGCCAGTTTTAAAAACACACGTGATTCACCAGCCCCCTCTCATGTGCATACAATCCTATAAGTGGTATTAGAGACTTGTTTGCTTTGAATCGGTGTAACCACTATTAGAGCAGGGGGATTTTGGTTTTCACTCGTTGTTTCAAAATATATATGTGCGTGTGTGTGTGTGCGTGTGCGCACTTTTTTTCTGATTTTTTAGTTACATCTTTTGCTATTACTTAGAATTGGTGCCTTTTCAAACAAAATTGTCATTATATATTTTTTTATTTTTTATTATTTTCTCCCTCAAAATGAGTACAATACTACTCGAGTTATTTTTTTTATCTCGCACTACTAATCCCAAAACAAAGTCATGGAAATTATCTATTGTTTATATTGTCATTTTAGATTTTCTAAATGACCCAAAAAGAAGGACGGAGCATCCATGAACCTTTACCATATGATGTTGAGGACTTCAACTACTGGAGGCGAGCAATGAGAGTCTTCTTGGGAAGTCAAAATTTCGACAACATGTTGATTTTGAGATACCCCTCTCAAAACTCAAGATTAGGCAATCAGGTAATTGATTTAATTTGAGTTTTACCTAACAATGTTTTACATAGATCGGAAAGGTAGGAGACTGCATATGACTTTTGGACTTGGTTGATTAAGCTTCACGAGGATCCATCAAAGCTGAAGGATCAAGTCAAAGTTGAGTCAAGACACGAGTCAGAATCAACAGAGAAACCTACAGAATTAGGGGTTGCGGTAAGTAAAATTTACCAAAATGCCCCTGTTAGTAGAAATTCAAATGATGCGCATGATAATATAAGTATTTTCGAAAATGCCCCTATTAGTAGAAATTCAAATGACATGCATGATAATTTAAATGTTTTCAAAATGCCCTATTAGTATAAATTTAAATGACATGCATGTAATTTAATTTTTTTTGAAAATATCCTGTTAGTAGAAATTCAAAGGACATGTATGATAATTAACATATTTCCAAAAATATCCTTAGAATAGTGGCTGTAAATTTAGGTTCAATTAATAATTTAGATAGTGATCAAATAGACATTAATATATTTCCAAAAATATCCTTAGAATAGTGGCTGTAAATTTAGGTTCAATTAATAATTTAGATAGTGATCAAATAGACATTAACTTTGATTTGGTCAATATTCAAATAAGTTTGTTGGGGTTGCAAGATTATAAACATAGTGCCACATTGAAAATACATGAGAAAGATTAGGAGTTTAAAAGAAAAAGATATCTTCATTGGTATGAAACCTTTTGAGGAGAGTCCAAGAGCAAAATCATGAGGGCTTAAACCTAAAGTGGATAATATCGTACCATTATAGAGATATCTAAATTCCTTTCAGTCCTAATAATTGGTATCAAAGCTCAGACTGCCAAAATGTTTAACCACCGACTATGCACAAGAGCTATGGTCTAATGGAACAATATGGGTTAAACCTTAAATAAAGAAAGTATAAGATCTCATGTCTTGATCAAGAGAACCAAATACCAGGCAGAGAAGTCCTAGTTGTGGCTAGGCAATGAAGTCTTAGTAGGTCGGGTGAACCGAGGGGCAAAAAGTCCTGGTGGGTCGAGGATTAGATATCAAACGAAAAGACTTTCCGCTTGAAGGGGCCTATCCTTTTTTATATGAGGGGGGATTGTTGGGGTTGCAAAGTTGAAAATATAGTCCCACATAGAAAATACATGGGAAAGATAAGGAGCTTATAAGGGAAAGATATCTCTATTGGTATAAGGCCTTTTAGGGAGAGTCCAAGAGCAAAACTATGAGGGCTTAGACCAAAAGTAGACAATATTATACCATTGTGAAGATATCTAAATTTATTTTAGTTCTAACAAAGTTAATTAATAAAAACCTAAATTCTAATAATTCAAACTTAAATTTAATTAATATCAAAAATTCAAATCAGATTAATAATGAAAGTGATCAAGTAATCTAGATCTACATAAAATCAATCTTTACCTTAATCAATTTTTTTAATTTATTAAATTAAGATATATCTTACTATTCAAATCTAATTAATTCCAATAATACAAAGTTAATTAAGTCTCAAGATAAAATCAAATTAACTAATCCAAAATCAATTAACAATTGATCTAATTTGAAAGATTCAAACTTAATTAATTCAAAATTAAAAAATAATAAAAGTTCAAACACTATAGATAAAATTTCAAACACAAATAAGTTAATAAATTCAAATTAAAACTTAATAATAATTTGATATTACTAAAATTTCAAATAAAGATAGATTAAAAAATTCAACCAATTCAAAATTAAAGGAAAATTTAAATGTTAAGTACATATTTTAAAGATAAATTAACTCAACCAATTCAAATAAAACATTCAAACAAAACGTATATGATTTAGGGGAGGTACCAAATTAGTTAGCACCTCAAAATCAACTCTACTCAACAGGGTAACTAGAACTAGTTAACTCAGGACTAAGTCTTTGAAAGATAAAGGATTAGTACTAAGCTCTTTGGTACAGCCAAATTGAAAAGTTCTATCTAAAACACGTAGTTATTTCTAATGATCTAATGATATCCAGGTGACTCACCATAGTCTGGGAGCTTATTCAAGGAAGCTCGCTTGGGGAACCCAAAACTATACTTAATCTAACTCAAGCTAAGACCACCCTTGAAAAATTAACTTATACTTAAAACTTTAATTAACAACTTCAATTTAAGTAAATCCTAATTTAACTTAAACACTTAATTTAACTTAATGCTAATCTAATTAAATTAATAATGATTCAAATTAATGCTTGATAAAATTTGAATTATAAGTATCTCTCTAAACACATAGAGTTACCTTATTTGAACAATTAGAAAGGCTAAGATGCTAGGAAAAGTAAATTAAAAATATCTATTATTTTCAAAATATTGGTTGGTTATTGATTGATTTATCAAGTATATAAGTTTTCAAAAAGACACAGTTTTTAGTATTATCAACACTAAAACGCATAGGCACTTGGGTAGATTTTCTTAACTAACAAAGGTAACAAAAAAAGTGTTAGGTTAAGGGGGAGGAGGGGTTGAAATACCTTGAAAGTTATTTTGAAAATATTTTCAAAAATCATTTGAAAAATAGCTCAAAAATATTTTTGAAAATTCTTTTGAAATAACCTAGATAATATTTTTGAAAAAACTTTTTGAAAAAGCATTAGAAACCTTTCTTGAAAATATTATTTTTTTAAAAAATATGTCTTTAAAGTATTTGAATGTATTAACTTAATTGCTCTTTCAGTTTTGGATCTATCCCTAATACATAATAGGAAGTTTATCTTGTTATTAACAAAAAATTCTAAGTGTGTCTTAGGTTAAGGGTGAATCCTAATTGAAAGATCAAAATATTCTCTACAATATATTTGAAAAATGTCTTTGAAAAATTGTTTTTGAAAAATAAGGAATTTTTTATTTGAAAAATCCATTGAAAAATATTTTTTTACATTCTTTAAAAATTCTTTTTCATCAAAATAACTCTTTTAAAAATAGACTTAGAATATTTTTGAGCATATATATGCTTCAAAAACTATTTTTGAAAATTCATATGGTGAAAATATTTTTTTAAGTATTTTTCCTTGAAAATATTTTGAAAAATTTAACTTAGTTGCTCTTTTAATTTGGATCTACCTCTATGACTCAGAGAAAAGTTTTTCTTGTAGTTAACAAAGATTCTTAAGGGTGTATTAGATTGAGGGGGAGTCTTAATTAAAAGATCAAATATAATTTTTTAAATTATTTGAAAAATCATATTTCTTTTGAAAATCCTTTAATATTTGTTGATAATATTTAAAAAGGAAATTTATCAAAAAGGGGGCATTTTCATATTCCAAAAATTATTTTTGAAAACTAATGCTTTAGTTTAAAAATTATCCCAAGTGTTTTCAAAAAAATAAAAACTCATTGTTATCGTAAAAACATAATGAATCTTAGGTGTTTTTCTTGTATGTCAAAGGGAGAGAATGATTTTAAGTTAAAAAATATTTTGAAACTCCCAAATGTGATATCAAATCTTTGAAAATTCATTTGGAAAATATGTTTTAGAAAATCTTTTGAAAACATTTATACGGCATTAAATTCATTTTTGAAATATTATTTGAAAGAATTTTGATTATACTTGAAAATATTGATATGTGAAAGGATCTTTGAAAAATTATATTTGAAAAATATTGGAAAATCTGTTCGAAATTTTCTTTAAAAGGGTGCTTTGGAAATTTGAAAATATTCTTCTTGCAAAATGCCATATAACTTTTTGAAACTATTTTAATGTCTTTGAAATTGCCTTAACTTTTAAAATGCTTAGATTTTTGAAAAACTTTAAAATAAAAAATATGTTTTCCTTAGAATTTATGTTTGACAATACTTTTCAAATCTTTATCCTTCAAAATCAAATTTAATTTGCATTAAAACTTATTTTCCAAAAGTTATTGAAAAATCCTTATATTTCTTAGATTTTTTTTTTAAATGCCTTAGAAGTTTTTAAAGATGTTTAGAAAATATATTTAAGTCAAAAGTTCTTTCTTAAAAATTATCCTTGCAAATTTTTGTCTTAGGAATGTATTTTGAATTATTTCGTTAAATTACTTTTGAAAATACTTTGAAAAATTTCAAGGAATTTTCTTTTACATTGAAAAATAATTAGATATCTTATGCAATGGTTTAGAAATTATCAGCGAAAACATTTGTTTTGACAAAATACCTTAGAAAATTTGAAATTATTTTTGGCATTAAAAATTCATTTGATAAATGTCTTAAAATTTTATTTTAAAGAACTTTTACATAAAAGGTTTTACAATAATTAGGGTTCTTTCCAAAATAAAATTGACACCCTAAACTTGTTCACTATTTGTTTGATGATATAAATATTTGTTGGTTGTTTATCTTTATTTATGATTTTGATGAATGATAGAGGGGGAGAATAAGGGTGGGTGGAACTTAAAAAATCAAAACCCTAAAACAATCTTAAGAGAAAATTAAATGAACTTCATTATAATATCTATTTTCTCTTATTCATGCTTTACATTGCATATTTTTTCTAACTTCAACCCAGATTGTCAGTGCATCAAAAAGAGAGAGATTATTAGTGCAATTTGAACTAATGATCAAACTTAGGTTTTGATGTATGACAAATAATAAAAGTTAGATATAGTGTGTTTCTAACCCTGTTACCATGAAGAATTGAAAGGTTTACGACCTAATACCAAGCTAAAGTCCGGGGTGGTTGAGTCCTGGTAGGAAGTTCAGTTGGGTTCATAGGGCCTCACAACTGGCTGAAGCCCATGTTGGTGGAGACCTAGCATGAAGTCTAGCTAGGTCCGCGGGACCTGACAGTTGGTTGAAGACTTGGTGGTTAAGAAGCTAAGTAGCTATACAATGATAAGTAAAGTAAGTCACCAGAAGAGCAAAATTCTATAAGGGCGAATCCCCAGAGGGATTTTAGGTGCGGTCCAGCTTAGAACCATTTAGGAGCTTTAAGTTGAGGCCTTGACTAGATCTTAGTTTTGAGAAGATATAATCTAATTAATACTAATTTCATTTACCCTATTTAATACTTGTGCTAACTTTATTTTGTAAGGTATACTTTGTTTTGAACTAAAACATTTTTACATGATCTAAACTGTAAAAATAAGCCTCGGATGAATAGTACCTGAGGCGCCGCAGGTGGAATCTGAGGTGCCTTAGTTGCGACTGGAGGCACCTTCAATGTCTGAGGGTGCCTTGACGCAGCAGTCGCTGAAGATGAGGATTTGGCGGACTAAGGCACCTTAGCTTGGATCCAAGATGCCTCAGTTGGGAACTGAGGGGCCTTAGTTGGAATCAGAGACGCCTTCCAGAGAATAAACTACACTGGCTTTAGATCTGATAAACATTTCAGATTTGAGGTGTCTTAGTTGGGAACTGAGGCGACTTAGATGGTCTATAAAAGAGCGGTGAGAGCAAGCTTCAAACAACTTCTACACTCCGTTCTTGATCTTAAGCGATTGTTCTACTTCCCTATCTTCGTGTTGCAGGCCTGCTATGACTCAACTATGACTGACTGCTATCAAAAGATCAATCCCAACACCTGAATGTGACCAGAAGTCTACTACTATGTTGGGTAACACAAGTTTATTTTTGTACTTTCAATATTGCAAAAAGGGAAGTGTAGGGTTGTTTTCCTTCCCGATTATTCATTTATACTTGATCATTCTACTGGGAGAATACCGGTAGAGGATATTAGTAGATTATCTGTCGAAAAGATCCAAGAGGCCTGTGCCTTGGAGTAGGAGTCGCCGAAAGCTCCAATCCAAGTAAAACCCTTGGTATTAGCGTGCACTTCTACTCAAATTTATAACTCCGAAAAACATTCTAGTTTTAAATACACACGTGATTCACCCCTCTCATCCTCCTCTCTCACATGCATACTATCCTACATAGACCATGAATTTGATGAATATCTTGTACGTCCAAAAAAAAAGCAAAAGGAGATTATTTAATGATCACTTGTGTCGATCATGTAAATGAACAAATCATGATGCTTTCCTTTCATTGTTAGAGCACAAAAACACATTAAAGTGACCCAAAATACTGATTCATTGGAATTTTCATCCAACATCAATTGATGCCTATAATTTTTAAAAATTTAAATTATTATCATGAATAAAATAAATGTGTAGATGCACAAAAATTGTTATAAAATTTTGACATTGATATAATACTATGTTCTCTGACTTCTCAAACTTTAGTAATATATGGTGCTAGTTTTCATATTGTAGCACCACAATAATGTTGGTTGTTCATAAACAGAACCACATTGGTTGGTCTGACTTTTTTGTTTTTTAAAATTAGATGGTGCAAGTTTTTGAACAACACCACTATAGTGATATTGATTTTTGAAAATCGAGCACTACAATGGTGTTGGTTTTGGAAATCCAACACCATAATAGTACTAGTTCTTGAAATTTAGAGCCACCTTATTCAGAATACTAGAGAATCACAATTACTTTTCGGGGTAGTGTTGTTCTTTAAAATCTAGCACAAGGGAGGTGTTGGTTTTTGAATAGCACCACCATAGTAGTGCTGATTTATGAAATTTAGCCCCACAGTAGTGTTGGTTCTTGAAATTTAGGATGGCGATGTTGTTTAAAATCCAACACCATTCTAGTGTTGGTTTTTGAAATTTAATAAATTTTAATTAAAACTCATTGATAGATTTACCTACCCTAAACCTAAACAAAGAGGTTGTTACAAACTGTGAACCCTAAACCCAATACAAAATCGAAGAATGCAAGTTAATTTGTGAAAAACAAATCCTAAACATGTGCAAAAGATGGGGCTACATTTGAAACCGAACATATACCTTTGGAGATGATTGAGATAGAGAGGTTGTAATACATCCTTGTATCATTCTAAAATAGGAGTATAGTTTACAATAGGAGAAAAGGGATATGACTAGCATTGTCATTAGGGTGGCAAAAGGTGATTCGCTCGCCCCCAACCCCCCGCCATCTCGTCCCAGGGCTAACACGGAAGAGGTAAATCACGTGGCTACTAGCACGGATACTGTGGATAGTGCGTGGGGAGGGCGGACATATTGGCTATGTCAAATTTTGACTCCCAGACCTCAAGGTGGTAACACCCACGTACTAACCATCAGTCCATCCCATGGGGATGACTAGTATTGTCATCAGGACATAGGATGATAAGGCAAACTAAACCCTAAACTCAAATGGGAGAGAGAAAACTTATCAATATGTAAGTTTCGACGAGAATCCTAACTTACTCACCGTGATATGAGAGGGGAACAAGATGACCTATGTGTAGGGTTTTGGTTTTTGTGATTTTCAGCAATAAGGGAGAGATTACTTACAATGGGTTGAAATATTTGTTTTCCTTAAGGAGAGAGAAGATATTTGCTTTTTTTCCATCTAGAAAAAGATGTCAAGGTTAACTATATCCGAATCAATGATAAATTGTCATTTTTTAAAAAAAATCATAAATGTGGCTCGAACGTCTTGAAAATGCCAATAAAATCATCTATTGATGGGAGGAGTAAAATGAGAATGAGGTGTACCTTTTGGGAAGAATGAAATCTAGGTGTGTCTTTTAGGCATTGGAAAATGTGTCATTTGAGAAATTGCCAATAAACAAAAATATTGGACTAGGTTATAGATGAATCTGAGATGACCGATCGGACCCTATGAAAGTTTCCCATCAGTCACCAGGATAAATCAGGAAGCGCTCGTAGTAGGTGTTAGTGTGTGCACTTATGTGCCAAGACACTTTTATGTATTTATGGATAATTATTTTAATAAAGACAAGTATTTGTCGTTAATCATTTACTTTTCTGTACGTATATGATTAATGATAAAATCCCATAGATTAATGGTTATATTATTCTTAAAAACATCCTTGATCGGATAGATATCTAGAGGGGGCATAGATATCTAGATCAACGCTGAGTATGACTAGGTCAAGATAGACCGAGGGATGGGTATTCAAGTTGTACTTGGGGGTGCCTTGAGTATAGAGGTACACTGTGTAGGATCGATGACGTCCGCTAGAGGGGGGGTGAATAGCGATTCTTCGTCGTTTTCTCTACAAAGATGTTAGCGCAAGCGGAATATACAATAAAACAATAAATAACAAACGCTAACAAACCAGGTTTTACTTGGTATCCACCCCGGACGGGTGACTAATCCAAGAATCAGTCGGTGGATCAATCCCCGGATAACCTCCGGCTAGCTCTCGTCGCTCCTTGTGGGTGGAGAAACCTCGCCACAACACCAAACAAACCTCTGAGCACAAAGACTACTGTTTGGCCCTTAACCAAGACCAAACTCGTCAAAAATCTCAGCCACCACGAAGTCCTCTTTAAATAGGACTCAGGCTGAAACCCTCGCTACCAGTCGACTGCCCCTAGGGCAGTCGACTGGTGCCACTGAAATTCGACCGTTGCACCCCAACGTTCGAATTCTCAGCCAACTCACCAGCCACCTACCAGTCGACTGCCCCCAGGGCAGTCGACTGGTCCCAGGTTGAGACCCTTCTGTGAGTTTCATCGGTCGACTGCCCCCAGGCCAGTCGACTGGTCTACTCACCCACCTAAGGTTACCCTTCCTAAGTACATTCCACTCCGCACTCAAACCCTAGGATTTCCCGAGTACAATCACACAGCACTCGTACCCTCACGACTCGACTGACTCCTCATCCGCAGCCTCGACTATTGCCTTCACGCCCTCTTCATCTTCGGCTCCTGTCCCTCGGATGCACGCAAGCCTCCAGCTTGCCTCCATGCCATCCTTCACGTATGCCTCGAAGTCTGCGCCCCTCAGCTCATCGTCCCTGCTCTCCAAGGTCCCTCGGGTGCACACAAGCCTCCAGCTTATCTCCATGCCATCCTTCACCGTACCGAGGCTGTCCAGTCAAGTCAATATGTG
This sequence comes from Boesenbergia rotunda, assembly GCA_024364735.1. Lineage (NCBI taxonomy): Eukaryota > Viridiplantae > Streptophyta > Magnoliopsida > Zingiberales > Zingiberaceae > Boesenbergia > Boesenbergia rotunda. Next base: position 141,148 of record JAGFNQ010006555.1, on the reverse strand, counting down.
TAGATATACACCCTGCACACTCAACATACACATATAAGAACACAAGGGTAAACCTAACTTAAACCCTTTGCCCAAACATCAAAACACTTGGTCACTCCGGACTACAGATTGCCTCAACACACTGGACACGATCCGCTTAAGGGAACACCACATATTAAGCATCATTGGTCGTTCGTCTTAATGAACGAGTGTAACTAATCTTTTGACTTGAGACCTTCATATATTCTATGCGTGGAGTTATATACTTTGACACCGTTAAAAGCAGTCTTTAATCAGATTGTGATTAATATGGTAGTTGAGTGTATGACAAAATGTAGAGAGAATAATGTTGAGTCAATAGAGGATTCATCGCTCTCTTGGATTAGAGAGTTAACATATTGGCCGCTTGATAGAGATATTAGTGACTCGAAATCCATGGCCATGGGAGGAATGATTATTATTCAAGATGAGCCTATTATATCTTGGAAATCAAGTAAAATAATTATTTTAGTGATGATGCATAGTGCACCGAATTAATTGGGATGTAGGGTAAAGATGAAGAGAATTAATTACACAGTAATCGGTTCATGGAGGTTTTAGTTTATAACTAATATTCTATTACGTTGGATGGCTAAAAACTGTTGCTAGACGGTTACCTTAGTCTGTGTATGGATTTACACTACCTTTGTGTATAGAACCTAGAGGGTCGCACGCATAGCACATAGACACGAACAATATTTGTAATTGATTATTTTAGTGAATACTAAAATTAATCAATTTATTATTTCTGAATAAGAATTAATTGGATTATTAATTATTTCTGAAATATCGAAAGCGAGAACGGATTATGATCAAATATGGATTTATTTGATGTAGAGAAGAGAGAGTAGATTTATCTTTTATTCTCTTTGGAGAATTTGAAGGGTCACAATTATTGTGGCAATAATGGAGAAGATGAAGAGTTTCTACTAATGATTATTAATGGAGAATTTTAAAAGTCGCAATTATGATAAATTAAAGAAGAATATGAAGAGTCATTGATAGATCGCTTGCGTACGCTAGACGGGGGGTGAATAGCACTTTGTCGAATTCTCTACAAAATTGTTAGCGCAATACAAAAATATAATGAAAAGCAACAGGAACAACGCTAACACGAGGATTTACTTGGTATCCACCCCGGATGGGTGACTAATCCAAGAATCCGTCGGTGGATCAATCCCCGGATAGTCTTCGACTAGCCTTTGTCGCTCTTTGTGGGTGGAGAAACATCGCCACAACACCAAGCACACTCTGAGCACAAAGAGACTACTAACAAGCCTTAACAAAGCTTGTTTCGTCAAGAAACGAAAGCATGAAATGAGCTCCTTTAAATAGGGCTCGAATCTGAAACAGTCGCTACCAGTCAACTGCCCCTGGGGCAGTCGACTGGTCCCACTTAGATTTGACCATTGTCGTACAACGTTCGGATCTGCCAGCCTGTTCCAGCCGACACTAGTCGACTGCCCCATGGGCAGTCGATTGGTCTGAATCCTAAGCCTAGGGTTACACTCCCGAGTACATTTCACTCCACACTCGAACCCTCCCGGCTTAGCCCCTGAGTACAAACACTCATACTCAGACCCTCACAACCCGGTTAACTCTTCACCAGCAGCCTCGACTGTTGCCTTCACGCCCTCTTCATCTTTGGCCCTCGTCTCTCGGATGCGCACGCAAGCCTCCAGCTTGTATCCATGTCACCCTTCACGTACGCCTCGAAGTCCGCGTGTTAGTGATATAAGAGAAGTGTCCTAAGGCAATCGTCTTATGATTGTAATCATTTATTTTAATAAATGAATATTCACTATTTGAGTATACATGTTTGTGTATTTGATTGAGATCTTAAACTCATTTACTGAATGTCTGCAATACAATTCATAGCATGAGAGAATTTGTGATGAATTCACAACTAGTGATTATCTCTACATGTGCAATTGTGAAGTATTGAAATTGTCCCTAGTCGATGAATTGATAAATACGGACACTATCAATTCTGTTGAGACTAGCATGGGTTATTCTCTAATCAGCTGATTCTCACTGGCTGGTGACATTGAGATGTCCGGAGATAAACATGAATGCTAGTTAAGGGAACTAGTTCATTGGAGTGACTGGCTGTAAAACTTCATATGGTAGTCTACATATAGATATGTCAGTGAAGTTCTTACTGCAGCTTAAGTGCGATGTTCCTTTGACTTGCGGTGTTCAAGTCATCTTGGTCATGGAGACTTATACTTTGACGTCTTAAGCAAGCGTCTCCAAGGAGGTGTGGACCCAGGATGATTGGGTATAAGCCGACGTGCCCGAAGATGTTTGAACAACCTACAAAGGATTCACCACTCCTTGCGAGGAGATGTATACCCGAGGCCTATCGTCGGATTGTTACTCGAAGCCTCTGGCCAGAGCATGACATGTTCAGAGTATGAATCTCTTAAATACATGAGAGTAATTAGAATCCGTAGGACGAGAAAACGTTACTTGGGCTAGGTGTGACGTAGTCAGCCTAGTGGGGACTGACACACATTGACCATGTCCTGAACCAAGTGGGTATAAGATGGTGAAGGGAATGGGGCACGATTCATTATAGCTGCTGAAGGGTTTCAGAATTGTTTCTGAGGTCAACTGTTGATCTTTCAATTAATTGGGGATCATGATGTACTACTAGGTGCCACTCATGATCGTTCTATAATAAATTGATTAATTATAGACGGCCAACATAAATCGAAAGCCTATTTAGTCACACGCACTATGATTAATCCGAGGGATTTAAAACTAGTTGAAAATTGGATTTTCCAATCAAGAGAGATTAAGTTTGGTTGAGCCAAACGATAAGTCGAATCTGAATTTTTCAGAGACGCATCGGAAGCGTAAAATGGTTAAGTCTTTTGAAGACTTAATAGATGAATTAAATAAGTTTAATTCATTGGGGCGTGGCTTGGATGGGCCGGCCAAAGAGGGCCTCCATCCTCTTTGCTTGGCCGGCCACAACAAAGGGAGAGAACCAAGTTTTTGGTTCAATTTATAAAATAAACCAAGTGTGGTTTGTTTTATAAAATTATGGATGATATAAATTTTTATATAATAAACCAAGGTTTGGTTTATTTTTCATGGAAATTAAAATGAACTATGGATTGGTTTATTTTATAAAATCAATCATGGATTGATTTACCATGATAAGGAAATTTATTCCATAGGAGAGAAGAGACTTGATTGATTTTTTATCATGAATTAAAATATGATTTTAACCATGATATAAAATCAAACTTGGCATGATGGAATAAGTTATTCCATATTTGAGAGGCTTGATGGTTGAGAGGCCACTATATAAAGGACCCAAGGCAAGACTTGGGTGATAATTGAAGATATGAAGGCATAGGCTCTCTCCCTCTCTTTCTCTCCTTCTCTTCTCCCCTTCTTGCCGTACGCCAACCAGCCCCAAGAAGGAGCACCAGCCGGCCGCCCCTGCCCTTTCCTTGCCGACCACCACCTGCTGCCGGAGAAGGAAGCTCTGATCATCTCTTGGCCGGAAGAAGGTGCTGCCGGAATTAGAGTTTGCCGCAAGGATCCTTTTGCCACAAGCCTCTTCTTTTGCTTCGTCGGAATTTTGATTCCGGCCATCCTTTTGTGGTTAGTCTTTCAACTTCTCTCTTGGTTTTTCTTGTCGCGTTCTCGGAGAATCTAGTAGTTCTCGAGAACACAAAACTCGTGGCTTTGCGAAGTCATCCCGAAGATACTCGGCATGGATGCGAATAAAGGCGGAGCTTCCAAGGGACGCTTACGGTTGGATCTCGTCCCTTCCTTCGAGTTATGCGAGGTAATACGTAAATTAGTTTATGTTTCTGTAAAATTTTAAATATATGATCATGACTACACAAGATAAAATTGCATGCTTAGATGTGTGGTTAAATGATTTAGAGAAATTATTTATGCTAAACCTTCCGCTGCACGTAATTAATTTTGAAATTACGAACCCGCATCCATGTCAACATGCACCCGGTCCCAACACCGCGTCCCTTGGCTCATCGTCCCTGCTATCCACGGTCCCTCGGATGCGCACGTAAGCCTCCAGCTTGCCTCCATGCCATCCTTCACCTGAAGACATCAACCAAGTCCATGTGTACCTGTACACCTGCACACTCATGTACACATATTAGTCCACAAATAAACCCTAACATAACCATATTGACCGCACACATCAAAACCTATGATCCTCCAGATCATATCAGGGCCGATTGCCCCAACAATCTCCCCCTTTTTGATGTGTGGCAATATGTTAAGTTAGGTAAACATTGTTGGTGTAAGTTGCATCAGTGATGTCCTCCTCTAAGTGTTTTAATGTTTGACAATATACTTAAGTCAGTGATACATCAAACAAGAGAAGGGGAGTTAAGAGACGAGTAACAAAATGGACCAAAGTCCTACTGAATCTAGGCAACAAGTCCTGGTTCGGAGAATTGGGCACTAAGTCCTAATCATGGATTAGGCACTAAGTCCTGGCAAAGGGCTGGGCACCGAAGACCTGCTCGGAAGGTGGGCACTAAGTCCTGGTCGAGGACTGGGCAAGAAGACCTGGCCGAGGGTTGGGCACCGAAGTCCTGGCCGAGGGTTGGGCACCGAAGTCCTGGTCGAGGACTGGGCAAGAAGACCTGGCCGAGGGTTGGGCACCGAAGTCCTGGACTTAGGGTTTGTTCACGAAGTCTTGGTCCGAGGGACTGAGCAACTTAGCTAAGCGATGACTAAGGACAGAAGTAGAGACGGGTCAGGGTTTGGACGTCTCGAGATCCGAGAGTATCGGAGGCTAAGCAAAAGTCCACCCGAAGGACTAGGTGGCAACCGGCTCCTGAAAGGAGTAGGTGAAAGGCGCGTTCTCGGGGGTGGGAACTTGCGTCGGTTCGACCTAGGGTTTCATGGAAATCCGAAGTCCGAACCAAGTCCTTAAGGCTAATATTGTGTGTATATTTTCTTTGTATTTGTGTATCTTGCAGGTACCAAGAACCGGAGACAAAGCAGGCAAGTGGCTGGAAACCAGCCAACCCAGGCGCTCCTATTGATGGGGGTGCCCAGATCAAAGAGTAAAAACCAGCTTTGGGCTGGATGCTTTGAAGCCAGGCGCCCAGTAGGTTTCAGGCGCCTAGGTTAAAGAAGGAAAATGACAAGTTCGTGAAGAAGCAGAACAGGCTTCCATTCAGGCGCCCGGGATGATACGGGCACCCATGTTGAAAGCTGTATTTGCTGTTTTGAGTTCGAAACACAGATAAGCCTTCACTCAAGCGCCTGGGAGGTCCGGGGTGCCCTGGTCAAAGGTTTTATCAGCCGTGGCGAGTTCGGCGCGAGGATAAGGTTTGACCAAGTCTATAGGGGCGCCCCCATCGTCACAGGCGCCCGAATGAAGCCTATATAAGGGGCATCAACCCCTTTGCTTCAGACACAACTTTCCAGAGCGATTCTGATCATTCTGACCAACGACAATGCGCTAAAGACGAGGCTTTACGACCGGGAGGCTCCAGGAGGAAGTGCGCGGCACTTCGAAGGTCCAGATCGGCCGAGTTTCAGATCCTTGTTGTTCGGTTTGTTTTTATTTATTCCGCACTTAATTTTCTAGATTTGTGATTGTAATTATTGAACTGTAAGATGGGTTTTCTCCGCCTCCTGAAATTCCGGAAAGGAGACCAATAGTGGACTCACGTCGAGTACATAGGCCTTGGACGTACTGACCCTGGGGGGTTGGGAACCAAGTAAATAAATCCCGCGTGTCTGCTGTGTTCTTTTATTCTTTCTATTATATTTTCTGCTGCACTAACGCTCTGAGTCCAGAACGAACGAAAGTCTTACGAAGTTTTCAATGAAAGATTTATGGTCGATATCCACCCCCCCTATCGACGACACCGGTCCTACAAGTGGTATCAGAGCCAGACCGCTCTTCACCGGACTAACCGCCGACGGAGCAACGATGCCAGGAGTTGAGGGGGAGCCAGTTGATGCAGTCTGGCCCGGTGGTTGTTTTGGTGTTGACAACGATTTAAGTTTGGTTGAATGAATGCGGGTAAAGTCCAGGTGGATCGGGAGATCGTACGCTAGCATTGGAAAAGACCTAGTGGGACTAGGCACACCTAGCTTGGAGGGCTAGGTGAAACCCTGGCTTGGAGGGCCAGGTCCTAGCTTGGAGGGCTAGATTGGATGAAATCCTGGCTTGGAGGGCCAGGTCCTAGCTTGGAGGGCTAGGTGAAACCCTGACTTGGAGGGCCAGGTCCTAGCTTGGAGGGCTAGGTTGGATGAAATCCTGGCTTGGAGGGCTAGGTCCTAGCTTGGGAGGCTAGGTTGGATGAAATTCTGGCTTGGAGGGCTAGGTCCTAGCTTGGAGGGCTAGGTTGGATGAAATCCTAGCTTGGAGGGCCAGGTCCTAGCTTGGAGGGCTAGGTTGGATGAAACCCTGGCTTGGAGGGCTAGGTCCTAGCTTGGGAAGCTAGGTTGAAGTCTCGGTGAGTGAGACTGGGCATGGAGTCTTGGTCCGAGGGACTGAGCATGAGTTAGAGAAGGCTGGGAGCCCGTTCTCTTGACTTAGAGTGGATTTGGCCTTGCCTGGATCGGTCTGGTGACCGATAAAGGAAGTTGGCACGGTGTTCCCTCGTGGATAGGTCTAGTGACCGATCCAGCTATGTCTGATCGGTCTGGTGACCAATCAGGGAGCATACAGTGACTTTGTCAGGCTACTGATCATCTCCTGATCGGTCTGGTGACTGATCAGGGAGGGCTCTTGATCATTCTGGTGAACGATCAGGGAGAGGTCAGTAGGTTTCGTGGGATTTCATGATCGGTCAGGCTGAACTATCAAATGTCGCGAGCTTCTCACTATAACCGATCAGGATGCATCCTGATCGGTCAGGGCATGCCCTGATCGGTCCCCGGACCAATCAGGACACAACCTGATCGGTCTGGTGACCGATTAGTGAGGTCTAGCTGCAAAAGCTAGGAATCCCAGCAATGCTATGGATCGGTCCGGGGACCGATCCACGATCTGTGATCGGTCAGGGTGACCGATCACCAGAAGGTCACAATTTCTTGCTTCTCACTGTGGACCGATCAGGTTGGAGCCTGTTTAGACTGGGCCTATCCTGATCGGTCTGGTGATCGATCAGGAGTCACTCTGATCGGTCCGGGGACCGATCAGTAGCTGACATCTTTAATTCAAAAGCACTGTCAAACGCTCTGATCGCGTCTGTTTTCTCTGCCGATTCTCTGATACATTGCTGATTATGTTTGATATGATTTGCTAAGTTTCTGTTGAAGTGTACAGGCTTTACAGGGATGATTCAAACACTCAAGGAGGGTCAATGGGAGACTTTCCATTGAGCAGGTTTGTACGCATTCTCTTCTCAGGTTTCAACGGCTGCTGAGGCACGGCTGGCGACTGACGGAGGCTCAGCTGGAGAGGGTCTTCAGTGGACTGAGTGCTCAGGGAGGTCAGAGGGGTTCAGGCTGTGCTCAGTGGATGCTGGCGAAGCTTGGCGACGAGGAGAGGAAGCTTAAGACAAAGCTGGAAGCAGAGGAGCGTGGATAAGTGAACAGACAAAAACCTGAGGAGTTTGGCTGGGCTGTGTCGAGAGCTCTCTGTTGCTTTGTGTTGATGCAGTCTGGTTCTGATTGTTGTTTTGGTGTTGACACCGATTTTAGTTTAGGTGGATGATTGTTGATTATGATTATGATGATGATTAAGTCCTGGTCGGGGATCAGGCATGATATGGAAAATCCTATCTTGGAGGGCTAGGTGTGTGAAAAGTCCTAATTCGGAAGAGGTGGGTGAAAAGTCCTAGCTTGGAGGGCTAGGTTTGGAAAAGTCCTAATCCGGAAGAGTTGGGTGAAAAGTCCTAGCTTGGAGGGCTAGAAAGTCCTAGCTTGGAAGGCTAGGTGAAAAGTCCTAACTTGGAGGGTTAGGTGAAAAATCCTTAGCTTGGAGGGCTAAGGTGTTTGGAGCCCCTGGATCGGTCTGGTGACCGATCAGGGAGTTGGCACGGTGCTCCTTCGTGGATCGGTCTGGTGACCGATCCAGCGATACTGATCGGTCTGGTGACCGATCAGGGAGTATGCGTTTCACCCACTGCTTGACTCCTGATCGGTCTGGTGACCGATCAGGGAGCGAACAGTGAGGTTGAGTTCCCTTGCTAATCTGCTACTGATCGGTCTGGTGACCGATCAGGATCACTGTGCAGATCGTTCTGGAGAACGATCCAGCGTCGCAGGTTCCTCACTATGATTGATCAGGACGGAGCCTGATCGGTCTGGTCTTGATCTGATCGGTCTGGTGACCGATCAGGAGGTTGCCTGATCGGTCCGGTGACCGATCAGGAGGTCTGGACTGCGAAGCTCAGAAATCGCCCGATAAAGAAGTGGATCGGTCGGGTGATCGATCCACAATCTGGGATCGGTCTGGTGACCGATCCAGGAGAGTCTCAAAGAAATCGCGATTTCTAATCGAGCGTTGGGGACCAATCAGGACGAAGCCTGATCGGTCTGGACCCAGCCTGATCGGTCTGGTGACCGATCACTTTAATTCAAATTGCACTGTCAGGCGCTCTGATCGCGCCTGACCATATCCGATTCTCTGCTGCTTACCTCTGATATTTGATTTACTGTGTGATATGCTGCTCTAACACTCTGATTAAGCTGCAGGTGACAGGGGAGGATTCAAACACTCAAGGAGAAGTCAATGGAGGCTTTCCTTGGAGCAGGTTTGTCCGTTTTTCCATCTCAGGTTGCAACGGCCGAGCTGCAGACTGGAGCTGAGACTGGAGCTCGGCTGAGGGAAGCTCAGGGAGTCCAGGGATAGCTCAGTGGTAGCTGGCGTTGGCAGATGAGCAGCTGGGAGCTGTAGAGATGGTGTCATCTGATACTTGGTGGAGAAACAAAAAGGGTGGAAGAAGGCTTCGTGGAAGCAGAGTTTGTGAACTGGTTTCTTGCCGCGCCTTGTGTTTCTCCACAACTTGCTTGCTGTGTTCCTGAAGTTGTCATCACCTTGAGCAAGCGATTGCATTCTTGAAGCAACCGTCCACTACTTGAGCGCTTGAAGGAGAGAACAAGAAGCTTGGAGTCCGACAGCGGGAAGACACGAGGAAGGGTTTCTTACGTGAGATCGCCGCTGGGTGGAGCTCGAGAAAGCTTGTTGTGTTCTTGTCTTTGCTGAGTGCTTGAGTAAGATCTTTCCTGTTATTTCATTGAGCTTAAACATTTATCTGTGATTGAAACGCTGTGGAGAGGTTTCTCCACCGAGAAGGAGGTTGCTTTATATCCGGTGCTAACCGGGGCTTGATCTGCCGACGATCAAGGGATCGCCCACCTTAAGGGAACGCCAAGGAGTAGGGGCAAGTTATCCCCGAACCTTGTAAATCCTCCTTGTTAGCGATCTTGGTAGTTGTAGTTGTTTCCTTTCATTTTCTGTTTCTGCATCTTCTGTTTTCATACTTCCGCTGTGCTACTAACAAAGTTAAGTGCAGAAATTTGATTTGTGTCAAAGTGAAAGTGATTGGCTATATTCACCCCCCCTCTCTAGCCATCCGGTTTCCAACAAGTGGTATCAGAGCTTGGGGCTCTGTTTACGGCTTAATATCCGAGAGTTATCAACAAGATGGCTTTGAGAGAAGGCTTCTCCACCACTCGACCTCCATTCTTTGATGGCGCCGACTTTCAATATTGGAGATCAAAGATGGAATATTATTTGAAGATGGACATCAACACTTGGTTTGCGGTGAAGGAGGGATTTACCCCTCGTAAGGATGATGAAGGCAAATAACTTGAGTCACGGAGATGGACTGCTGAACAAACTCGAAAGAGTGAAGCCGACGTGAAGGCGGTTGTCACTCTACAATGTGGCATGAGCAAAGACCAACTCATCAAGGTTGGTCCTTTCACAAGTGCAAAGGACTTGTGGAACAAACTCATTGAGCTTCACGAGGGCACCCGAAACTCAAGGATCGCAAAGAGGGATTTGTTCCTCAATCAACTCCAAAATCTGTCCATGAAGGAGAATGAATCGGTAAGTGAGCTCCATAGACGGTTCAAGGAAGTCCTCAATGGGCTTCATTCGATTGATGAAAAGGTCGAGAATCGCGACCTTGTGAGGTATGTCTTGAAAGCCTTTCCAAGGAATGCTTTGTGGTCATCCATGGTGGATGCCTATAAAGTTTCCAAGGATCTATCTATTGTAAAGTTAGATGACTTATTTTGTGAAATGGAATTGCATGAAATGGCTAACAAAGGCCCCAAGGAGAAGGGGATTGCTTTAGTTGCAGGGGACCGGTCAAACAAGAAGAAGAAGGAGAAGAAGAAGGAGAAGGAGGTCTCTTCGTCTTCATCCTCTTTCGAATCCGAGTCCGATTTTGAAGAAGATGGCAGCGGCTCCTCATCCTCCGAAATGGCGAACTTTGTGAGAAGGATGATGAGAAGGGGTCGACGCTTCAAGAGTAAAGGTAACTCTAGTGAAGCCAAACTTGATAAGACTAATGCATCTTGTTTTGAGTGTGGTAGAAAAGGGCACTTCAAGAATGAGTGTCCAAATCTAAAGAAGAAGGAGGAGAAATCCAAAAAGAAAGAAGAAAAATTCAAGAAGAAGAAGAAGGCCTTGAAGGCCACTTGGGATGAGTCATCCTCTAGCTCATCTGATGAAGAGAAGGAGGAGAAGAGCACAAGGCATGTGGCACTTATGGCTCTTGGAGAGGAAAGCTGTGATGAATCTTCAAGTTCCTCAAACGCGGCTTCATCATCTTCGGATGATGAAGAGGTAACCTCTCCCGAACTTGAAAAGTGTTATAGAGCAATTGCATGTTTAACTAGTATGCTTAAGAAGTCAAAAAATAAAGTTAAAGCATTGCAATTAGAAGTTGATCAATTGAAGTTATCTAGGGATGATAATATTGATGATTTGCATGTTGAATTGTTAGAAGATGAAATCAAATCATTGAAGCTTGAGGTTGAAAAATTGAAATCCTCTAAGGTTGAGGATGTAAATGATTTGCATGATGACTTGCTAGTAGAAGAAAACAAATCATTAAAGAGTGAAGTTGAGAGACTCAAGAATATTCTTGAGAAGTTCTCAACTAGCTCTAAAACCCTAGATATGATCTTGAATGCCCAAAGGGCGGTCTACAATAGGGCCGGTATTGGTTACCGTCCCAAAGAACCCTCATTCGTGTCTCTTATGTCTAGGACTGATATGAGACAATCTAGGACACCCAAGGTTCAAAAGAAAGTGGTCAAGGCATGAGTGCCTAAGTCATGTTTAGTTGATGCTTTAGGTCCCAAGGTTTGGGTACCTAAAACTTCTATCTTTCGAATTGTGTAGGTTATGATTGAGGGGAGCATCTATCAACTTGGTTCGTTNACAAGTCTGTTTGTATGTCCCTCAGGCGGCTTTAAGGGTTTGTATGGAAGTCCACACTGATCGGCACTCTCCAGAGTAGGGGTTAGGGTTTCTGCACTACTTTATTTTCATAATAGCGGAAAAAGGTCTGTGAGTATTTCAGTCTCTTCTTCCTTAGGATTATCTACCAAAGTATGCTAGTGAGCTTATTAGGTCAAAACAACACTATTTGTGGGCATGTTTATAAAAAATTCAGCTTTTTACCACAGGGCGCACCTGAGAATTAGTATTTATCAAAAGGTGTACTATGGTTTCATTTTTACCAAAGAGTGCATCTATTTTAGTGAACTTCCTCTTATACCCCTCCCGCCAAGCATTGCTTTTCTCTTTCTCTTTCTCTTTCTCAGTAACGAATCCCGAGACATCTGAACCTATTTTTTTAGACTTTTCATTTTAAAATAATATATTATGGGAATCGGCTAAAAATGTAAGATAAAGAAAAAATATTTCAGTTAAAAAAACATCTCTTCCAACATGATTTCAAAAAATATAAAAAGATGATTTTTTATATTTGATTAATATAAATTAATGTATTAAATAATATTTAATAAATATATTAATATATAAAAAACTAATCAAAATACATAATTTCAGATTCAAATGCAGGGCTTGAAGTCACCCTAGTGTTGATGCAGTCTGGCCCGATTGTTATTTTGGTGTTGACAACGATTTATGTTTGGTTGAGTGAATTCGGATTAAGTCCAGGTGGATCTGGGAGATCGCACGCTGGCATGGGAAAGACCTAGTGGGACTAGGCACACCTAGTGGGACTAGGTGGAAAAGATCTAGTGGGACTAGGCACACCTAGTGGGACTAGGTGGAAAAGACCTAGTGGGACTAGGTACACCTAGTGGGACTAGGTGAAGTGGAAAAGACCTAGTGGGACTAGGTGAAATCCTGGTGAGTGAAGCCAGGTCCTAGCTTGGGAAGCTAGGTTGGATGAAACCCTGGCTTGGGAAGCCAGGTCCTAGCTTGGGAAGCTAGGTTGAATGAAGTCCCGGTGAGTGAAACTGGGCATGAAGTCTTGGTCCGGGGGACTGAGCACGAGTCAGAGAAGGCTGGGAGCCCGTTCTCTTGACTTAGGGTTGGATTGGAAGCCTCTGGATCGGTCTGGTGACTGATCAGGGAGATTGGCACGAACTCCTGGTGTGGATCGGTCCGATGACCGATCCAGTGAAGGTTGATCGGTCTGGTGACCGATCAGGGAGAGAACAGAGAACTCTTGGTTGGCTTCTGCTTGGCTCCTGATCGGTCTAGTGACCGATCAGGGAGACCTCCTGATCGTTCTGGTGAACGATCAAACATCGCGAGTTCCTCATTATCACCAATCAGGCTAGAGCATGATCGATCAGGGAGTGCCCTGATCGGTCCCCAGACCGATCAGGCCACAACCTGATCGGTCTGGTGACCGATCAGTAGGTTTGGGCTACGAAGCTGGAAAAACACTCTGCAAAGGGGTGGATCGGTCTGGTGACCGATCCACGACCTGGGATCGATCACGAGAAGTCGCGATTTCAGGTTTCTCACTGGGGAAGCCTGATCGGTCTGGGCCTATCCTGATCGCTCTGGTGACCAATCAGGGGTCACTCTGATCGGTCCGGTGATCGATCAGTAGCTGACTTTAATTCAAATACGCTGTCAGAAGTTTCTGATCGTGTCTGTTTTCTCGTCTGATACACTAATACACTGCTGATATGGTTTGATATTCATTTGCTAAGGGTCTGCTGAGTGTGCAGGTGATACAGGAGGATTCAAACACTCAAGGAGGGTCAATGGGAGACTTTCCATTGAGCAGGTTTGTACGTATTCTCTTCTCAGGTTTCAACGGCTTCTGAGGCACGGCTGGCGACTGACGGAGGCTCAGCTGGAGAGGGTCTTTAGTGGGCTGAGTGCTCAGGGAGGTCAGAGGGTTTAGGCTGTGCTCAGTGTATGTTGGCGAAGCTTGGCGACGAGGAGAGGAAGCTTAAGACAAAGCTGGAAGCAGAGGAGCGGAAGAAGCGAACAGACAGAAACTTGAGGAGTTTGGCTGGGCTGTGTCGAGTGCTCTCTGTTGCTTTGTGCTTAAGTGTTCTTACTACATTTTTTGAGGTTCTCTTCTCGAGTGTCTCGTGAGCTTAACTTGTATCAATCTGTGAGACAGCTTGTGGAGAGGTTTCTCCACCGAGAAGGAGGCTTCAGTTTATCCAGTGTTCACCGGGGCTTGATCTGCCGACGATCAAGGGATTGCCCACCTCATGGACACGCCAAGGAGTAGGGGAAAGTTATCCCCGAACCTTGTACATCGCTGTATCGTCTGGTTTGCTTCCTTTGTTTTGATTTCTGTTCTTCATTTTTGTTTCTGCATCTTGTCTTTCGCTGCCTAACCTTAAGTGCAGAAAACCCTAAAAGAGAGCAAGAAATTAGTGTCTGGCTACAGTCACCCCCCCTCTCTAGCCATCCAAGCACCAACAAGTGGTATCAAAGCTTGGGGCTCTGTTCAAGCGGCTTAACATCCAAGAGCTTACAACAAGATGGCTTTAAGAGAAGGGTTTAGCACCAGCCGACCTCCATTCTTCGATGGCACTGAATTCCAATATTGGAGATCGAAGATGGAGTATTATTTGAAGACAAACATGAGCATGTGGTTCTCAGTGAAGGAGGGTTTCTCTCCTCCAAAGGATATTGAGGGAAAAGATCTAGACTTCCTCATGTGGTCGACTGAGCAAATCAAAAGGGGGGAAGCCAATGCCAAAGCTGTTGTCACCTTGCAATGTGGGATGAACAAAGAGCAGCTAATCAAGGTTGGCCCCTTCACCTCTGCCAAAGACCTATGCAATAAACTCATTGAGCTCCATGAAGGAACTCATGAAACCCGAACTGCCAAGAAAGACCTCCTTCACAGCCAACTCCAAAATCTGTCCATGGAAGAGGATGAAATTGTAAGTATACTTCATGGTCATTTTAAAGAGATACTCAACGGTCTCTACTCCATTAATGAGAAGGTAGAGAACCGAGATCTTATAAGGTATGTTCTCAAAGCTTTCCTTAGGAATGCCTTGTGGTCATCCATGGTGGATGCCTACAAGGTCTCCAAGGACCTTTCAATTGTTAAGTTAGAAGATCTATTTTGTGAAATGGAACTACATAAGATCTCTAACCAAGGCCCAAAGGAGAAAGGGTTTATTTTTGTGGCAGGTAATAGAAGAAAGGAAAAGAAGGATGAGAACATTCACTGTCACATGACATTCATGGTGCTAGAGGACTCAAGAGAAGAAAATGATAACGAATCAATGAGCTCCTCAACCACGCCTTCATCATCTTCGGATGATGAAGAGGTAATCTCTCCTGAGTTGGATACGTGCTATAGAACCATTGCATGTCTAACTAGGTTGCTTAAAAAATCGAAGAACAAAGTTAAATTGTTAAAATTGGAAGTAGAAGAGTTAAAATCCTCTAGGGTTGAGAATATTAATGACTTTCATAATGAGACTCTTGAAAATGAAAATAAGGACTTGAAGAGCGAAGTTGAAAATCTCAAGAATATTCTTGAGAAGTTTTCAACAAGCTCTAAAACATTAGCATGATACTATATTTACAAAGAGCAGTTTATAACAAGGCCGGTATGGGTTACCGACCTAAGGAACCAACGTTTTTATCATTAATGTCTAGAACACATTTTGGATTGTCAAATAATTCTAAGGCTCAAAAAGCTAGAAAGAAAAAGACTAAGGCATGAGTGCCTAAGTCCTTTATTATTGATGCATTAGGTCCCAAAATTTGGGTACCTAAAACCTCTATATTTAGAATTGTATAAGCATTGATTGAGGGGGAGCATCTATCAACATGGGTGGTTGATATTTGGTGCTCCAAACATATAGCCATTCTTAGTTAGGAATGTGCTTACCATTCCCTCAAATTCACATGGATGATTTAGATTAACACATAACTTGCTCTTGCCATGGATTGCTTGGGATAATTAGTTTTCTTGTTGCAATTTATGGTTTACTGCAATTTATGGTTTATGAAATGCCTTATCTCAAGCCCAAGGTGTTTATTTTCTTGTATGTGTTATACAACATGAATGCATGCTAAGGAAAATATCAACACATAATTTGTACTGATAAGACATCAATAGACAAGAACATGAGCTTAAGGGTTAGACTCAAGTTTTCTTTAATATTTTGGAGATGAACTTAGTTGAGTATGCCATGACTTTGATGTATGTGTTATTAATATTATTCTATGGCATGAACATTTTGGTTAAGAACAAGATGAACATATTACTTCTCAACTTCGTCAGTGTTTTATTTGAACTGATCACTCATAAGGTTTTGATAGACAAGAACATGAGCTTAAGGTCTAGGGTTAATGCTTTCTTTGTATCAAACTAAGGTTCCATGACTTGTTTGTTTCCCCACTGATCATGCCTTGATACAAACCTGTTTTTGTTCCATAGAAATTCTTGATTCTTGATGGGGACATGTAACACCCAATAATTTCCTGGTATTATTAGGGATTTTTAGGAATTTTTCTAGCATTTTTCGGAATATTATAGCATTTTTTCGGAATGAAATTAGAAAAAAAATTTAAAAGGGGTCGGGTGGGGATCGATCCCGCGACCACAAGGCAAGCCAACACTTAAGAAAATCCAAGAAACCAGCTAGGCTAGGGTATCAAGCACAGAAAAAATTGGAGAGAAATAATGTTATAGGGTAGTTAGGCCGTTTCATTAAGAGGTATTCAAACTCCCACTTAAGTTGTGTTAAGACCCCTTTTAGGGTTTCGGGAGGCCGCGTGAGCAGGGGTTGGGAGCTGCGAAAACAGGGAGAAAACAAGGGGTTTTCTTCCTCCTTATTCCTCCTCTTGAGTGGAGAGCCTAGGGCTTCTTCCCTAGGGCTAAGGAGTGGAGATTTCTTGCAAAGGAAGAGGAAAAGAGCCCTACACTAGGAATTTCGAGATACTTAGTGAGTTTTCTTCAAGAAAAGGGTAAGTAAATCACTCACCTGCAATAGAAGTTGTTTCGCCATGTATTTCCCATTGTGGAACCATGTTTGTGATCTAAATGCATGCTTTAAGATTATGGTTTTCTTATTTGTGTGTTTTAAGTTCATAAAGAATACATGTTTTATCATAGAATATGAATTGGAGTATGTTTTTATGTATGTGACCTAAGTATGACAAGAGTAAGTTCTTGAAAAGTCCCAAAAAGGAGTTTTGGGGTTAAGGGCACGCAAGGTGCTCGATGAAAGTTTCAAGTAAGAAAAGGTAAAGGTTTATAGTGCAAAGTTTATGAAAAAGAAAGTTAGCTTGATAAATACAAGCATTATGAGTAAGAAAGTATTTTACTTTTGTAAAAGGACATGTACCGGGCAAAAGAGAGGCCTACAGAAAGTTAGAAAGAAGCTCTAATAGGGTGCGGTGGCTAGCTACCCCGAAACCTATTAGGGATGCGCGCATTGGTACACTGATACCAGGTACATTGTCAAGGCCTGAGAAAGTTGATTATTATTTTGAAGTATATAAGTATATGTAAGTGTTTCAATTTACGTAAGTGTATGTTTTGTTGTGTATGATAACATGGTTATGTTACAAGCATGTTAAAGAGAAAGAGCAAAGAAGTTAGTGTTTGAAAGTGTGGAAATGTATCATTAGTAAGTTTGCAAAAGAAATCATGAGCATGTTAAGTTTGCAAGTGTTTTGATGGTAGTAAATGTTTTTAAGCATGATTGAGCATGATAAGTGTATGAAAGTTCTCATGTGTAATTATTTTCAAGTGCATGTGTTTTGAAGCAAGCATTACTTGAAAAGAGCATGTTTATCCTTTATCGTTGGATTTGTGAGTTAGGATTTACTTACTAAGCAATTCGCTTATTAGTTGCATTTTCCTTCTATTGCAGATAAAGGTAAAGAAAAAGCATAAGTTAAGGAGGCGAAGGGACTTGCATTGATGTTCAGTGGCGGCGGAACCGTGGAAGAGATCTTTGGGTTAAGTCTTGTAGAACATGTGTTTTGGTGTTTTGAAGTGGTAGAATGAATGACCTTGTTTAAACTACGCATAGAGGTTAAGTTTGGTACAAACTCTAGAGTGTTTTGCTTATATTTTGATAGTTTTGTTAAATCTCGCAAAGTTCTTAATTTCAAGTTAATGGATTCGTTTTAAGTTGCTAAAATGTTTATAAAACTAGTATAGAGTATAGAAATGGAGTTATGTCTTTGTATACATTGGAGGTATGTGAATTGTGGACTTTTGAAACAAGTTTTCAGGTCTGAAATGCAGGATTTCAGGCGTGCCAGTCGACTGGTTCAGAACCAGTCGACTGCCCTATCGAACAGTAGCTTCTGTTCGATGCACCAGTTGACTGCCAAGAGGCCAGTCGACTGGTGCCGCGCCCAGAAACTTGCTGTGGCCGATACCAGTCGACTGGCTATATGGCAGTCGACTGGTACCATTAAAGAGAAGTTGTGTAGAGTAGCTGGTTAGTGCTTTAGTGTTACAACTAAGAGGTCTAGGGGTCAAATCCTGGCAAAGCAAATAAAATGAAAGTTGTTTTGTTTTTTTTTTGAAAAAAAAAGAGAAGGAAAAAAAAAATAAAACAAGTTAAGGGAAGTCAAGTAGTAGTAACTTAAAGCTTAGTAATAAAAGGTGGGTCGTCATAGGACACAAATCATGTTGTTTGTATTGGTTAAGCAAAATGAATTTTGGATAAATGATAAAAAGGGATTAAATCTAATTGGATTAGGGTTTAGGAGTTGGGGTTTGAAGAGAAAACTGGTTCTGAAACTTATCAGATTTCTGAACTTTCAGAAATTTTTGAAATCTGATCGGAACAAACCTTCTGTATCAGACCTGATCGGTCCACCGACCGATCAGGACTCACCTTGATCGGTCTAGTGATCGATCAGGGGTCATTCTGATCGGTCGAGTGACCAATCAGATCAGTGCTGATCAGGGAACTCCCAGATCATTCCAAAGGTATAGGACTACTCCTCAGTCTGATCACCTTTCACGAAATTGTTTAATGATCATATTACACATAAATCTGATACAAATCAATTACAATTGGAACATACTCATCGTACTTGGAGCAAATTTAATACTGATTCGATACAAACCCGTGTTGAAAATTTTGAAATTAATATGAACAGGTTGTTTGAATCATGTCTCTTGATCTCTTGCTCCTTGATGAGGAATAATTTTCAAGAAACCCCCAGTTATGAAATTTCGATTGTTAATGCAGTCTGATCGTGAACGAATCAGAATTACAGAAATTTTTCTGAAAATTGATCGTTCATAGATAAATCAGAAATTTTTCTATATCAATCATCAGTCTGATGAAGCTGCATTACTACTTGTCATATGAAACATATACATGTTTGACCATGATATTATTCTGTATATGTTTTCATATGTAATTCAAAATTTACCTTTGATTATTTTAGGTTTGGGGAGAGACCCATGGTTAAGGGGGAGTTATGTTGAAACTTAATAACCATACCCTTTTCGATGTTTGACAAGGGGGAGAGAATGGTTGATTAAGTTTAGGGCTGTGATTTTGTAGGGGGAGGATCTTGATTCCCTTACGATAATTGAATGGACTTCAATTGATCTAATACCTAAACTTAAATCGGGTTGTCAAACAACAAAAAGGGGGAGATTGTTGATGCAGTCTGGCCCGATTGTTGTTTTGGTGTTGACAACGATTTAAGTTTGGTTGAGTGAATTCGGATTAAGTCCAGGTGGATCTGGGAGATCGCACACTGGCATGGGAAAGACCTAGTGGGACTAGGTGGAAAAGACCTAGTGGGACTAGGCACACCTAGTGGGACTAGGTGAAGTGGAAAAGACCTAGTGGGACTAGGCATACCTAGTGGGACTAGGTGAAATCCTGGTGAGTGAAGCCAGGTCCTAGCTTGGGAAGCTAGGTTGGATGAAACCCTGGCTTGGGAAGCCAGGTCTTAGCTGGGGAAGCTAGGTTGAATGAAGTCCCGGTGAGTGAAACTGGGCATGAAGTCTTGGTCAGGGGGACTGAGCACGAGTCAGAGAAGGTTGGGAGCCCGTTCTCTTGACTTAGGGTTGGATTGGAAGCCTCTGGATCGGTCTGGTGACCGATCAGGGAGATTGGAACGAACTCCTGGTGTGGATCGGTCCGGTGACCGATCCAATGAAGGCTGATCGGTCTGGTGACCGATCAGGGAGAGAACAGAGAACTCTTGGTTGGCTTCTGCTTGGCTCCTGATCGGTCTGGTGACCGATCAGGGAGACCTCCTGATCGTTCTGGTGAATGATCAAATATTACGAGATCCTCATTATCACCGATCAGGCTGGAGCCTGATCGATCAGGGAGTGCCCTGATCGGTCCCCAGACCGATCAGGCCACAACCTGATCGGTCCGGTGACCGATCAGTAGGTTTGGGCTGCGAAGCTGGAAAAACACTCTACAAAGGGGTGGATCGGTTTGGTGACCGGACCTGGGATCGATCTGGTGATCGATCACGAGAAGTCGCGATTTCAGGATTCTCACTGGGGACCGATCAGGCTGGAGCCTGATCGGTCTGGGCCTATCCTCATCGGTCTGGTGACCGATCAGGGGTCACTCTGATCGGTCTAGTGACCGATCAGTAGCTGACTTTAATTCAAATACACTGTCAGAAGTTTCTGATCGCGTCTGTTTTCTCGTCTGATACACTGATACACTGCTGATATGGTTTGATATTCATTTGCTAAGGGTCTGCTGAGTGTGCAGGTGATACAAGAGGATTCAAACACTCAAGGAGGGTCAATGGGAGACTTTCCATTGAGCAGGTTTGTATGTATTCTCTTCTCAGGTTTCAACGACTTCTGAGGCACGACTGGCGACTGACGGAGGCTCAGCTGGAGAGGGTCTTCAGTGGACTGAGTGCTCAGGGAGGTCAGAGGGTTCAGGCTGTGCTTAGTGGATGCTGGCGAAGCTTGGTGATGAGGAGAGGAAGCTTAAGACAAAACTAGAAGCAGAGGAGCGGAAGAAGCGAACAGACAGAAACTTGAGGAGTTTGGCTGGGCTGTGTCGAGTGCTCTCTGTTGTTTTGTGCTTAAGTGTTCTTACTACATTCTTGTGAGGTTCTCTTCTCGAGTGTCTCGTGAGCTTAACTTTTATCAATCTGTTAGACAGCTTGTGGAGAGGTTTCTCCACCAAAAAGGAGGCTTCAGTTTATCCGGTGTTCACTGGGGCTTGATCTGCCGACGATCAAGGGATCGCCTACCTCACGGGCACGCCAAAGAGTAGGGGCAAGTTATCCCCGAACCTTGTACATCACTGTGTCGTCTGGTTTGCTTCCTTTGTTTTGATTTCTGTTCTTCATTTCTGTTTCTGCATCTTGTCTTCCGCTGCCTAACCTTAAGTGCAGAAAACCCTAAAAGAGAGCAAGAAATTAGTGTCTGGCTACATTCACCCCCCTCTCTAGCCATCCAAGCACCAACACCTAGGAGGGCTTGAAGTCATTTGACTTCAGGCCCTGCGTGTTGGTGCTTGGATGGCTAGAGAGGGGGGGGGGGTGAATATAACCGGACACAGATTTTTCAAACTCTTTGAGATTTCTGCACTTAAACGTTAGCAACAGCGGAAGCAAAATACAGAAAAACAAAGACAACAGTAGAAATAATTACTACAAGAAAAAATGCTTTTAATGACATTAAAAAGTGTCACTATATAGTACTTATACTGACATTTTTGATATAGTGACATTAAGTTAAAATGTCCTCTATAGTGATGTCGTCTAAAGTCTTATCACTTATGACAATTCTTAATGTCACTATAAAATAGAAATAGTGACAATACTAATAGCATGAATAATTGTTATAGTGACAAAAAATAGTGTCACTATAAGATTTATAATGACATTTATATATGTCGTTTTATTATAGTAATAATGACAAATTTATATGTCCTTTAAAATTATTTATCAAGACAATTATAAGTGTCTTGAATTTCATTTATAGTGACAATTCTTAATGTCACTATAAAATAAAAATAGTGATAACACTAATAGCATGAATAATTGTTATAGTGACAAAAAATAGTGTCACTATAAGATATATAATGACATTTATATATGTCGTTTTATTATAATAATAATGACAAATTTATATGTCCTTTAAAATTATTTATCAAGACATTTATAAGTGTCTTGAATTTCATTTATAGACATAATTAAAAATGTCACTAATGATAGTTTAGTATGACATTTTGAAATATCTTCATATGAGTTTTATAATGATATTTTTATCTACATGATTTGGTATTCTATTGTTACATAAAAACTATCATATATTAATAAATATCTCACCCATTTTCAATATTTTCATGATATAAATATTTACGCATATAAATAATTAACATGAACACAAATAAAAATTTTAAATTGAAATTAAAGTGCTAATAAAAAATTGCCAATTTTTTTGCAATACAAGACTGTCAAAGTAGTCACCTCAAAAAATATCTATGCACTAATCACAATCACAAATGTACCCAATGTATTTAGTTTAAGAACTAGTAAAAAATTACAATCTCTCCTAAAGCCTAAAGCAAAACATAACCAAACTTCGAAACTTTACTACATCTTCAATCTTCAACCGTCACATCTTAAATAAAATCCAATATTTATGTGACCTACAAAAAAAAATCATATATTAATTAGTTTGTCTAAATGAAATAAAATTAAAGAAGTATATAATAAAAAAATTATAATCTAGATCTAGATTTTTTTCATAAGCAAACCAAACCAACAAATGCTAAAACTTAAGTAGAAAGCAAGATGAACACGGTAAGGTTGCAAAATGAACATGATAAATAATCAACCAATAGATTTGAACACGGTAAAAGAATATAATGCACTGATAGTGGAATAATTCAGCAGATAAAGCATAATTCAATTTGAGGCATAATTCAGCAATGCTAGTGTCAATGAAGCTTGTTTGCATAATTCAGCAGTAACGAGGCATATAAAGCTTGTTTGCTTTATATAATTCAGATAAAGCATAATTCAATCTGAAGCATAATTCAGCAGATAAAGCTTGTTTGCAACCTATATAACGAGGCATATAAGTAAACAAAAGCTAGTGTCAATGAACTTTATAAAATGACAGTAGCATTGACACTAGCATTTTAACCTGCTAGTTTAGCAATGCTAGTGTCAATGAAAAAGCATTTAAACTTTTTCTATTAACATGATCTTACTATTACTATTAACCAAAGCCACGATGCTTGTGTTAATCACATAATCAATGAAAAAAAAACACAAAGGGTGAATCATCTATCAAGTTACAGTAACGAAATATTGGTGGTGTCTTGATTAGTTCTAAAACCTTAATGCACATCCTAGAATGAGTCAACACACTTTTTGCCCTAACCAATTCTCTAGCTCTTTTTGCTGCCATTGCTGCCTAAATTGTGTAATTTTAATATTATGTTAATGATTTACACATAAGCATATGCACCCAATACCAGAAAGGATAGCATGAATCCAACATATGACCTTTTTAATTTAACATGCATAAAGGAAATAGATTCTTGACCTTCAAAGCGTTCAGAGCTTTAGACAAAATCGAGTCGAGAACATCTGGATGCAACTCTAGGTACTTAGTGAGATTCTCTTGAACACACTGTTCAACAACTCTTCGTACATCAGGATTCCCAAGCCTTGTCTGCCTCGCAAGAATATCAGATATCATGTTCATAAGAATAAGCATAAGTTAATCACAATTTCCTCTTGCAGATCAAGTAATAGAAGAAACTCATGAAGATTTTTAACAACTTTTCAGAACATATTGAGTCACATAATACATTTACCTTTGTTTGTCCTTCAAATTCTGGATTTGGAACCTTTATGGAGATAATGCATGTTAATCCTTCCCTTACGTGTTATCCTGCCAAAAACCTCTTCAATGAGTCAATGCAAAGAAAAATTAACAAAAGATTCGCATGTAAATCAGCAAGTTGATCAGTATCATCTAAAAATTAAATCATAGAAAATACAGGTGAAAGAAATGATTAGCCTCTCGACTAATAGGCACTAACAAGTGAAATTTCTAAACAAAATCTACCATTAGATTGTCTTTTCTAAGTGGAAACAAATAAAAAGAATATATAACATATAACACAGATTGGCTTCCTGGAGAGATATGGCATCAAATAATTCAGCAAGCAGGTTCAGAATTACAGAGTAAAAATGCCCTCAAAAAATCTATGTTTGTGACACACTCACATATACAGTCACTAAATTCAAAAATAAAAAGGAACTGCAGAAAGTGAGATCATTCATGACTGTGTACAGCTAGAGATTATGAGCTCCTTAGGTAACAAGAAAATAGAAAATAAACTTCCACCGCCATTTGGAACTTAATTAACTATTATATCTGTCAAAAAATAGTGTGACTTGTATGAACGCTGAAGGTTTGAATCTATAGAATGAATCAAAGGAAATTCTTGATCTGAAAAATAAATAATGATTTTTGTTTGTCATGAAGAACAAACGACCCCTCATAACAGTATTCATACATTTATAAATAATTGGTATTATAGAGACCTTTGAAAACAGCCATTTTCAATTCCCTGAAATGTGCTAGGTATGTCATTTTTTCATAAGAAACAGGAATTTTGGCAACATATAATAATCATTGGTCATTTAATACCTTGGTAAACTTAGATTTCTTTCCCAGATTGTTGATAGTTCTTGTTAATGAAGCTTTCAACCCATCCTTATGGGTTCCACCATCAATTGTGCTGATGCTGTTAGCATAACCAAGAATTGTATCGCTATACGAATCAGCACACCTGTTTGAGGCAATTAAAATTCAACTGACATGCTTCTTTATGCCAAGAATAAGAACCTTATATCATATTCTACTAATGAAACAAACAGCCAATGATATAATTGGAAAGGGTTAAAAGCAACCATAATCAAGATAATGAAGCACGAACAGATGTTTGACATGTCCATGGCATATGAAAGGAGTTAGTTGACACAGATTGACAACTTGTTTATAAATACAACAAAAAAGTACATTACCACTGAAGTGCTACATCAACTGTAATTCCACCAGTTTCTTCTTTAAAAGCAACAGTGTCATGAATAGGTTTCTGGATAATCATAAATTAATCAGCATCAGTAATAATTGACTATGAGGAATCAGTACATAAGATGGATATTACAGTGAGAAATAACATAATTTTAACTATATAAAAAATAAACATGCATGAATCAACAAAATTATTATATGTTTATCCTCTTTGCCATAAGAAAAATCTAGAAGGCAATATCCAAATCTTACAAAAGACAACAAAAACTGTAGGTAACTTTGTAAAGCTCAGAAACAAAGAAATCATCTTATAGTTATAGAAAACAAAGAAATCAAGAGGATGCAAAATCAATATCCATGATTGAGTCCTGATTACTGTGCTGATGGCTTTGGTGGGGAGGTGCGCGTGTGGCGAGGAGGGACGAGTAGTGTAGATGACCGTGCTGATGGGGACGCGCGCGAGTAGGGCAGACCACGTTGGTGGGCAGACGGCGTGGCGGGGAGGAGCGCCGCGCGTGGGGAGGAGCTCGCGCAGCCCAGACCGCGCTGGTGGGCGTGCGCTGGTTGGAGGCGCTCGCGTAGGGGGAGGGTCGATCGAGCAGGGGCATGCTGGTGGAGGTCCGCTGGTTGGAGGCACTCGCATAGGTGGAGGGGCGATCGAGCAGGGAGCGAGGGAGAAAACAAGATTAGGGTTCGCACGTGAGGGTGGAGATGAAAAGGAGGGACGACGCGCGCGCTGCGATTTAGGGGGAGGGGCTCGCGCAGGAGGGGCGATCAAGCAGGAGGGGCACTCGAGCAGGCTGCGGTTTAGGGTTTTAGCGTGCTGGCGCGGGCGAGCGAAAAACATGGCGCTGTATTGAAGGAGCGGGCGAGCGAATGACTTGCGTTGTATTGAAGGAGCGGGTGATTTAGGATTCGCGGTGGTATTTGTTCGATCGCGCGGTCAAGTTGGAGGAGTATTTGTTCACGCGGTTAATTAAATTGGAAAAAGTTTAATTAAATAAATTTAAAAAATAAATAAATAATCTGTTTTAATAAGAAAATGTTTAGGTTTATAAGGGCATTTATAAAATGTGTCATGATAAAAGGTTTAATCAGATACTTTTTTTCATAAAATTAATATGTTTTAGTAAGTGTCATTATAATTAGTTTATAATGACATTTATTATTAAGTGTCATAAAATAAATGTCACAATAGGTCTTTTTTCTTGTAGTATATAACACCACACGATCGCTAACAAGGAGGATTTACAAGGTTCGGGGATAACTTGCCCCTACTCCTTGGCGTGCCCGTGAGGTGGGCGATCCCTTGATCGTCGGTAGATCAAGCCCCGGAAAATCCGGATAAAATAGCACCTCCTTCTCGGTGGAGAAACCTCTCCACAGCAGTCTCAACAAGATGATGAAGAGTAAAGCACAGAGACACACAGAGACTTACAGAGCACAAGCAGATGAAGACAAACGTTTACAAGCACAAACAACAACCCAGCACAACCTCGGCAAGAGCCTTCACTCAGCTCTTCCTTATTTGCTTGCTGATCGCCTTGCCACGAATCCTTCCAAGTGCTCAAGTCTCTCAAGCTTCAAAATATCAGAGTGTATGCAAGAGCTTCAAGATTCACAGTCAATGGATGCTCAAGAGTTGTCGCAACAAGGTGAAGGATCAAAAGTTCTTCCAAGGCTTCTTCGCTACCAAGCTCTTAAGCCTCTGCCCACTGATCGCCAGGTCACAGCCACCAGACGCTCCTCTGCAGCCCACCAGCTGCCCATCTGCAACTGCCCAGCTACCATTGAGCTCTCCTGGACTCTCTGAATCCTCTCCAGTTGAGCCCCAGGTCAGCTCCTTAGCCGTTGCAGCTCGCGCCAAAAGACGTTGTTGCCTATGAACAGAAAACTGCCAAACCTGATGTAGCAAAAGAACCCAGTTGACCCTCCTTGAGTAATCCTGAGTTAACTGCACACTTAATAAGAGGTTTAGCACAACAAATCAATAGAAGATCAAATATCAGAACATATCAGTAGTGATCAGAAGAGAAACAGAACGCAATCAGAACTCTGACAGCGTTTTTGAATTAAAGCTGTCAGCTACTGATCGGTCACCAGACCGATCAGAGATGGCCCTGATCGGTCACCGGACCGATCAGGGTGATCCCAGACCGATCAGGCTCCAGCCTGATCGGTTCCCAGTGAGAAACTTGGGATCGCAACCTCATCTATGATCGGTCACCCTGACCGATCAAGTACTGGGGATCGGTCACCAGACCAATCCAACAGGTGAGGACAGAACCTTCAGCTTTCGCAACCCAAACCCACTGATCGGTCACCTGACCGATCAGGTTGTTCCCTGATCGGTCTGGGGACCAATCAGGTCCCTCCCTGACTGATCAGGCTCCAGTCTGATCGGTCCGGGAGAGAAACCTTGCGACAGTTTGATCGGTTACACTGACCGATCGCGGGTCTCTGATCGTTCACCAGAATGATATAAAGCCACACAGAAGCTGAAACAAAAGCTTCTGTTCTCTCCCTGATCGATCACCAGACCGATCAGGAGCTGAACATAAGCCAACCAATGTTTCTGTTCTCTCCCTGATCGGTCACCAGAACGATCAGCCTTCTCTAGATCGGTCACCAGACCGATCAACAACAGAAGTTTGTGCCAACTTCCCTGATCGGTCACTAGATTGATCCAGCCAAGGCCAACTCCACCATAAGTCAAGAGAACAGGCTTCCTAGCCTTCTCTGACTCGTGCTCAGTCCCCCAGACCAAGACTCCGTGCCCAGCTTCACTCACCGAGACTTCATTCAACCTAGCTTCCCAAGCTAGGACCTGGCTTCACTCACCAGGGTTTCATCCAACCTAGCTTCCCAAGCTAGGACCTGGCTTCAATCACCAGGGTTTCATCCAACCTAGCTTCCCAAGCTAGGACCTGGCTTCACTCACCAGGATTTCAATCACCTGGCTTCACTCACCAAGACCCGGCTTCACTCACTAGGATTTCAACCTAGTCCCACTAGGTATGCCTAGTCCCACTAGGTCTTTTCCACTTCACCTAGTCCCACTAGGTGTGCCTAGTCCCACTAGGTCTTTTCCACTTCACCTAGTCCCACTAGGTGTGCCTAGTCCCACTAGGTCTTTTCCCTTGCTAGCGTGCAATCTCCCGATCCACCTGGACTTCATCCGAATTCATTCAACCAAACTTAAATCGTTGTCAACACCAAAACAACAATCGGGCCAGACTGCATCAACACTGCGTAGCCCTGAAGTCAGATGACTTCAGGCCTGCGTGCATTCAAATTTTTTTTATTTTAAAAATATTTTTTATTTTAAATTTTTTTAATAATATTTAATCATGATTTATTAAATTAATTATTTATAGGGTAATCTTTTATGTTGTAAACTTCTAATGATTATAAATTATATTGCAATAGGAGTTTTTTAGGTCTATCAGTGGATTTTCACCAAAACCCACTGATGGACCTAGGATATTTGGATTTCTCAAAACCCAATATCAATAGTTAGAGTTGAACTAGGAGATGGTATTTTTGTTGTCCAAACTTCTAATGATTATAAATTATGTTGCAATAGGAATTTTTTAGGTCTATCAGTGGGTTTTCACCAAAACCGACTGATAGACTTAGGATATTTGGATTCTCAAAACCCAATATCAATAGTTAGATTTGAGCTAGTAGATGGTATTTTTAGTGTCCAAACTTCTAATGATTATAAATTATGTTGTAATAGGTGTTTTCTAGGATGAATCAGTGGGTTTTGGTGAAGAGATGATTTTTTATATTTGATTAATATAAATTAATATATTAAATAATATTTAATAAATATATTAATATATAAAAACCATCAAAACACGTTATTTCATATTTAATCATAGGGCTTGAAGTCACCCTATGAGGGCCTGAAGTCAGATGGAAGTCATTTGACTTCAGGCCCTGCGTTTAAATCTGAAATCACGTATTTTGATAGATTTTTTTTATATATTATTATATTTATTAAATATTATTTAATATATTAATCAAATATAAAAAATCATCTCTTCACCGAAACCCACTGATTCATCCTAGAAAACTCCTATTGCAACATAATTTATAATCATTAGAAGTTTGGACACCAAAAATACTATCTCCTAGCTCAAATCTAACTATTGATATTGGGTTTCGAGAAATCCAAATATCCTAGGTCCATCAGTGGATTTTGGTGAAAACCCACTAATAGACCTAAAAAACTCCTATTACAACATAATTTATAATCATTAGAAGTTTACAACATAAAAGATTACCCTATAAATAATTAATTTAATAAATCATGATTAAATATTATAAAAAATATTTTTAAAATGAAAATTTTTTGAATGCACGCAGGGCCTGAAGTCAAATGACTTCAGGCCCTCCTAAGGTGACATCAAGCCCTGTGTTTGAATCTGAAATCACGTGTTTTGAAAGGTTTTTTATATATTAATATATTTATTAAATATTATTTAATATATTAATTTATATTAATCAAATATAAAAAAGCATCTCTTCACTGAAACCCACTAATTCATCCTAGAAAACTTCTATTGTAACATAATTTATAATCATTAGAAGTTTGGACACTAAAAATATCATCTCCTAGCTCAAATCTAACTATTGATATTGGGTTTTGAGAAATCCAAATATCCTAAGTCTATCAGTGAGTTTTGGTGATACTCACTGATANCCTTGAAATGCATATTTGTACCACTAAACACCATATATCAAAGAAGCATAAGATCAAGAGAGGTTACTATGTTCTCTCCCAACCTATAATACTCTCACAATCGGCAGTGTATGAGAGAGATAGGTATGGCATTGGGTCTAGTGAGTGGTATATCGCTTGCAGTGGTATGTTAAATCATGAATTGTGATGATGTTAAGCAATTCAAGCAG
The DNA here is from genome assembly GCA_024364735.1 of Boesenbergia rotunda. Lineage (NCBI taxonomy): Eukaryota > Viridiplantae > Streptophyta > Magnoliopsida > Zingiberales > Zingiberaceae > Boesenbergia > Boesenbergia rotunda. The sequence goes on along the minus strand of JAGFNQ010006555.1, from coordinate 111,773 downwards.
GCAGCAAGATTTCTCACCCACACTCCCCACCCTAAATACAAGTCAGCAAAGATTCACGAGCTAGGATCGACAAGATGTCTACTAAATAAGCTGATTTTCCAAAAGAAATTGGATTTTACCAAATGTTAATTAATTCCAAGTTCCAACTATTTTTAGTGAATCCTAACTCATTTCAAGACAATTCCACTGATATTTCTCCGCCAATCTTCATTAGATGTCTAATTTTAAAGAAAGACAGGATCCGCTTTCACTCATATTGACCCAACTTGGGCGATCTACATGGGTAAGAATTGATCTTGAATACCATGGTCTCCAGATTGAGAATAACAACATCTTGAGTACTAGCTTCTTAAGGGTAGCTGTATGTTCATAAGGTTGCTTGTGTAACTTTAAGTTATGTCTCAAGGCCTAACACAACCCGCAACCATTTACATCTACTTTTGGGACCACAATTGATGGCATGGATAAATATTAACAGAAACCCACTAAAAATGAAATATTTTATGGATGATATATCAGTTCAAGGAAAAGAGTGCATAAGAAGCATACCGTCAAAACAGTCTCTAATGAGGACTTCTTTGTGGCAGGATGTACATCCGTAGGAATCTACAAGGCATATAAGATTTTTATTTAGGAACAATAACTAACATTTGCAAGAAAGTATTCAATGCAAAGATAATAATATGTACAACAATACATTTCAATTTATGTTGTCCTCGACCTTGGATAAAAATCTACATGGATAATTAAATTTCAATATGTATTTAGAAAAGAAAAAAAAAAGGAACTAGTCCCTTATACTTGAACTCCCTTCTTCTACCCCTTTTATACCCAAAACTAACAAACATACACTAGCACTTCGAGTGAACACTCAGAATTCATCTTGGTCATGCATTCAACTTTTTAGAAAGTGTACAATTCTTAGATTCACACCTATATGTAATAGTTTTATCATACAGAATTACCATTTCTATTACTGCTCGTATCATCGACCAATGAAGTTGCAGCTTATTTCTTATACTTTTTAGTTTAATGAAGTTTGGAACATGTGAGAAATAATTCGCAAAATTATGATACTAGTTCTACAGAAATTAAGAATAACAGGAAGTTCTACAGAGTTAGATTCGTTTGTCATCAATCATCCTAAGTTGAAACTTGGAAAAAGTTCTATACCCCTCTGCCATTATCCTTGATGCTCACGGAATTATCCTCGTGCAAAATTACATCGATTTTTGATGCATATCCTGCTTGTGCTTCATCGATAGAGTTGTCTAGTATTTCATACACCTACGAAGGAAGAAAAGAACAAAAAAAGGTAAGAAAAAGAAACAGAAAATGCTAGAGATCAGTTGTGACACCACGGAAATGGCAAATCATGTATATCTGAAATACCAAATGATGCAAGCCACGGGGTCCTGTGCTCCCAATATACATTCCAGGTCTCTTCCTGACTGGATCAAGACCTTCTAAAACCTGGAAAAATGCAGCATGTTCACATCTTCACAAAGTACATCATGAATTGACTGTTAATATCCAAACGTCAACCAAGCATCTTTTCATGGGAGCAATCACATATGTGAACAACTTTCGTTTGGAAAGATAAATAAGAAAGAAAATGGACATGTTCAAAAGTGATTGTTTCATTAGATGTGGAGACGAGTTGAATTTGTTAGAGTAGGTGTAAGCTTCAGTGTGAGACTAAAAAACACTCAGCAAAAGATATAAAAAATAGCATAAATGATTTGGGGATCTCTAATGATAGCCTTACATGGACGACCCCAAATAGTTAGAACAACCGTGATGATGATGACACAATGATGAACCTTGTTATCCAAATGGAAGTGAACTGCACCTTGTTATCCAAATCAATTCAAGCATTTCCGCAAAGGATATCAAAGTTTATATCCTTCATTCTGCTTAAAATTTGAATATCTTCAAACGTCATATCAAAAGCAGCCCCCTTTCACATTAGGTAACCCACCAAGAAAGCCCTCGCAGAAGCCAAAATACCTCAAAACCCGCACAAGAACATTGGAGAAAAGAACAGAATTTTTTTTTAAAAAAAAGTTTGGATGGGAGCCTCCAATAGAGTAGGAACCACCTGAATCTGCTCAGAACCGTAGTTTTGATTAGCTTTCTCCTGGAGCGCCTCCGAAGCCAAGCTCGACGACTTGAAAGCCCGCACTGCCACTCCATTAATCTGAGGCCGGAAGCCAAAAGTTCTGGGGGGAAAAAAAAAGAAGACGAAAACACACAAGGTCACGTTTTGCTCCAAATGCTCGACAAAGAGAAGGAAAATTAACAAGGAAAAGGGAAGACCTCGATCGGAAGAATAGGCGGGGGCTGAGGGAGGAAGCGAATGAGAAAGAGGAAGGTGCGAGATACCGAAAGGAGCAGGAGGACGCGGAGGACGAGCAAGAGGAGAAGAATCGACGTGCGAAGAGGATGCGGATATTGAGAGACGGTGACGACCTCAAGAGCGCCATGGATGGTCGGAGAGCGTAGCTGTGGTGCGGTGGAGGGATGAAGTAGGAAGGGCGTTGTCTATGAGTTACACCATTCCCTCTTATTCTAAAAGCGAGGGATGACGGTCACAACTCACAACCCTAATCTACGGCGGTCGCTTTTCCCAAAAAATCTAAAATTTCAAAATACTGATTATAAAAAATACGGCGCATTGCATGCAGCTCGCAAACAGGGTCGCAAAATCCCGTCAATCCATTTCAAAATTAACGAAATAAAAAAATTATGCGACTATTTAGCATATATAAAGGACGAACTTATTTTACTAAATTTTAACTGGTAAATATTAAAATGATAATATGCACTAATTCCATCCCATGAAATAGGATGATAATTTGGTGGTAACTTAAGAGGTATTTAGTTTGCTCTATTTTTTTATTTTTTATAAAATCGTGACGTTTGGTAGGCTTATTTTTTATTCTCATTTTCGGTAGAAAATATAATTTTCTGGAAAACGTGTTTGGTTTGCATTTTCCAATTTTGTTTTTCAAAAAAAGATATAGTAGTGTTTTCTGGAAAACTTAGGGGTGTTTGGTTTATGTTTTCCAGTTTGTTTTTCATTTTCATTTTCCGTAGAAAATATGATTTTCTAGAAAACATATTTGGTTTACATTTTCCAGCTTTGTTTTCTAGAAAAAAAGCATAGCGTTTTCTGGAAAACTAAAAAATAAAATAAAGTCATTTTTCAGAAAATAAGAAAATATGATTTTTTGAAAAATGAAAATGAAAAATGGAACAAACCAAACGACTCCTAAAGAAGAAAGAAAATTATTTTTCAGAAAATGAGAAAATATGATTTTTTTGAAAAAATAAAAATAAAAAATGGAATAAACCAAACGCTCCCATTATATTTTTTTTCTAGAAAATGACTTTCTTTAATTCTCTAGTTTTTCATAAAACGCTATATCTTTTTCTGAAAAACAAGATTAGAAAATACAAACCAAACATGTTTTCTAAAAAAACCACATTTTCTATAAAAAATGAAATAAAAAACAAGTCTACCAATACCCCTTTAGTATATTTTTATTACATTTGTATTTTTTTAATTCGAGGACTTAGTTTTTATAATCTGATTAATTTTAAAGATGATTAATTAATTTCATAAAAAAATTTCATCAGGTAAATAGAAGTGGATCTCACAGTCCAATATCGTATAGATTTGAATTTTCATTATCCCGAAAAGGTCGTCCCATCTTCTATCGTTACATCATAATTTCTCCACCTTAGATGTAGTTGAATTGGTTTATGAATTTGTGAAATAAAAAAATAATTAACGAAATTTTTTCAATTTCGAACGACTAATTCGATCTCACAAAAATTTTCACCGACCATCAAGATAAATTGAAAAATATTCTCTGTGGACTATAAATTTATGGAAAAAGAGTCAAGATGAAATCGAAAGAATTAACCTTCCGATAATTTATTTGATTTCTTAATTTATCAGACACTGACCGTATGGAGTGCCAGAATAATCCCCAGGGGCACATTGCATTGGATAGAAAATGTAGAAGAGTGGAAATGATATCCTTATATCCTATAATAAATTTATCGAATTTCTTTTGCAAATTAAGCCTTCTGAAAAAATTACTATGTGCTGGAATTATTGATTTGGATGGAGGTCGCACGGGATATAGCGGAAGTATAATTAATTTTTTAAAAAATAATTATGATTTTATCTATAATTATGATAAATTTTATAGATTTTTTTTCAAATAAAGTACGCAATCATGGAATGTTGAGCTCTTAGACTGTTTGCCGCGATCATTGCTCAATTTACCTTGACGAACTGTGAGAAATTTTCATGAAATCGAGCCGGTCACCCAGATTCCATGTTACTCAATTGGTTAATATTTTTTTTATCCCCATGGAATAGAGACTGATAGTTATCACATGCATTGTTGCCACCTTGAGGTCAGGGATTAAAATATGACAAAATTAGTATAGTCGTCTTCTCCACAGGCTAGTCAAAGTTAATAGTATCTCTCATTTACATCTTCCCAGTTGGAAGCGAGTGAATCACCCACTACAACATCTGAAGGAGATCAAAATTTTACAATTGTTCCGGAAGGAATCGACGTCGACGGTCAGTCACCAGGGTTCAACTCACGAGGATGATGACGAACGAGGAAGAGCTTCCACCCTACAAGTGTAACACGATCGTTAGGAGAACACGCCGAAGGTTATCCAGCGGAGCTCACTCCGACGCTCAAGTCAATGTCTGATTCTAAGAGATGGAAGGAAACAAGCAGAAATATATGAGTTAGAATGTATGTAACCCCTTTACATGTGGGGTTGGGGTACCTTTTATATCAGAGGTGGCCGTCATACTTGTCCCACGTTCTTCTCCACGTCCTCTCAATTGTCGGTTACTGGATAATCTTTGTAACAGCCGTCACAGCCATTAAATCTAGACCGTTGCAATGATTAAGGTTTTAATGACCATGTATTATGTGTCATAATTATCCTATAATTATTGATGATGATTATCACTAGCTCCGAAGGAAAGGAACGTTTACTTGAAGTCGAGTGCTCCTTGGGCACCGCTGCCCTGAGGTGATCTCGGGACCCTGTTCTCCCGAGATGATCTCAGGCATGTATCTTCCTGGGGCGATTCTCAAGAGTATGTCTATCCGAGATGGTCTCAGGAATCCCCAATCCCGAGGGGGCCTCAAGGGTCCAGGAAAGAGAGTCGTCCAGACTCGGTGGATCTTGTCACATAGCTTCTTCAGTCCACGTGTCAGCCACGGGGTGTTCAACCCCACCACAGGTCCCTCCCTTCAAGTCTAATCAAAGAAAGTGTGGCTAATTGATTAGACTAGTGTTGTGATGAAGAAGTTATGTTATAGTGGTTCATATATCTTGTATTGCGTTATTGGCGGCCTGCCGGGTCCGAGGAATCAAACCGTGCATCCCGGGACCCAAGGCAGCTCCTCAAATCCGTCCCACATCTCTACGAGTTTCGAGACAATGTCATGACAGCTGTCCGGGGCCTTTTAAAGGCGCATGGGGTCTCTTAATGGCGACAAGGTCGCCTAACGAATGTTACCTCGCCACGTGCTCCGTCATTCTCTGCACGGTGATCTCCCGCTGATACGCACCGCGGGGTCATACGAAGCGACGGCTGTAAAGGATGGTAGCTCCTCGGGATGCCCCATCAGCCCTATTGACGTGCTGCCTATCTATTGCTCACGATCAGGCGACTTCTCCCTATAAAAGCGGGTGCAATGACACCCTTCTACCTTCTTGCCTTATTTGCTTTCAAAACTCTTCGTTCACCTGTTGTTTGTCTCGCTGCCGCCTCTCCCTCCAAGTGTAAGTCCCCTTCCATTTTTTCTCTTTCTTCACCCCCATGGGTCTAGTAGAGAAGAAGAAGAAGACCTGCGGTGAGGGCAAAGAATTGTCCGAGGAACCAACCTATTACCCGGAGTGGTATCATACCATCTCCTCTAGGGGTTAAGTTAGAGTCACTTCAGGCAGCCTGCCAGAGGTATGGTATCCCGACGAACTGGGAGGTGAGGGTTCCAGCCCTAGGTCAATCACCCGTAGAGCCTCTTGCGGGTTTTTTCACCTTCTTCTTGGGGCAGGTAGAATTAGGGCTCTGTTTCTCGATTCCCCCTTTTTTTCATCAATGTTGTCACTTATTTTGGCATTTCTCTTTACCAACTGGCTCCAAACGTCATTGCCCAGATGGGCGAGGCATTTGTCGTCTTCAAACTTTTCAACATCCCTTTGACCCCCCCCCTCTCACCGATTTTTCCATTTTTTTCTTCGTTCCGGTTGGCTCGCGGGGGGCGTTTGGCTTTATATCTCGTACCAGCCACAAGTTCTTAGGAGGTCTCCTTTTCTCCCACAAAGAATGGAAGAAGCGTTTTTTCTTTATCCAACTCCCTAAGCGTCCCATCAACCTTATCCGCTGGACAGAGAGCCTGCCGCCCATACCGAACCTTGGCGACTTCTAGCAGGACACAGGATATCAGAGGGCTAGGGGTATCCTGGCAGGGATAGAGTTCCACGACCTTCAGCTGGTGCAATGCGAGGAACTTCTTTATCGGGTCGACCTCAGCCCGAAAGTCACGAGCCTTAGCTCAAACCTCCGTAAGTTCTGTTTAGTTTTGTAAGTATCCTTGTTAATTCTAACTGATACCTTTTTGTCTCTGTTTTGCAGACGATATCATGCTCTCCCGAGCTATCAACTGGCTCCTGAAGTGAGAGCAGGCTAACGAGCAGGCCTTGGTTTCTGCTTCAGTTCCTTCTGCGCCTGTGGACATCTTGGACAAGGGCGGCAAGGAAACGACTGAGCGGTCAGAAAGCCAGGAAGTTCCAGAGCCCTCTAAGGATCCTAAGGCAACCGAACTGCCTGCAAACCCCGAAGGGGATTCCCCTTCCTCCCCGTCAAGACAAGAGAAGGGGAGGTCGCACCAACACCTTTTGCCGAGCAACCGGTGCCCAAGATCACCTAGAAGAAACGGCATAAACAGCTGGCCCAGAAGCCACGCCCCTTGAAAAGGCTGAAGAGGGGTTCGTCCTTAGAATTTCCACCCTCCCCCCCCCCCCCCCCCCCCCATTGATGAAGAGGACACGGTGCCTCTGTCTCAGAGGATTCAGAAAGAGCCCTCTTCTCCTATTGGGATAGCCACCGATCCCGTCGCCCGCGACCCAGCCGCTCTGACTGACCCTCCCATTGCTCAGCATGGCAAGGAGGTGTCGCTCAAGGTGCCTAGCCCCCGCCGGAAGGCCCCGATGGCGAAGAAAATGGTGACAAAGGGTTCCCAATCTATCCAAATAAAGGGAGCCCCCTCTGATAGTCATAATCCGCAGACAGCGTCCAGCTCGGAGGAGGACGTCCTCCACTCCAAAAATGCTCCCGGCATATCAATTCGGCCAACTGAGGAGCTTCTCCCGCCTCCTGCCCAGCTGAGGGGGTCAGCCGAGTCAGCCCGGTATTTGGGCATGCTACACCAGTCCCTGCTGACGGTAATTACACTTGAACTTTTTCCTTTTGTTTTATTGTTTTGTTTTAACTATCCTTTTTTCGTATTGCAGGTTGCCTCCAACTGTGCCGCTACAAGCCGCCTGTTGTGCTCCTGAGGGGTTACTAAAGACCTCCTCCAGCAGGTGGCGGAGTCAGAGGCGGAGATCGACCATGCCTGCGAGGCAGGCCTCCTGCAGCTGGAGGTCAGCAGGGCCCTAAGGGTGAAGGTCGAGCATTGTCTTGATACCCTGCTGGCCTCTGAAGAGACTCTGCATAGTTATCGTCTCCGAAAGCGCATCTGGTCCGAGAAGAACCAGGCCCTCTCCGAGGACCTACAAAAGCGGTCCCAGGAGCGGGAGCAACTCCAGACCCAGGCGAGGGAGTTGTCGGACAACGTCCAACTCCTGGAGTCCTCCAATAAGGCTCTGGAGGATCAGAATAAAGAACAGGAGAGTCAGCTAGCTCTTAAAGAATATGACATAGAGCTAGCGGCCGCCTACGCCTCCAACCTCCAGGCGGACATCACTCGAGCCCAGGCCAAGGTTTCAGCCATCTCCCAAAAACTCCAGGAGGCACTGGGGGCTCATGATTGCCTGTCCTGGGAGGTGGCAGAATTGAAAGCCGCCAAGAAGGAGGTTGAGGCTGAGCTACAAAAGCAAAGCTTGACCAAGCAACCCAACTGTCTAAGGTCGAGGCGGAGTTCAAGGCCAAATTTCTGCAGTCTGACGAGTTCGACGACCTTCTGGCCGGGTAGGTATTGAAGCGCCTAAAACAGTGCTTCAATGGTGCCATCAGACAACTGAAGAAGGCACAACTGCTGAAACCAGACGCAGACCTAAGTGCCTTGAACGTCGGCCGGGTTTGGGATGAGCTCTCGCCCGAAGAGCAAGAAATATAAGGCTCTTCGCAGACCTAGGCCTCGCTATTCCATTGTCTTTTTATCTTCAGTAATTTTTTCATTCTTCTTTATGCGTCAGACATGTAATTACCCTGAGTATAATGAAAAAAACCTTTTTTGGCTCACTATCTTGAGTTCCTTTCCTTCTTTTCTCCACATGTATCAAGTGTCTTTGCATGAGGAGCAAGGAAATTAAAGAGCTGGTGTTTTTCCTCGACTCACAAAGCAAGGGTGTTGTCCGACAGCAATTCGGTTCGAGGAGCACGGGGCCCAGTCCCGGAACGGACCAGAAGTCTACTCACCGCGAAGGTGGTAGGGTCTTACTGCTCTTGATCGGGCATCCGTAGTACCCGGACCAAGCCAACTCACCGCGGAGGTATTAGGGTTTTACAGCTCTTGATCGGGCAACTGTAGTACCCAGACCAAGCCTACTCACCACGGAGGTAGTAGGGTTTTACAGCTCTTGATCGGGCATCTATAGCACCCGGACCAAGATTACTCACCGCGGAGGTAGTAGGGTTTTACAGCTCTTAACCGAACATCTGTAGCACCCGAACCAAGCCAACTCACCGCGGAGATAGTAGAATTTAACAGCACTTGGTCGGGCACCTAGAGTACCTAGACCAAGCCTACACACCGCAGAGGTAGTAAGGTTTTATAGCTCTTGGTTAGGCACCGAGAGTACTCAGACCAAGTCTACTCACCGCGGAGGTAATAGGGTTTTACAACTCTTGGCCAGGCATCTGTAGCACCCGGACCAAGCCTACTCACCGCAAAGATAGTAGGGTTTTACAGCTCTTGGCCGAGCATCTGTAGCATCCGGACCAAGCCTACTCACCACGGAGATAGTAGGGTTTTACAGCTCTTGATCGGGCACCAAGAGTATCCAGATCAAGTCTACTCACCGCGGAGGTAGTAGGGTTTTATAGCACTTGGTCGGGCATCCGTAGTACCCGAACCAAACCTACTCACCGCAGAGGTAGTAGAGTTTTACAACTCTTGGTCGGGCACCCGAGTACCCAGACCAAGCCTACTCACCGCGGAGATAGTAGGCTTTTATAACTCTTGACTGGGCATCTGTAGCACCCGGACCAAGCCTACTCACCGCGGAGGTAGTAGAGTTTTACAGCTCTTGGTTCGACATCTATAGTACCCGGACCAAGCCTACTCACCGCGGAGGTAGTAGGGTTTTATAGTTCTTAGTTGGGCACCCGGAGTACCCAGATCAAGCCTACTCACCGCGGAGGTAGTAGGTTTTTCAGCTCTTGGTCGGGCATCTGTAGTACCTGGACCAAGCCTACTCACCGCGGAGGTAGTAGGGTTTTACAACTCTTGGTCGGGCACCCGGAGTACCCATACCAACCCTACTCACCGCAGAGGTAGTAGGGTTTTACAGCTCTTAGTCGGGCATCCGTAATACCCAGACCAAGCCTACTCACCGCGAAGGTAGTAGGGTTTTACAGCTCTAGTGTACCCGGAGTACCCAAACTAAGTCTACTCATCGCGAGGTAGTAGGGTTCTATAGCTCTTGGCCAAGCATTTGTAGCACCCAGACCAAACCTACTCACCGTGGAGGTAATATGGTTTTACAGCTTTTGGCCAAGCATCCGTAGTACCCGGACCAAGCTTACTCACCATTAGGGCTGCAATCGAACCGAGCCGAGCCGAATACCTGAGAGTTTGAGTTTGACTCGTTTATTATCGAGTCGAGCTCGAGCTTAATTTATCGAATATAGTGATGGCTCGCGAGCATATTCGAGCCTAATCGAGCCCTAAACGAACTTACCAAATATAAATTATTAATTAAATTATTCATCAATCTATTAAAAAAATAAATTATATATTCTAAAAAATATAAAATATTTACTAAAATCTATGATTTTATTCATACAAATGAGTTTTATTGGATATTTTATATTTATTAAATGTAAAACTGTCGAAATTATATATTTAATATTAAATATTAATTTTATATTTTACGAACTAGCTCACGAGCTTATTAACGAGCCTGTTCACGAGCTAACGAGCCGAATACTGCTGAGTTTGAGTTTGGCTCGTTAATGTTAACGAGCTTTATTAAACGAGCTCGAACGAGCTTCTATCGAACCGAGACCCGAATAGCTCGCGAGCGGCTTGGCTCGTTTACACCCCTACTCACCATGGAGGTAGTAGAATTTTACAACTCTTGGCCGGGCAACCGTAGCACCCGGACCAAGCCTACACACCGCGGAGGTACTAGGGTTTTCGTCAAGAAGGATTCAACGTTTTTTTAGTAATATTTCATTTGCTCCTTTATTCATTGAACTACAAGGCAGTACCAACCGAAATACAAAAGTTATGCAAACAACTCAACATCTCACCGAGTGCGATAAGGGCGGAGATGATTGGCGTGCCATGGCCTCTCCAGCCCCTTGCCTTTGTCATCTTCCAGATAGTAGCTGCCCCGTGTGAGCTTTTTGGTGATGACGTAAGGTCCATCCCACGAAGGATCCAGCTTCCCCGGGTCACCAACTGGCTTGATCCTCTTCCAAACCTTGTCTCCGACTTCAAAGTCGTGGGCGATTACCCGACGATTGTAGGCTTGTTGCATTCGTCGTCGATATGCCTCCAGTCGAGCTGCTACTTTATCCCACACCTCTGAAACGAGATCCAGGTCGATCAACTGCTCCTGATCATTGTCATCCTTGTTATAGTGCTGCCTTCGGACGAACTCTTCCCCCACCTCCACCAGGATTACAGTCTCAGCTCCATACACCAACTGAAAAGGGCTCTGGTCTGTTCCTTCCCGTGGAGTGGTACGGTAGGACCACAATATGCTGGGGAGTTTCTCGACCCAGCTATCTCCGATGTGATCTAGTTTTATCTTGAGTCCCCTGAGGATTTCACGGTTAACGACCTCGACTTGTCCATTGCCCTGCGGGTATGCCACTGATGTGAAGGCTTGGTGAATGCCTAATCCCTCACACCATTCTTTGAGCTTGCGCTCGGCAAACTGCCTTCCATTGTCCAACACCAACTTGTGGAGGATGTCGTATCTGCAGATGATATCTCTCCATAGGATCTTCATCACCGTGGCCTCCGTGATGTATGTCAGAGGCTCAGCCTCCAGCCATTTGGAAAAGTAGTCTACGAGGATCAGTAGGAACTTCTTCTACTGTGGCCCGATTGGAAAGAGATCCACGATGTACATTCCCCACTGATCGAATGGGCAGGACACCAAAGAGACTCGCAAGGGCTCGGTCGGTCAATGAGTCACATGCTGATGTATCTGGCAGGCTTCATATCCGGCCACGAACTTGAGAGTGTCGACTTGGAGAGTGTGCCAAAAGTTTACTGCCAGGATAATCTTCCTAGACAAAGATCTTCCCCCAATCTGGCTCTCACAGATGCCTTCATGTATCTCCCGCATCACGTAGTCGACTTCTTCTGGTCTGATACATTTGAGGAATGGTCGAGCAAAGACCCTCCTGTACAGTTGATCGCAGTCCAGTGTGAATCTGGCAACCCGGCAACGGAATAGTCGACTTCCTTGGTTCATGCCTGGAGTGTTCCCACTGCGTAGGAACTCCACATAAGGATCTCTCCAATCGGTTATGGTGTCCCCTCCTGCCTCCTCTCCAATCAGTGCTACCGTCTCTTCTGGGGCACTATGTTCATCCAGCTACCAGGTCGAGATAGAGCTAGCCAGTCGGGCTAGTTTGTCAACCTTGACATTGTCTGTCCTGGAGATCTTTTGCAAGATAACCTCCATGAAGGAGGCTTTCAACTGCTCATAGAGGGTCACATACTTCTGTAGACGCTCAGACCTGACTTCGAAGTCGCCCTTTATTTATTGTGCCATGAGCTGGGAGTCCGAGTGTATCTCAACCCGAGTAGCTCCCATATGCTTGGCTGCTTGCAGACCCGCTAGGAGACCATTAACACCACAACTCCGGTACGTCGGCTGTTGGAAGACCCGTCCACATAGACCTTCTAGACTCCTTCGATCTCAGGCTCTGGGACAGTCTCCAGCATGAAGTCTGAGAGAGCTTGTGCCTTTCTCGCGGTACGAGGATGGTACTTAATACCGTACTCGCTTAACTCTGTCGTCCATTTGATCAGCCGGCCTGAAGCTTTGGGATTGGTGAGGACCCGTGCGAGCGGGCTTTTGGTGAGAACCGCGATAGGATATGCTAAGGAGTATGGTCTTAACCTCTGAGCCATTAAGACCAAGGCATAGACCAGCTTCTCCATCGTAGTGTATCGCGTCTCAGCATCCTTCAGGAGATGTCCGAAGTGTTGATGCAGTCTGGCCCGGTTGTTGTTTTGGTGTTTGACAATGATTTAAGTTTGGTTGAATGAAATTCGGGTTAAGTCCAGGTGGATCTGGGAGATAGCACGCTGGCATGGGAAAAGTCCCAACTTGGAGGGTTAAGTGATTGATTAAAATCCCGGTGAGTGAAGCCGGGTCCTGGTGAGTGAAGCCAGGTGATGGAAAAAGTCCTAACTTGGAGGGTTGGGTGAAAAGTCCTAGCTTGGAGGGCTAGGTGAAAAGTCCTAACTTGGAGGGTTAGGTGAAAAGTCCCAACTTGGAGGGTTAGGTGATTGATTAAAATCCTGGTGAGTGAAGCCGGGTCCTGGTGAGTGAAGCCGGGTGATTGAAATCCTAGTGAGTGAAGCTAGGTTGAAATCCTGGTGAGTGAAGCCGGGTCCCGGTGAGTGAAGCCGGGTGACTGAAATCCTAGTGAGTGAAGCTAGGTTGAAATCCCGGTGAGTGAAGCCGGGTGACCGAAACCCTGGTGAGTGAAGCCATGTCCTAGCTTGGAGGGCTAGGTTGAAGTCCCAGTGAGTGAAGCTGGGCATGGCACGAGTCAGAGAAGGGTTGGAGGCTTGTTCTCGTGACTTAGAGTGCATTTGGGCTTGCCTGGATCGGTCTGGTAACCGATCAGGGAAGTTGGCACGGTGCTCCTTCGTGGATCGGTGTGGTGACCGATCCAGCGATGACTGATCGGTCTGGTGACCGATCAGGGAGTATGCATTTCACCCATTGCTTTGCTCCTGATCGATCTGGTGACCGATCAGGGAGCAAAACAGTGAGGTTGAGTTCCCTTGCTGATATACTCCTAATCGGTCTGGTGACCGATCAGGATCACTGTGCAGATCATTCTGGAGAACGATCCAGTTTCGCGAGTTCCTCACTAAGATCGATCAGGACGGAGCTTGATCGGTCTGGGCATGATCTGATCGGTCGGGTGACCGATCAGGAAGCCTCCTGATCGGTCAGGTGACCGATCAGGAGGTTTGGACTACGAAGTTCAGAAATCACCCTATAATGGGGTGGATCGTTCCGGTGATCGATCCACAACCTGGGATCGGTCTGATGATCGATCCAGGAGATTCCCAAAGAAGTCGCGATTTCTGATTGAGTGTTAGGGATCGATCAGGACGAAGCCTGATCGGTCTGGACCCAGCCTGATCGGTCTGGTGACCGATCAGGAGGCTCTCTGATCGGTCAGGTGACCGATCACTTTAATTCAAATACGCTGTCAGAAGTCTGTTTTCACTGCCGATTCTCTGCTACTTGCTTATTTCTTTTTGATATGCATTGCTAAGCCTCTGATGGAGTGTGCAGGTGATAGCAGGTGATTCAAACACTCAAGGAGGGTCAATGGGAGGCTTTCCTTGGAGCAAGTTTGGATCTATTATGTTTTCAGGTCTCAACGTCTGGCGCAACTGGCAACTGACGAAGGCGCGGCTGGCAACTGGCGGAGGCTCAGCTGGGGGAGTGTCCAGTGGACTGAGTGCTCAGAGAGGTCAGTGGGTCAGGGTGTGAGTCAGTGGTGCTGATGGAGTTGGCGACGTTGAGCTGGAGCTTAAGAGACAAAGCTGGATGCAGAGGAGATGTGGCGAGACAGACAGAAAACTTGGGAAGTTGTTGCTGGGATGTGTTCGTGCTCTCTGTTGCTTTGTTCTTGAGCGATCTTGTTGCATTCCTGTGAGAGCTTTGTGAGCTTGTCTTCTCGAGTGTCTCTGTGCTTAACTTGTATCTTCTTGAGATTACTTGTGGAGAGGTTTCTCCACCGAGAAGGAGGCAACTACTATCCGGAGTTCACCGGGGCTTAATCTGCCGACGATCAAGGGATCGCCCACCTTACGGGCATGGCAAGGAGTAGGGGCAAGTTATCCCCGAACCTTGTAAACGATCCTTGTTAGCGATCCTTGAGAAAGATTTCAAAGAGCAAGTTTTGTGTCCGACTAGATTCACCCCCCCCCCCTCTCTAGCCATCCCGTTTCCAACACGAAGAAGTATATGGGGTATTACACCATACCTTTTTCTCGGATGAGTGCTGAGCCTAGTGCTTGTTCTGCCGCAGATACGTAGACAAATAAGGGCTCCCCCTCCACTGGCTTGTAGAGGATGGGGAGCTCGGTGAGATAGGTCTTTAGGTTAGCGAGTGCCTTTTCACACTGGTCATCCCAATCGAACTTGGCTGCTTTCCTCAAAATCTTGAAGAATGACAGGGTCATACCTGCAGACTTGGAGATGAACCTGGAGAGAGCCGTGATTCTGCCATTCAGTCGTTGCACTCCCTTGAAGTTACGAGGGGATGACATATCCATAATAGTCTTTACTTTTTCTGAATTAGCCTCGATCCCCCTCTCCATCATCATGTACCCCAAGAAACGACCGCTCTTCACCCCAAACAAACACTTGGCAGGGTTCAACTTCAACTTATTGACCCTCAGGGTGGCGAACGCCTCTTCTAAGTCGGCTATCATGTCCTTTCCCTTGTCAGTCTTGACCAGGATCTCGTTCACGTACACTTCGATGTTTCTCCCAATTTGATGCCTGAAGACCTTGTCCATCATCCACTGATAAGTTATCCCAACGTTGCGCAATCCGAAAGGCATGACATTATAGCAGTACATGCTATCGGTTGTCACAAAGATGACTTTCTCCAAGTCTTCGGGAGCGAGAGGCACTTGATGGTAGACTTGATAAGCATCCAACATCGAAATGAAATCACAGCCGGTCGTAGAGTCTACTAACTAGTCTATTCGAGGCAAGGGGTAGCAATCTTTGGGGCAAACTTTATTCAAATCATGAAAATCTATACAGATCCGTCATTTACCCCTGGTTTAGGGACAAGGACTACATTAACTAACCAGGTCGGGAATTGGACTTCTCTTATGCGTCCGACCCTTAGTAGCTTGTCGACTTCATCTCTGATAGCCTTGTCCTGTTCTGGTGCAAAGTGTCTTTGCCTCTGCTTCACTGGTCGAGCTCCAGGGGTGACATGCAGGTGATGCATGGCTAAAGCTGAGGGGACCCCTTTGATTTTTTCAGCGACCCAGGCGAAGACGTCTCGATGGCTCTGCAGGCAGTCTATAAGACGACTTCTCAGTTCCGGTGCAAGGTCGGTGGCGATCCTCGTAACTCCCCCCTTTTGTTGAGGGTAAATCTTGACCTCCTCGCTCCCGACCTCCCTTCACTCCTCTTTAGGTCCTTCGTCCTCTCGTAGGTTGGCGAGATCAATTTGCAGGGCTTCGTAGGTCTTCGGGTTCTTGCGGGTCTCCAATAGTACTTCCTCGCTGTAGCATCGCCGAGACATCAACTGGTCCCCCTTGACTTCTGCCACTTAGTCACTCACTGGGAATTTGATCTTCTGGTGGTAGATCGAGACCGCCGCCTGGAATATGCTGAGAGTCGGGCATCCCAAGATGGCGTTATAGGACGAGGGAGCATCCATGACCAAGAAGGGGGTCCTCCTGGTCCTCTCCAGAGTGTTACTGCCCAACGACAGTGATTGAGTAATTTGCCCTATCGGTTGTACTCGATACTCGATGAAGCCGAAGAGTGGAGTCGATACTGGGTGTAGTTCATCTTCGTCAATCTGCATCTGTTCTAGCACGGCCTTATATAGGATATTAACGGAGCTGCCTGTATCCACGAAGATACGCTTAACCTAGTAATTTGCAATGCGTGCGAGAATTACCAGAGCGTCCTCGTGGGGAGCTTCTACGTCTTCCAAGTCTTCTGGGCTGAAGAAGATCGTAGGGCCAAGTTGTTGATTCTGACTCGTCCCGATGGCATAGTTCTACAGCCGCCGGGTGTGAGTCTTTCTCGCCCGGTGGGAATCTCCTCAGGTGGGTCCCTCTGACATCACCCCCACATGTCCAGAAGGCGGGTCACGTGCAGGGGCCTTGCCCTTCTAGGGGTCTCTTTCCAATGAGGGGGGCCTACGTGGTGCGCCCCCCCCCCCGACTCCTCCCTCTCGAACATGACTTAAACCGATGTCAGGTCTCGTTCTCTGCCAATTGCCTGTGTCGGGGGGACCTCCGGCGATACCCCGTCTTCTTCCACTTCCTCTGGGGTTTGGTGTCTGCTTCTTCATTCACTTTTCTCTTCAAAGCATGGCACTCCTCGGCGGAGTGCGTTGTACTACCGTGGAATTCGCAGTACTTCGCCAGCGGCTCTGGTTGCTCCGTGTCAACTGTCTTCACTAGCTTCCACCTACCAGCCCACTGGTTTTTCTCCAAGCGAAGGTCTTTTCCTCATGCTGGAGCCAGAGGTTCCCTCCTTTCCGACCGTACAACGGGTTGGGCAAGGACCCCGGCCGGTTACTTACGACGGGTGTGTTGAACTTCTTCTACGTTGACATGCTTAATAGAACGCCCCAGTAGATCATCGAAGCTGGTGGGTAGCTTCTTCACCAAAGATCGAAAGAAATCCCCTTCCGAGAGCCCTTGGGTGCAAGCGATGACAAGGATCTCCGACGTCGCAGTTGGCACATCCTGCACCACTCGGTTGAACCGCTGGATGTAATCCTTGAGTGGTTTCTTTTGCTTATGCTTTAGAGCAAATAAATTGAGCGCCGTCTTTTGATAGCGACGGCCGCCGGCGAAATGATGGAGGAAGGCAATTCTAAACTCCATGAAGGAGTTGATAGAACCTTAGGGCAGCCGCTAGAACCACCGCTGGGATGCTCCTGATAGGGTGTTCAAGAACACCCGACACTTTACACCATCGGTGTACTGGTGCAAGAGTGTCGCGTTCTCGAACTTGCAGACATGATTTTCAGGATTTGTCTTCCCATCGTAGTCAGCAATCTCAGGCCCGCGGAACTGCTTCGGCATGGGATCTTCTATGATCTCCAATGAGACAGGGGTGGAGGGCGCCTTAGGTTCTTCCCTCCTCCCCGGTCCGTCCTCCTGTCTCAGCGCGCTAGAGGCTACTGAGTTGGCCTTCTCCACATCTCCTAGAGAATCTCGCCGGTGGACCGAGACTGCTTCGGCATGTCTCCCTGGTGGTGAAACAGACCTCCGTTGTTGGGGATGCGGAGTGGAGATTCTGGGGATCTTGTCTTGCATAGTAGCGACTCGCTGTGAGGTGACCTGCTCGATTTGGTGCTGTTCGAGCGCCCCTTTGATAGCATTGGCCACGAAGCGATCTAATTACTCTTTCGTTAGGACGATGGATTGTCCCGCTGGCTCGGGCATCGGTGCTCCTTCTGGTGTTTTACTGGTATTCTCATAGACGGCGTCAAACTTGTTCTGGAAGAAATCGACGTCAACGGCCAGTCACCAGGGTTCATCCCACGAGGATGATGACGAACGAGGAAGAGCTTCTACCCTGCGAGAGTAACACAAGCGTTAGGGGAACACGTCGGAGGTTGTCCGGCGGAGCCCACTCCGATGCTCAAGTCAGTGCCTGATTTTAGGAGATGGAAGGAATGATTTTAGGAGATGGAAGGAAACAAGCAGAAATATATGAGTTAGAATGTGCGTAACCCTTTTACCTGTGGGTTGGGATATCTTTTATACCAGAGGTGGTCGTTATACGTGTCTCGCGTTCTTCTCCACGTCCCCTTAATTGTCGGTTACTGGATAATATTTGTAACAGCCGTCGCAGTTATTAAATCTAGACTGTTGCGATGATTAAGACTTTAATGACCGCGTATTATGGGTCATAATTATCCTGTAATTATTGGTGATAATTATCCCCAGCTTCGAAGGAAGGGGATGGTTACTTGAGGTAGAGTGCTCCTTGGGCTCCGTTACCCCGAGTGATCTCGGGGTCCTTTGGCCCGAGGGGGCTCGGGCGTTCGCTTTCCCGAGGTGATCTCGGGGCCCTGATCTACCGAGGTTATCTCGGGCGTGTGTCTTCCTGAGGTGATTCTCAAGAGTATATCTATCCGAGATGGTCTCGAAAATCTCCCATCCCCAAGGGGTCTCGGGGGTAAAAAAAAAGTTATCTAGACTCAATAAATCTTACCACATAACTACTTCAGCTAAGGATGTTTAATCCCATCAACAATAATTAACTAAGACCGATATATTAATCAGATTTCTAGAGTTGAAGCTCTTAGGAGGATTCTATTGTTGTTGAATATATATTTTTCTTATTTTTCTATTGGTATATATATGGTGATAAACTGTAATATACAGACGGCTCAGTATAAAGATGACAGGAACTAAGATTAAGCTGATTTCTAATTTCTGATTAACTTGCTCGAATGCTTGCCTGTATTTCAAGCAGTGTGTGCTGTTGCTTTAAAAGCTGCTCAGAAAGTTGTTGGTCAGTAAAATATGTGGCAGAGGTGCATCAGAGATTATGTAGAGCTGTGATGGAATTTGTTTGCCTGCTCTTAACTCTTCGTTCACTTCCTATTGTCAGTCGTTTTATGGTTGATGACTTAGAAATTATGCTTGTTCCTGGATTTTGTTGTAAAGGTGGAGACAGGTATTATCTTAAAGTGTCTTAGAGTTCAAGTGACTATCTTCGAATGTATGGAAATTCATCAATGCACAGCTTTAGTAGTATTGTCTTATCATATATTGGCTGATGGTTTGATATTCTATCTGATGCATAGTTTGCTAATTAGATCTGCTTGTGGTTCTGAAGCCAGTTCGGAGTTTTGTTGCTTGTTGATTGCTAAACTGTTTGGCAATTGAAATTCCTATGGCTGTTAATCAAATTTGTTTACAGAGTTGTCATTAGAGATTTCTGTTAATCTGTTCTGAAATTGGTTTGGCTGCTTGGAATTCTTCAAAACTGCTCTGCAAGTTGGCTGTCAGCTAATTTTGTGTTCATCCTCGAAGATACCTCCTTGTAGAGGCTTCAAAGCTGCCCAGCTATTAAATGGCTGTTATCAAAATTGTGTGCAGCGTTGCCACCAGAGATTTCTATCTCTATTTGTCAGCTATTGGGCTGTTTATATGGAAGTTTTTGATAGTCCCTGGTTACTGAAATAGTGCCAAACTATGCTACAATATCAGGTTTGCTCTTTCTTGGAAAAGTCAGGCAACTTCTTGTTTTTGGCACTCAATGGATCATCTCCCGAAAAGCCACGGAAGGTTATCAAAGGAGAAATCAGTTTGAATGTTGTGATAATCAATGTTAAATGGTTGCTTTGTATCTTAATCCTTTGGCTCAATGTGTAAATCAGTTTGCTCTTTCACTGTAATCCCATTTTAGAGGGTCAGGTTTGGTCCCCTTCTAAAAATGGGTTTTTCTCTTCTTAAAATAAGATCCTTCCCTTTTGTTAAAAAAAAAAAACAATAATTAACTAAGACCCATACCGTGCAAATCTATATCACGCGTTAGTAAAATTGTATACTCACGTGGGTTTGTCACTAGATTTTGTTAGTTTCATGATACAAAATAAGGTAGGTATATTTTTGGAGTTGATCTATCAAATATATTAACGTATGACAGTTAGGTATATGCATGAATAGTTATTTCTTGTGCAAATAGCCGTTGATAGAATTAAATATTTCTTATAATTTGTTTATTTGTATCTAATTGAAGATAAAATATAACCTCCAAATTTAATACAGCAATAAAAAATTAGGATTCAATCCAGGCATACCTATCCTAATTGGACTAATGTGAAATTAGGGAAGCTTGATAAGCGAGTTTAAAAATCGAGAATAAAAATGAAATCATTGATGACGCTTAATATACGAGATCGGAATCAAAATATGGATATGATACTCATGATTTTATAACCTAATCCCTACTAGATTATCACCAAACTCATAAATTCCTTAATCAAAATTTATTACCATTCTCATTGTCGAATATATACCAAACGTTCACTAAGTGTCAGAAACCAAGGCGCTTCATGAATTTTCTTGGTGGACTAAGATTAATCGAGTCTTACGATCTTAATATCTGCATAAAATGTTTTTAAAATACGTATAAACTTTATCTACCAGACCTATGAATTAGCGTTAAAATATGTTAAAAAATAAAATCCACATATTATACTAATTTGCTTATAAAATATAAATTTATAAATAATAAAAATAAAATTTAGCATTTTAACAATTATTTACTAAGAAATCCAAAATTAAAACGAGAAAAAAATTGAATGATTTTTTATATAAACTTATAAATTACAGGGGCAAAATGGGAAGATGAAAGAAGTATTAATTTTTCTTCAAAAGAATGCTAACAAAAAAGAGAACCGCCTTCTTATTCTTTTAAAATGGCATACCAATTGATAAATGATAATGCTGAAAGATGTTTGTTTCAGATCTAAAATGAAACTCACAAGGCTTGGGCAATAGACCAGTTGACGAACCTCGAGAAGCAAACCAAGAAATAGCGAAGACTGAACAACAATCTCTGATGATTAAATGACGACAAATCTGAGGCCGCACCCCTAAGAAATTGCACCCCTCGGCAAGGGAATCATTGTTCCATACATGCCATCAACACCGAAGCCAACAAATGTGTTCCTTCCCAAATCAGCATCCATGCGGAAAAAAAAAACAGAACAGCGGGCAAGCCGGTTTCTGGTGTAAATCATCATTTTCAATGAGCAAGTCCTGTATAGCACCCACATCATGTGGGCATTTCTACCCAACCCAACAAAAAGGAGCCAAGGACAGCACAGTTTTTAAGTATGGAGATGTAGGAGCTACGAATTCAAATGACTCCGTTGCAAGTGGAGGTAGCTCTTCGGCCTCACGCTATCTTATTGGAAACAGTCTGGTATAGTGATCTAAGCTGAGTATTCCACTTGTCTATAGCAGTATACTTCTTCATACCCTTCGAACTGTACAATAAACCATCAAATCAAGGTCACGTATCATGCACGAGGAATCATTTTTCTTTAATAGAGGTGAGAAAAATAAATGGATGAAAAACGAGACCTGTTGCTCCGCTCTAACAGCATGTTGACTTGATCAATGTGACCTTGGATACGGTTGTCCAAAATCAAGGAGACTAATAGCTGCTCTACGTCTTTCTCCGGTACATTGAGTTCCTGAAAATGGAACTGAGTTTGCATACAATTCCGAATGAAACAAACAGCAGCCAGGTCCAAACAATCACCAAAATGAGATAGACATACTGATGATGCAAGGAGTCAAATAGTATCAGTAATACCATACTTGGATAATATAGGTACGTGGTAGCAACAAAGGGATGAAAGTGGCAGGTCATGTATTCAAAACTTATAGCAGAATCTGCTCAAATCTTGCTAAAGAAAATCGACACGAATGCCATGAAAGCTAGAAATTGACAAGGGCACATCCAAACCTCTGAATCATATTTGATTAAAAGCACATTTGCATATTTATAAATCACTTCAATAGTTAAACCCTTGATTCCAGAACTCTAGTGCATGTCCCAAAGTCACCCAATCACATAAGACTGGCCTCCTAAAGACTTGGAAGGTTGGGTGGCGGGGAGGGAAAGCGGAAACTCACTCTCTACATAAGGGAAGCAAGATGAATGAAACACCTATATATCCGTGATTGAAAAGCAGAAACTCACTCTATATAGAAGGGAAGCAAGATGAATGAAACACCTGTATATCCTTATCTGACTATAATATACCTATCAATATTTACTTGCGGATCCCTTGACTAAACAAATTTCTAATGTTTAATCTATCACAATTTACACAACCCTTGCCCTTTTCCTCAAATATTAGACCGACTAATTCCAAGAAAAATTTCTATTGGTGTTAGTATCGTTGACCAATGACTTGCAGCTCATTTCTTATACTTTTTAGTTTAATGAAGTTTGGAACATGTGAGAAACAATTCACAAAATTATGATACTAATTCTACTGAAATTAAGAATAACAGAAAATTCTAAAGAGTTTTAGATTCAATTGCCATCCTACGTTGAAACTTGGAAAAAGTTCCATACCCCTCTGCCATTATAATCCTTGATGCAATGTGAAAGGAAAAACTAAGCAGTGAGGACACTAAGTGTCTTTTCTCACTCCAAAACAGTAGTAATTCAACTTAAGAGAGGAAAAACTAAAACAGATAGCATATCTTTTCCAGAGCAATGATAACTATGGATATCAATAACCTTTGAAATGAATGGTATCCTGATTCGTGTGTACGGTTTTATGAGCTTAAGGAGAACTTGAGTTCTGATATTCTTCAAAAGATCTTCAATGTAATTTCTGATGAAAGGATCATCCATAATTGTTCTTCTGTTGTTCTGTAAGGATAGCTAAGCATAAGCTACAACGTTTCCAAGTTAAATATTAACAGCATATACACAAAGTGATCACCTTTAAAATCTTTTCAAATTCTAGTATCTCATTGCGCTGATATGCTGCTATAAGGTTAGTCATTGCCAAAATTTCAGGGTCATTTTTGTAACTGCATGAAGGTTCCAGGTGAGCTGAAGCAAGATCACGTGAATAAAATTGGCAATCACAAGGGCTCAGGTATTCTTACGGCTTTGCCTCTTGTCCATCAAAGGGATTCACTTCAGATTGCATCAGCATGTTTGCAAGTACCAAATACCTGTAATACAATTTGAGACAAAACCATAATCTGCATTTCATCAACCTTGGAACCAAAATACCTGTAAGAGTGGACAAAACCATATGCTGCATTTCAAAAAAAAATAAGAATAATAAGATATTTATATACTTGAGACATTGGATACGGCGCTGATTCCCAGCTTCATCATAATTCTTGAAGGCATCAAAGAAATCAGTGGCTGCTTCTGCCCATTGTCTCTCAGCCATGTGCATTTTCCCACCACATTCGTGAATTATACCCATGATTCTTGGATGAGGTATTGCTGACTTAATGGTAAGAGCTTTTTGGTACAGTTGCTGTGATCAATACATGTAACAGAGATAAATGCATTCTATTTCGGGCCCTTAAAATAGACGAAAAAAGTTCAAGGAAACACAGTGATCATAAACTCAACACGTGAACATGTGCAGATGTATCTACTCTTGTCATCATAACCAAGGGATAATAAGATCTTGTATGTTGAGAAAGAAAAAAAAATTCAATGATTAATAGGCGTCAGCAATCAAATATAAATTTACATGCAAGTTTAAAAATTGAAACAAACTCATAAATCATAAAAAATATGATCATCTCACTCAACCTGAAGAAACTATATTTGAATTAACCTTGGAATCCATCTATACTTCCCTAATATCATATTGATTTGGAATTTGCAGTTTTGTGCCAAATGAAGCAATTTCTCTTCATAATCCATCTATACTTCACTAATATCATATTGATTTGGAATTTGCAGTTTTGTGCCAAATGAAGCAATTTCTCTTCATAATCTGATCAAAGTTTTCTCACTATTAAACCTTCCAATCAAAGCATTAGACTTGTTATCTGATACATTCCCTAGCCAAAACTAAGTCAAGCATTTAACCACATCTTCGACATAAAAAAGAGTAAAACGAGAAAGCAACAGAGCAACACTGCAAAAGAATATCCCACCTTAAGTTTCTTGTTATTCTTGGTCTGAGTGTACATTTGAATCTCAATAGCATAGACCTCTAAAAGCTGTGTGCCTTTCTTTTGATCATCAGTACCATCTTCTCTTTGGCAAGATTTGTGGAGTTCTTTTAGTATCTGGATGCACCAATGCAGCAGTTGAAAAATTTAAAAAGCATACAACTTCGAGGTACAATTACAATTCAGAGATCCACCTTATTCATTCTTCCATATTCTTGCATGTCAAACCAAATTGTGCAAAGTTTAAGATTTGTCTTGAACCAAAGTCTCTGCAGAAAGTCATAAGAATTAGCTGGCAATCCACCAGATCATTATGATAAGGAGTCACTCTTTTTAAGTACATGAAAGGACAATATTTTATTAGCCAGCAACCTCATTCTTTGCCTCCTCAAGTGCCTTCAAAGTCATCTCATAAAACTCTTGCAGAAGACTGAAATTCTGATTTGCAGAACCAGAAACAAAATCCATTATGCTGTTTATACATTTTTCACTATAATTTCGTGTGACAGCAGATTTGATGTATGTAAGCATCTCCCTGTAGGCTTCCATCATTTCCTTATATTTGCCTAGTCTATAATAAAGTTTGACTGTTTGCTTTAGAGCTTTAAATCCCCTGTTTGAAAAGCAAAACAAGTCAGTCCATATTTGCAATTTATTCTCAGACAATCATTGAACATCAGCCTAACGCAAGATATCCAAATCACATAATTTCCACATAGTAGTGAATAATTTGATTAAAACTGCTAGTGCTAACAACTTACCTAATCTACAAGCCAAGAAATGTTTGGGACACACTTTTCAAGAACCTTACACTAAAAAAACAAAAGAATTACAAAGGGTGTGAAGGTGGTCATATTTGATTTATTTTTACCAAAAGAACCTTGATTGTAAACACACAAGATTTAAAAAATGCCTAATAAAATGTCAAAATATGTTAAGATTTACATATAAATACACCACTAGGCTACTTCAGTGAGCTACAGTTGTATGTAGTGAGATATACAATCATACCATTAGACTGGAATAGCATTGGGATTTTTTTTCCCTTTCAATTCAGTATTTCACCAATGTAAAATTAAAGCATATAAAGATAATTGACAAACAAAGAAAAAAAACAGGTTCCATTAATATCTCTAATAAGCTAAGTCTGTTAATTGAACATAATTTGACCATGTAAATTTAGTATGAATTAGAAGTAATCACTTCATTATATTCTTCAAGAAAGGTTAGTAGTAGGTAGGCATAAATGGGCTGTGTTAATAACAAAGAAAATTCACACATGGAGACGGCTAATTATAAACAGGCTCACATAGAGTTCGTAGCAATTGAAATTGATCTTGTAATATAACAAACATTAGAATATTGAGCATATATGTTATATAAGGTACAAAACCGTAGCTGCTATAATACGCCCGACCGGTTCAAGATTTAGGAAGGAGATATAAATAGGATAATAATGGGTACAGTACTAGAGGATAGTTGTGTCATTTTACGTGGGGTGGGGCTCTCTTTTGATAAAAAAAATTAAAGTGGGACGTCCCTTTGATGATTTGGAAAAAATGGGACGCCTTCTTGATTTTTGCCCAATTTAAAAATAGGAAATATAAAATATAAGGGAAAAGTTATAATGAAATTATTTATTATTTGAGATAATTATATATGTATCAAGTAGATAGTATCATAATAGCTAACTATGATATAATAAAATTGATTGAATCAGAAATAATTATTTTAAATTTCAATAATATCATATGTAAAATATATAATATTAAACTATTAGGTATTAGTAACAAAGTTTCAAAAACCACATGCATGTGGTATATAATTGACACGTGCATAGTGCCCATATGATATGCAGTGGCATATGTGGAAAATAAAAAATTATTATTTTGTAAGCTAAAGTGTTTATCACTTACAAAATAAGTGTTTAAATTAGTACTTACAAGTTACAAGGTCTAAGCTACTAAATAGGGCAACTTAGAGTTTCAAGCTAAGTTAGTTCACCTTAAATTGGTTTTAATGAACCAAAGAAGATTTCTTAATTGCGCATGCTAACCTCATTTGTGGTCATATGCAGTCACAGTTACCCAGTTTGGCAGTAGCTAATTGTTATATGATATATCAAATGTATTGCCTATTAAATCGTACCATTTAAAAGTATAAGTTGTAAACCATTAAACCATTACTAATGTTAATATATTTTATCCACATTTTTAATCTTTCCTCTTGCACAAAACACCTTTCCTTTCATTCGTCGCAAAACACAGACAACAATGACTACACTGCCATAGATGTTTTGCTCCTCTAGCCTCTTTGAATATCATCACCCATCTTCTGATCTCTTTTTCTCTTTCTGGGTTCAGTTAAAAGGCATCAGAATAAGACCATGATTTCAAAATCAGTATTGATTTCTAGATCTGAGGGTGAAAACATCCAAATATTGGTAGTATCGGCTTGATAGAACAGGTGATCAGAATCATTTGGAAAAAAAAAATCACAACAGGTGAAAAATCAAATAATTTGATATAAGACATGATATTCAATCATAATAGGTTGTGTTCATGAAATAGCATAACAACACTATATATATGATGGTAGTATATTTAATTAGTTAGTGATGTCATATTATTGACATTAATAATATGAGTGTAACAATGACTATATCCATCTCCTATAAACATTTGCTAGCCTCCGGGGCTATGGTGCAGCGGTAAGGCGACTAGTCGCTATCGCAGGCATCCATGGTTCGATCCCCAGCTACGGCGTATTTACAGGAATTTTTCCTCCAAATGGGGCGCGAACCCTGGGACGCTGGTTCTAGACGCCCCGCGAGCGCTTCGATTTACCTGCGGCAGTGGGAACTTCGTGAGCCGGGTCGGTCGCAAGGTGGAACCTCTTAATCGTTTCTATAAACATTGCTATATCAAATAATCAAGAAAAATGTATATGACTTATCAATAAATTTACTTCGAAGAAAATTCAACCTAGCTCAACCTATCAATTTAATCTATTTTCTAGCAGAGTTAAATATATTTCTAGATATATTTTTTTTTTATGAATCTCTAAGTTCTTTAATGTTAACCATCGATCTATATGAGTTTTGTATAATTGGTCATTTTGATAATTATGTGCTATATAAATCTGTTAGAGCAACTAATACTCAAAAAGTCATCCAATTTCAGAAGATTTATGTTGATCATTGGCCAATTTCTACAACTATTCAGCAGATCCAATCTTGTTTTTATTCTGGTCAAATCTAGCAAAGTTCCTTAGATTTTCAAACATGACAATTACAAAATTGGATCGCCATTGGCCAAACCCATTAGGACTCAGATAATTTGGACGTGGGTCAGCCAATTTAAAAAATGTTAGGTAAAGCATAGTTGAAAGAAATACATCGAAACAAGAGATACCGTAGTTGTGAACTGCAACAAAGTGAAACATCTAAAACTGTGAACAGTTAAAGATACTATCAACTAAGAACTATAACCAGAGTGAAATTAAGTTTCAACCTCATACCATGAATACTTGTAGATCAAAATACAATGAAATTTCTATTTTCTCTAGGGTCTTTAAAAATATAAGCATCGACTAACAAGCACAACATTCTTCGTTGCTTTGTCTTGGACCAGCATAAGTGATCATCTGTTTCCTAAAGGTCCTTTGGAATTACAGTAAAAATGGAAGAATGGTTCTCTCCCCCAAATAAACACTCGTATTCTTTAGAAAGGGGAGCTATGTTGTCAAACAAAAGGATAATCTGAGCCCCAAAAAACGGTTTCTTTTTTGCTATAGTTTCATTTAAATTTACTCTAGATAAGACCAACCAACCATATATAAGCAAAAAATTTCGTTCCGCCAACTGAGCAACATCCAAGAAGCTCTGATACCTAGTATGTAAGTGGACGAGTCTTTGTGCAGTTCTTTCATCATGATAGTCTTCTGTGAGCCTGAGCATCTTCAGCAAGAAGGGCAAAACACTTCTGCCCAAGCCATGAGTATCTTCCACCTTAGTCACAAGCATCTTCCACATAGACAAAACCCTTCCTCCCGAATCATGAGCACCTTCCGCTAAGTGTCAAGCTTCTTTAGCAAGTATGCACCACTAGAGATGACTCCTCCAATCAAGGTGTTCTCATATAGATCTAGTACTACTACTCTTCTTATTCCTCCTCTTCTCCTTTCCCCTCCTCCTCTTCTTCAAATTGACTAACACGGCTATAACCAAAAATGGCACCAAAATTTTTTCATGGTGGTCAGGGATCAAATTCCCAACACAGATAAATAGTTTTAAACATCAAATTCAACATCTAGGTGCTCCGAGATGAAAACAACGTGCTAGTGAATTAGTTAAACCAAATTGCATCCAAATAAGAAAGAAATTAAACGGCCAAGAAAATACTCAAGAAAAATGAACCTAGTTAACTGAAATTGTACCTAAAGAAGAAGGCAATTGTACATCCAATCAAGTATTCGAGAAATAATTTGGAAGAACATTTGGTAGTAAATTGACTACACATGGATTGTGTATGAAATTATCTAAGGTACATGAGTAAATAGATACCCTACACATGGATTGTGTATATAGTAAACAACAACAAGTTGTCTTAATCATTTGTGGTATGTACATTCTAAGTAACAACAGTTACTTTAGCTTGGAATTAGCGTATATTGAACAAAAGTTATTTATACAAAAGACATTTTAATTCTAAGTCATCCATCATACCAAGATAATAAGGTTACTTCCATTAAAAGCCAATAAAAATATATACAGACTTATTCAGAGGCTCATGAATTTCAAAAGAGGATGGGTTATATATAAAACAATAATGGTACAGTTATTCCACATTTTATCCTCAATAAACAAAGCGATGAAGGTCCAAATAATGCATATACATCAGGCGCAAAATAAATATAATTGCCAAGTCTCAGGGATTAATACAACAAACCCTGGTGATTACCATTCAGCTTTCTCAGGTTCCATACGCACTACTTCCGCAAAACCAGTAAGAGCTTCTTTAGGATCAGTTTCCACTAGACCTGTAAAATAAATGCTACATGTAAAATCTATTCCAGCAAAGTCATCATATCAAACACACCAAATTGCAGAGGGAATTGTACAGGGAATGCAGATTAGGAAGTAGAAATAAAAAAATAACATGGAGAGACCATAAAAGAAAACAAAAATTACTTCTCAAGTCTGACTCCTCGAGTTAAATTTTGTAAATGATAACTGCAAACTAAGAGAAACCAAGTAGAATAGTAGACCAAAAGAAAAGGTTGACAGAGGGGGTATATGCCACAAGCATTTGACTCTAGAATAGAAAACTTGTGAATGTAAAATGATACTAAACTGTGAATCCTAGAAGCTGTTATCGATGTTAACAAGTCAACCATTCATGAATCCAAACCAAGTAAAGTTTTTCAAACAATAAATGCGGACAACAATTGCACAAAATAGGAACTGATAAAGTGTCACCAACAATATAAATAAAAATAAATCTATCTAAGTCATGTAAAATCGTTTATCAAACCCACAAGAGAAACTCTATTACTAGAAAGTAGCAGGATTTTATCACTACATAAATAAGTTTAACCAACTCTATCATGCATATGCATTATGCAGCACCAAGCCGACATCAATAGCCAGTTAACATCAAATAATATTGAAATTCTCCTTTTATAATTAAAAGAAAAAAAGCCAATCTACAATCCACACACTATTTTTTCATCGTCTGTTAAAGCAATCGTTAATGTGGCTTCTCATGACATTTTTTAACTAGCAAGCATCCTATAAGATATATTTGTTCTGGATAGAGAAGAGGGTTGACAAAACTCGGAATGATTAGAACAATCAATAGACGAATTTTCCAATTCACTGACATTACCCAAGTTTATCTAGGAGCACACACAAAATGACTCAAAATTATCAGATCAACCGACCATACCATTCTATGGGTTGGTAGAATCTAACACCGAATCACCACCAGAAATTCCTTCCAAGTAGCTTTTATTTTATTTATCGATTGATTTGTCAGACTATGCGCTTTTTAATAATCGTAACCATACAATACATACTGGCAGCTCACTTGGCGATTAAAAGAAAGAAAATTACCTTTGGAATTGTAGTACTGATTCTCAATATCAACATCCTGCTCCTCAGGCTCGTCGTCAGAGTACTCAAATCCATAATCTTCCATATCCGCATCTAAAAGAATCAACCAGTGTAACTTTATGTTTCAAAGTACATAGAACTACAATAAATCGCAGAGGCGGCAATCCACGGGATCGCTCACCGGAACCCATTGCTTCCGACCAACAATCAACCACAAACACTGATTACTCCGCGCGGCTTTGGATTTAGCGAAGGGACGGAGACCTGAGGCGAAACGTGTAAGAACGACGCAGACTCGAGCGAATCCACTCCTACCGCTGTGAAGCTTCGAATGAATTGCAAACCCTATTGTCGAACCAGAGCCTCCTGCGTTCGCCCGATTGATGAGTAGCGGTAACCGTTTGGGCTGCTTTAAATGGGCTGGGCTCGATCGCATTTAATCTCCTGCTTCTTGTCCAAGCACGGTTCAAATTGAAAATCGAATTTGAATTTTTCGCCAAGTCCGATCAATATACATAATTCATTAATTTGCTATGATTTTGAAACACGCACCCTGAAATTTTATTAATATAAAACTCCCCCCTAAAGTTCTTATTTTTTTAAAAAAAATATGACACTTAACGGTACTTTCAGTCTCACGACGTCGAATTTGAGAGTTCAATGAGAATCCAAATTGATAAATATATGAGTGAATTCGATAAAGATGATAAAATTTCCTGTAAAATTTTACCCCTTGATTATTATAATTATTATATCATGTATTTACCAATTGAATTAGCACCAAAATTCTTACGGCAATTTACCAAAGGGCGTATCCAACTATTCGTAATTATCGAAAGGAGTACCATGGTTTCTATTATATCAAAGGGCGCATCCCATATAGTGAAGTTACTTTTATACCCTTCCCGCCAAAGAATGGTTTTATCAAACACATTTTCGAGACACCGGACCACTTTATCAATAAAATAATAATTTATGGTTCGGATGGGTAGCAGTCGAATTTTTCTCAGCCAATATATATATGTGAAATGATTTGCACAAGTCGAATGATCACGAATGAACGTATATATTACTTCCTTGCACAACTCGATTCATCACCAAAGCACCTGAGGAAAATAGGTTGTCGAAGGAGAAAAAGGAAGCAACAAAATAGGTTGTGGAAGGAGAAAAAGGAAGCAACAGATTGGTAACTAAGAGAAATAGGAATGTACGTATGATTGTCATCTTTGATATGGTCATCAGATATAGTTTTAATCAAGTTAAACTCTTTGTACTATTTTTATGTTTGGAGGAGGCTTAGGGTGATATGCATTACATGATATCAGGCCCTGGGAGTGCATGATGTCATTAGATTTCAGGCAATAGGAGAGGCTGAAAAATTTTGTTTCAGGCCCTTGGAGGGACTGAAATAAAAGAAATTCAGGCCCTCCCAGGGCCTGGCCTAAATTTATTGTATTTCATGTCCAAGGAGGGGCTGAAATCAAATGATTTCAGGCCTGCCCTGGGCCTGAAATGTAATGATTCAGGCCCGGAGTGGGCCTGAAAGCAAATGATTTCAGGCCCTGCCTGGGCCTGAAATAATTTTATTTCAGGCCCTACCTGGGCCTGAAATTAAATGATTTCAGGCCCTGGTAGGGCCTGAAATCAAATCCCTGGGCCTGAATCAAATGATTTCAGACCCTCAGGGGCTACTAGGGCCTTTATTATCAATTTCAAAGTTTGATAAAGTTAATTGTAATTTTTTTCAGGGATGATAATGTTGTTGACGAAATTCTCTCTGAGATATGGAATACTCTTGATGATAATGTGGGTACGGGGAAAGGATTAGAAATAACTAGTAATAATATTACATTATCTTCCCAGTATGGTGATAATAGCATTACAAGGAATTTGGCAATTGATCTAAATGAAGAAGCAAATAATATAGAAGATGAGGGTTTGAATTCTTCTACAAGAGTAGTTGAAATCTTTCAGCCAACCTGGAGTGGGGAGGAAGAAATTGAAATCCGGAATGCAGAAGAATGTGTACCCAGTACAAGTGTACTAGAATTCGAAGCTGATGATATGCAGATTGAGCAATATGAATTCCCCCCAGATCAGTACAGTGACCTAGAGGAGGAGTTTCCATTAGCTGAAGATCCATATATTTTGAATTCTCGATTGCTTGCTGGGCCAATTCGAGAGCTAGAGGTAAGAGATGAGTATGAATTTTTTGTGGGGCAGATATTTCCATCTAGAGAAGAATTCAAGAATGCACTTGTTAAACATGCGATGGTTAAGCATATGAGATATAACCCAGTTGACACCCGGAAAAACAGAGTTAAAGCAGTGTGTTTTAACCAACCATGTACATGGAGAGTAGTAGGAAGGGGGGAAGTAGAGTTCACTGTTACAAAATATATAAAGGAACACCAATGTCGAAGTGTTAGGGAAAGTGCTGATCATCATGCATGCTCTTCATCATTTGTTGCTTCTTTTGTTGAAGAGCAATTTCTTCATAATGAACAATACAAACCAAGTATGATTATTTCAGATATTAAAGTTAGATTTGGAGTGACGATATCATACAGAAAAGTATACATAGCTAGGGAGAAAGCATTGAAAAAGGTTGTTGGAGATTATGATGAGGCATACAGAGATCTCCCACAATATCTGCGTGAGTTAAGAGCTAGAGATCCTGAAACTTATGTGGCACTATGCACGAATGGTGACAATCAGTTCCAGAGGTGTTTTTGGGCTTTTGGTGCTTGCCGAAGGGTGTTCAGGTCTTATTTGCGTAGACTTATCGGAATTGATGCGACACACCTAAGAGGAAAGTATCCAGGAGTATTGTTGATTGCAACGGCGATTGATGGTAATGACAATGCTCTCCCAGTTGCCTTTGCAATAGCTGAAGTAGAATGTGGGTATGCTTGGGAGTGATTTTTGGAGCATACAAAGAGGTTCTTTGCTGTTGATGATCACTCACTCACCATAGTATCAGATAGACATCGGGGCATTATATTAGCAGTCAGAAAAATATTCACAAACGTGCATCATGCTTTTTGTTGCCACCACATGTCTTGTAATATGGTAACTGATACTGGAAGTAGAGCTGGTGTAGGTTTGTTTTGGGCAGCAGCACGAGCCAACACAACACTCCAATATGATATGATAATGCAGACAATGCTTGAAAAACATCCAGATGCTCATAAGTGGCTTCAGAACATTGACTCTAAAAGGTGGGCAAATGCACACTTTACTGGGAGAAGGTACAGAATGCTTACCACGAATTGTGTGGAGAGCTTGAATGCTTTGTTAAGTCTACACGTGAGCTTCCCATAAATAGGTTAATTGATAATACAAGAAGAAAGGTAGCTCAATGGTTCTATAACCGTAGAGAGGAAGTTTCCAAATGGCATGTTGCTTTGACACCTCATGCTACAAAAGAAATGGAATCAAGGAGAGAGAAAGCTAGAGCTTATAAGGTTCACCCTTACTCTCAATCAGAAATGGAGGTAGAAATATGGGGCACTTCATACATTGTTGATTTGGAAAAAAAGTTTTGTCATTGTGGGGAGTTTCAAATTTCAGGACTCCCTTGCTCACATGCTATAGCTGTAATAATTCACAGGAATATCGATACACTCCGATATTGTGAGCATTATTTTTATTCTGAAACTTGGAAGTGGGTTTACATGGATCGTATTTACCCTTGTAGAAGCAAGCAGTTTTGGCCTAGTGGAGTAAACAACATTACAGTTCGATGTCCCCGTAGCCTTGTGCAGCCTGGTAGACGAAAGAAGGCACGGATTGAGTCAAGACACAATGGCAAGGTGAAACTTAAATGCATCCGGTGCAAACAACTTGGCCATAATAAAAGGACATGTAGAATGCCGCCAGCCCTAAGGTCTTGAGTTAATTGGTTTATGTATTGTAGAAATTTTCTGATGGAAGTGTTTATTTTGTAAGGAGGATAACTGAATGTATAGTATTCTTTAAAAAAACTAGTTGTTAATGTTGTGACTTATAGAAGTATTTCAATATTATGATACATTTTACCTTGTGTTATAAGCAGAATATATCAGAATTGAAGTCGTATCATTTGTAAACCCAAAATAATGTTATTTCAGGAACTTGAAGTCCTGAAGTCCTGTGTTTTCTGAAAATCTGTTGTTTAACCCCCTCTGATTTTTGCTTTGTTAAATCATTGTTGTGTGACCAACTGATACTGTATCAACACAGTTTTAGATAATAATTAGACTTTGTTTGGAGACGAAAAATAGCATATCCTAGCTAAAATACCAATAATTAGGTAAAGTCTGAGAACTGATAATGAGGTTTGAAAAATCCAAATATGCTAGGTCCGTCATACAAACCTCCTGATGTGCCAAATTATGATAATATGAGGTTTTGATGTGAATGGAATTCAATTGTGATGTGCAATGTGTATTTAGGTACTCTCCTTCTTGTTTATCTTATAAAAATGTGGTCACAACATGTTCATTTATTTAAAAGATTGGCGTATAAAAATTTAATCATACTGTAAATAATTTTTTTGCAACCAGAGGCGTGGGCCTGAAACAATATGTTTCAGGCCCAACTTGGGCCTGAAATGATAGCATTTCAGGCCCAGTGTGGGCCTGAAATAACTCATTTCAGGCCCAAGCTGGGCCTGAAATAACTCATTTTAGTCCTAGATAGGGCCTGAAATAATATCATTTCAGGCCATTCTTGGGCCTGAAATACTAGCATTTCAGGCCCAGTGTGGGCCTGAAATAAATCATTTCAGGCCCCCTCTGGGCCTGAAATAATGTCATTTCAGGCCCACCGTGGGTCTGAAATCAAAATACTTCCCTAAAAAATTGTTGATGTAATTGACAACAATTACAGTTTAAAGATTAGAGATTACAAAAAAACCATGGATCGAAAGAAATGCTCCATTGTTTTTCAATATCAATTACATACATTATAACTACAAATATACAATGTTTGTCATTACACTTACATATATGGATTGTAGCAACAAAACAAAAAATTACAGAGTTTGCTTCCAGAACTTGTCTCTCATTATTTTGTATCCCACCTGAAAATGATAAGGTTTCATTTGTTTTTGTCTAAAATTGGTAGAGCGTTGAAAGACCAAACTTTCAGCAAATCGCATGATGAAGAAAGCACAATCCAACCTGAAACAAGCATTATGAGTCAGTGTTATTAGCATATAAATTCAAGCATGAAAGATTAGGTAGTGTTAAACCAAAAAACAAAAAACATTAGCTTACGATCTGCTTTGGGTGGGTCCTTGTACTACAATTTGATTAAACTCTTTCCCCGATATTTCTAGCAAACCTTTATTCCAATTCAAATAATATGACCAGTTCAAATTTTTGAAAAACGCCACCTACATAGAAATTACATTAGTCAAAATTCTAGCTCATCACATAGTTTTTGTAAACGTTTATATATCAAATAGAAAACTTACAGTTTTTTCATATTTGGCTGTGTACCCTTCTGTGGCGCTGAGAGAATTATAATGAAGGAAACTACTTTCCTCCAGGTCAATAATCAATAGATGCCAGTGATCATCTGCATTATTTAGAGGACAGAAGATATATCTAATTGGCTTATTTGTATCAGTAGCAATTGTTTGTTCAAATGCTGCAGCATGTATCACCTCAAACAATTCCTATGTTTATTAAAAAGGAAGTGTTAGTTGACTCAATCCTAGAAAATAAACATAAACCAAGTTGCTAATTTACTTACCTCAAAACCCACCCCACAGAATATGGAGGGGTGGTAAGGTGAGTTACAGGATTTGGCTTCATTTACAATAATAGTCCAGTAAGTATTTATGCAATCCCCGGAGGTGTAGTCATTCCAATCAAATATTGTCAAAAATGATTGCATATCTAATGTAAAGGTCCCATTGGACCATACTGGTTGCAATTGATACCTACATCAACATAATGTAAGCACCTTATTTAAAAGTGAATGAATAAATTTTATTAATGAATGAGAATAACCATCATTGTTTTACAAATACATGCAACCGCAATAGCAACTAACTCACTTTAATTTACTAAGCTTTAATAATGTTTCTGCAATCTCCGCATCTTTATTCTTCTTAAAAAATGCCTTGGCTTTCTTCAAGATGTTGCTTTTGACCTTTTGGAGTTCTTTCCCTTTAGCAACTTGTTGATCAGATAAATTTGTTTGAGAAGAGGTTGCAGATTGTGTTGTTTGCGATGTAGATTGTGACATTGATTGGGCAGGAGCCTCCTCATCTTCAGCTTCATCCTCTCCCTCATCCTCGTCCTCATCCTGAACAATTTCTTTTTCTTTGCCTTTGTCCTCGTTGGGTGGTCTTACCTGAGTTAATTTTATTTTTTTTGGAAGTGGCTGAGGGTCATCTGAGCCTTTGCTTTCTAATTGTATACTCAGTTGTCGGTTTGTCTCGTCAGGCTTATCTTTGATTCTATCTTGATCAACTATCATTCTTTTGAACTGATCATCTTTCTCCTTAAGCTGGGAATCCTTATCAGCAATTATTGTCTCCTTCTGAGCAATTATTTCATCTTTTTCTTTGACCAGGGAATCCTTTTCAGCAAGTAGTCTATGGCTCTGAGCATATATTTGATCCTTGTCCCTGACGGCTGTTGCCAACTCAATTTTCACATCCTCCAAACTTTTAAGAGCTACATTTAATTGTTGCTGTAAGGTATCAATATGTTCTTGCTTTTCTATACATTCATTGCAGCTTTCCTTCTCTAAGGCCTGTAGTCTATCTTCTGCAGCCTGGCTTCCTTCGGCTGCCTGCTTTAATACCTCACTGTGTACCTCAAGTGCTTCAGTTGGAGGAGAGTAGTGAGGTACTAAATCCAGTTCTATATCAAATGGGATTAAATCAACCAGAATTAAATTTGTTGGCACACGGTCGATCATCCTTTTGATACTCTCTACATGAGCCTTAGGCCAATTCCACCGAAGAATTCTTGGCAATCTATGAGGATGATGAGGAGCAGCAATACTAATATGTTCAGTAACCCAAACCTGCAACATGATTATATTCAGTAATTAGTATCCATCATATCATATATTAGCAGGCAGATGCACTCTAACTTACAGCCAAAATATTTGGAAATCCCTTGAGCAAGGGAGCCTTGGCCGGTTGGCTTGTATCACCTACATGTGTTGTACGCCTCAATGTGACCTCCTTTCCAATGGCTTCCAACTGAGGAGCCATGAAATTGTACAGAGCATTGCACCAATTATAGTTTGGTAGATTGTCAAAATCATCAACGCAATCAATGAGTGACATAGCTGAATGGGAAGTGTGCTGCTTGTACCACAAAAAAGAACTGTGGAAAAAAAATACAGTATATACATCTGACAGTACAGCTTGTCATTGGATGTAGACTTCGTTATCAGTTTCTCCAAATGCTTTGCAGAACAACTGGAATCTTCAAAATATTCCTTGTACAGTGGGCTAGAGGCCTCATTGAAATCAAGTTGGATTACCTCTCCATTGTCAGGTAGCCCTAGAATAAGTGATAGGTCAACCTTTGTGAAATTGAGTTTTTTCCCATGGAACACAAAGCTCTTTTCTTCTTCATCCCAATTATCAAACATATTTTGAACCTGAGGTCTTACACAAGAACTAGTGGGGAGGTCGAGGACCCATGAAAAGGGTGTTTGTCGAAGCAATTGTTCTTGTGCTGGTGTGGGTGGAACAGAATCTATAAAATTTTTGAAATGGCAAAGGCTACTTTTCCAGTTCATTCGTTTAGTTCGACCTCTGTTGGCAAAACTCATATACTCGTTTGGCAATTTGATTTTTCTTTGTGGTTGTTGTTTTTTCCCATGACTTCTCCCAGGACCTTGATGTTTCTTTGAATTTTTAGCAGCAGCTTCCTTTGAAGATGATCTTTTCGGAGCCATCCCGAACTTAGGAACCATCAAACAAAAATTATTCGAAACTGATGGAAAAATGACACTTAGATTTCGTTCGTCAAGGGTATCCTCATATTCGGTCATTGAGTGGCAACAATCGGTAACCCTAGGTCAGAAGCAAAAACTACACTGAAATGAAAAAAACAAAAAAAAATTTTACGTACCTTTCGACTAGTCCGATGAAGAGGATGTCGGCCACCACAACTCCAATGGAGGTAAGCACGCTAACTTCAAAGCTATAGGCAACAAATCACGATCTACGAGACGATTGCTTACCACTAGGGACCCAAGGACCCTATATAGCTCACTAACTGCTGGGCCTGATAATAGAGGATTTCAGGCCCTAAACGGTAACTTTTTTTTTACAGTTATTTTACATATAACTTAGGTATATTTTTTGTATTTCAAATATATAACACATATCAAAATTAAAAGGAAATTTTTAATTATCAAATATTTATCTGATTTTCCACAAATCAACCTGAAAATTAGATGGATTAGAGGAATTTGTTTTTTATCAAATATTTCAGGCCCTCGGATGATTTTCACAAATTTACCGAGGGCCTGAAATATCTTTATTTCAGGCCCGACGTGGGCCTGAATTAAATATTATTTGAGGACCACCCTTAACCATATAATATTTTGACTTCATCCCCCAAGTTGGATTACATATTTTATCCCTAAACCCTAAAATACTCTCTCCAAACCTCACCCCTAACTACTGATAATGGTTTTGTAGAAATCCAGATATGGGAGGTCAGCAAAACCCACTGATGGAACTAAACTACACTTATAGCTTTGGAAAAATTATAAATTTGAGGTTATGGACACCTAATCTACATTCTCCAACCTCAACCCTAACTACTGATAATGATTTTTCAGAAATCCATATATGGGAGGTCCATCAGTGGGTTTTGCTCAAAACCCACTGATGGAACTAAACTACACCTATAGCTTTGGACAAAATTATAAATTTGAGGTTATGGACACCTAAAATACTTTCTCCAACCTCAACCCTAACTACTGATAATGGTTTTTCAGAAATCCATATATGGAGGTCCATCAGTGGGTTTTGCTCAAAACACACTGATGGAACTAAAATACACCTATAGATTTGGACAAATTTATAATTTGAGGTTTAGGACACCTAAAATACTTTCTCCAACCTCTTCCCTAACTACTGATAATAGTTTTTCAGAAATCCATATATGGGAGGTCCATTAGTGGGTTTTGCTCAAAACCCACTGATGGACCTCCCATATCTGGATTTCTGAAAAATCATTATCAATAGTTAGGGATGAGGTTGGAGAAAGTATATTAGGTGTCCATAACCTAAAATTTATAATTTCTCCAAAGCTATAGGTGTAGTTTAGTTCCATCAGTGGGTTTTGCTCAAAACCCACTGATGGACCTCTCATATCTGGATTTCTGAAAAGCCATTATCAATAGTTAGGGATGAGGTTGGAGAAAGTATTTTAGGTGTCCATAACCTCAAATTTATAATTTTTCCAAAGCTATAGGTGTAGTTTAGTTCCATCAGTGGGTTTTGCTCAAAACCCACTGATGGATCTCCCATATCTGGATTTCTGAAAAACCATTATCAACAGTTAGGGATGAGGTTGGAGAAAGTATATTAGGTGTCCATAACCTAAAATTTATAATTTTTCCAAAGCTATAGGTGTAGTTTAGTTCCATCAGTGGGTTTTGCTCAAAACCCACTGATGGACCTCCCATATCTGGATTTCTGAAAAGCCATTATCAATAGTTAGGGATGAGGTTGGATAAAGTATTTTAGGTGTAGTCCATAACCTCAAATTTATAATTTTTCCAAAGCTATAGGTGTAGTTTAGTTCCATCAGTGGATTTTGCTCAAAACCTACTGATGGACCTCCCATATCTGGATTTCTGAAAAACCATTATCAATAGTTAGGAATGAGGTTGGAGAAAGTATTTTAGGTGTCCATAACCTCAAATTTATATTTTTTCCAAAGCTATAGGTGTAGTTTAGTTCCATCAGTGGGTTTGCTTAAAACCCACTGATAGACCTCCCATATCTGGATTTCTGAAAAACCATTATCAACAGTTAGGGATGAGGTTGGAGAAAGTATATTAGGTGTCCATAACCTAAAATTTATAATTTTTCCAAAGCTATAGGTGTAGTTTAGTTCCATCAGTGGGTTTTGCTCAAAACCTACTGATGGACCTCCCATATCTGGATTTCTGAAAAACCATTATCAATAGTTAGGGATGAGGTTGGAGAAAGTATTTTAGGTGTCCATAACCTCAAATTTATATTTTTTCCAAAGCTATAGGTGTAGTTTAGTTCCATCAGTGGGTTTTGCTCAAAACCCACTGATGGACCTTCCATATCTGGATTTCTGAAAATCCATTATCAACAGTTAGGGAGGAGGTTGGAGAAAGTATATTAGGTGTCCATAACCTCAAATTTATAATTTTTCCAAAGCTATAGGTGTAGTTTAGTTCCATCAGTGGGTTTTGCTCAAAACTCACTGATGGACCTCCCATATTTGGATTTCTGAAAAATCATTATCAACAGTTAGAGATGAGGTTGGAGAAAGTATATTAGGTGTCCATAACCTAAAATTTATAATTTCTCCAAAGCTATAGGTGTAGTTTAGTTCCATCAGTGGGTTTTGCTCAAAACCCACTGATGGACCTCCCATATCTGGATTTCTGAAAAGCCATTATCAATAGTTAGGGATGAGGTTGGAGAAAGTATTTTAGGTGTCCATAACCTCAAATTTATAATTTTTCCAAAGCTATAGTTGTAGTTTAGTTCCATCAGTGGGTTTTGCTCAAAACCCACTGATTGACCTCCCATATCTGGATTTCTGAAAAACCATTATCAATAGTTAGGGATGAGATTGGAGAAAGTATTTTAGGTGTCCATAACCTCAAATTTATAATTTTTCCAAAGCTATAGGTGTAGTTTAGTTCCATCAGTGGGTTTTGCTCAAAACCCACTGATGGATCTCCCATATCTGGATTTCTGAAAAACCATTATCAACAGTTAGGGATGAGGTTGGAGAAAGTATATTAGGTGTCCATAACCTAAAATTTATAATTTTTCCAAAGCTATAGGTGTAGTTTAGTTCCATCAGTGGGTTTTGCTCAAAACCCACTGATGGACCTCCCATATCTGGATTTCTGAAAAGCCATTATCAATAGTTAGGGATGAGGTTGGATAAAGTATTTTAGGTGTAGTCCATAACCTCAAATTTATAATTTTTCCAAAGCTATAGGTGTAGTTTAGTTCCATCAGTGGGTTTTGCTCAAAACCCACTGATGGACCTCCCATATCTGGATTTCTGAAAAACCATTATCAATAGTTAGGGATGAGGTTGGAGAAAGTATTTTAGGTGTCCATAACCTCAAATTTATAATTTTTCCAAAGCTATAGGTGTAGTTTAGTTCCATCAGTGGGTTTTGCTTAAAACCCACTGATGGACCTCCCATATCTGGATTTCTGAAAAACCATTATCAGTAGTTAGGGTTGACGTGCTAGAAACTATTTTAGGTCTCAGAAACCTCAAATTATAAATTTCTCCAAAGCTATAGGGCTAGTTTAGTTCCATCAGTGGGTTTTGAGCAAAACCCACTGATGGACCTCCCATATCTGGATTTCTGAAAATCCATTATCAGTAGTTAGGGATGAGGTTAGAGAAAGTATTTTAGGTGTCCTAAACTTCAAATTATAATTTTGTTCAAGGCTATAGGTCTAGTTTATTTCCATCAGTGGGTTTTGCTGAAAACCCACTGATGGACCTCCCATATCTGGATTTCTACAAAACCATTATCAGTAGTTAGGGTTGAGGTTGGAGAAAGTATTTTAGGGTTTAGGGATAAAATATGTAATCGAACTTGGGGGATGATGTCAAAATATTATATGGTTAAGGGTGGTCCTCAAATAAATTTTTAATTCAGGCCCACGGTGGGCCTGAATTGTCTTCTTTCAGGCCCAACGTGGGCCTGAAATAAATGTATTTCAGGCCCAACGTGGGCCTGAAATAAATGTATTTCAGGCCCAACGTGGGCCTGAAATTATAATTTGAGGTTTGTAACACCTAAATTTCACTGATGGACCCATTGATGAGGTTGGAGAAAGTATTTTAGGTGTCGGAAACATCAAATTATAATTTTTTCCAAACCTATAGGTGTAGTTTAGTTCCATCAGTGGGTTTTGAGCAAAACCCACTCATGGACCTCCCATATCTGGATTTCTGAAAAAACATTATCAACAGTTAGGGATGAAGTTGGAGAAAGTATTTTAGGTGTCCTAAACCTCAAATTATAATTTTCTCCAAAACTATAGGTGTAGTTTAGTTCCATCAGTGGGTCTTGAGCAAAACCCACTGATGGACCTCCCATATATGGATTTCTTAAAAACCATTATCAGTAGTTAGGGAAGAGGTTGGAGAAATTATTTTAGGTGTCCTAAACCTCAAATTATAAATTTGTCCAAAGCTATAGGGCTAGTTTAGTTCCATCAATGGGTTTTGAGCAAAACCCACTGATGGACCTCCCATATCTGATTTATATAATATATATTGTTGATTAGATTATATAATGATTTTTAGAATAATATTCTATATTTACCTACAAGATGTGACAGAATAGATCATTTGGCACACAACAGTGCAGCAACTGGCACACAACAGTGCATTATCAGTTATTATATCTGACCGTATCACTTGGCACACAACAGTGCAGCAACTGGATTTGAATAAACATCACCCAATTGTTTTGTTTTTGTTGACAATATATAATATAGAATAACAACATCTACATAATCATAACAACATCCACATAATGAGATTTTTCCATACAAATGGATGTCAATCGACAGCAATGGATTTTTACATCACCAATACAGCTTTCAGATTATCTCAAGTTTTACAAAACATGTCCCTCAGAATATTAACTGTCAGCTCAAATCCGATTCTACTCATGACTCCTTGTTTGAAATCCATCTTCTCATCGTATAGGAGACATCGAACATATTGCATGACAAAGAAGGCACAGTCCACGTTGAAATTAACAAACACTTTTTTAGATTTCAATAAGTGGGTTTATAAAATACTTTCTTATTTTTAAAAATAAGAAA
Source organism: Boesenbergia rotunda (assembly GCA_024364735.1). Taxonomy (NCBI): domain Eukaryota; kingdom Viridiplantae; phylum Streptophyta; class Magnoliopsida; order Zingiberales; family Zingiberaceae; genus Boesenbergia; species Boesenbergia rotunda. The sequence continues at coordinate 68,479 of JAGFNQ010006555.1, read as the reverse complement.
GTTCTTCCTCATTTAGTTACCTATGTTCTTGTTGGGGACATTTTTGTCTGACGGAGGGCCATTTGTCCAAGGGATGATGACGTTGTAGATACGGATGAATAGCCGTAAGTTCCTCGCGAGTATATTGTTTAAGTTCTTTTACCTGTCAAACATATCATGAATTTATTAATCACCATCAATGACATTTTAGACAAAATGATGACCATATATAAGAATAAAGGAAGGTAGCCCACCGCTGTGTCAAATTGATGCTTATATTTACGGCCACTAGCAAGAGAATTAAAATGATTGAAAGTCATGGATTCTGTATCCACCGCCAATAAGTGAAAGTGTGTATTATCACTGCACAAAGGGATTAAAATAAATCTAAACCCTTGTTCAAGCATATCAGTCTTCATCACTTGTTGCAGGGAAATCTTTCTTGACGATTTGATTGATGCCTATAAATATGCATTCACAAAATTAATAATACCCATACCATAATATTAGGTCTTCTACAATATATATGTTTAATTAATATACATCACTTACTGTGAAGAAGGTTGAACAATATATTGACTTGTTGTATGACCTACCACATGCGGATGCTCCCCTAAATAAAATTTTACAAAAGGCATCAATGACCTCGCCTTTTGTAAAAACCTCTCCATTGAGGATTTGTAAGAATGAATGCAAATTCAAAGCAAAGGGTGCATCCTCCCAGATAAATTCATTTGCCAACCTGCCATGTAAATTGATAAGATTATATATTACATAAGAAGATATATTAACTAAACTAAACTATAATATTTTGTGACTTACTTTAGATTCTCCAATCTATTTATCAGGTAGGTCACTTCTTTATCTTGATTTTTCTTCTTTGTATTCATCAAATGTTTCTTCACAAACTACATCAATAAAATTTATTTAGACCAAACTAATTATTGACCAAATTCAATACAATTGATGTATTTTAAATGAAATTAACACACTTACATCAATGCCTTGTTGCCTCATTTTGTATAGTTCGGAGGTTCTTCTTGTTTCCTCCTCTATGTCTTCTTCAAACATGACTTCCATTACATTAATGTTTCCTCTTGCTTCATCCATATCCTCCTCACTAAGTTTCCTTTTTCCCTTGTCCATGACATTTGATCTTTGTTTCCTGTCCCGCTTCCCCTTAGGTAAAAGCTGGTGCCATACTGGACTGTCAATTGGAGTATCCCTGTAATCATACCGAGTTCGGTCACGTCCTCTCCTAGGTGTACAAGATACTGGATCAGAAAGAGGATTGACTACATGATAGCTTTCTTGACCCTCCATGCCTTTTTTTTCAATAATTGAAAGTAATTCCTTAACTCTTTCATTCAAACATATATTCTCCTCTGTTAGCTCCTTGATTCGGTTGTCCTTAAGAATGCATTCACCACATATCCTAACATCTCCTTCTGATGTCTCCATTGGCCGTGGTATGTCATCACCAATATCAAGGTTCTCAAACAATGTGTTCTCATGTAGGGTAGGAATTAATTCAACAATAACCTGTCAATTACGAAGTACACAAATGTTACTACCTCTATATCTAACTCAGATAGATCACATTTAAGAATAATTACCTCTTCGGATGAGAGTCGGTCGACAAGGCCCCTCACCCTACTAATATGCGAAGGAGTATTCCTCCACTTATTTATTCGGGGCCCTTCAACATTGAATGGTTTTTGAATTGGTACATGCTCCAAAAACCATGCCTACACAAAGTTTTCCAGCCAAATACATTAATGACATCAAAATATTATAAAATTTAACAAGATAATTCTACTCACTGCCAAAAGCCCTGCAAATCCCTTTAGGTAAGGGAGGTTGGTGGTGCTCTGGTTTCCCTGAGTTGATGTAAATAAGTCCCCAATCTTAGGTAATTGTGGAGACAAAAATTGATGGATAGCTTCTACCCAGTTGAATCTACCTAGATTGTCATAATCATCTACTATATCTACAAGACCTAGAGGAACCTTATATGTACTAGACGAAAATAAAACACAAACAAATATATACAAAATATAAAATTTACACACTAATAACACATCATCCTCTGATTCAACACTTTTAGAAAAATGTTTAAGTAACTCCTCAAGTCTTGTTCTTGTAGGTTGTTTTTCTTTTGAGAAGTAAGTACGATAGAGGTCACCCGATGCTTTAGTTGAATTAATAGGGACCGAAACACCACGGTCCACTATACCCAGTATCAAAGCAACATCTCGTCTGGAGAACGCAACCGGTACACCTGAAACAATTACAATATTTAGTTATTATCAAGAATATAGGCTTGAAATTATTCCACGTTGGGCCTGACATGAATTCAATTCAGGCCCAACGTGGGCCTGAAATGAATTCAATTCAGGCCCGACGAGGGCCTGAAATGAATTCATTTCAGGCCCGAGGTGGGCCTGAAATGTATTCATTTCAGGCCTACCGAGGGCCTGAACTAAATTAACTTCAGGCCCTCGGTAGGCCTGAAATGATTTTATTTCAGGCCTACCAAGGGCCTCAAGTCAATTTCACTTCAGGCCCTCAGTAGCCCTAAAATGAAATGATTATACTTTATCAAAAACTAATCATTTCAGGCTATCTATATTACTGTCTTATCTTGCTATAGATACTATAGATATTGTCTAGAATTCATAACTAAAACTATTACCTGAGAATTTAAAACCTTGCAAGGTTGAATCCCAACTTTCAAATATATTAACCAAAATTTCACGGATATGCTGCAATTCTTGTATGTCCAGGAAAAAACTGAAAGGCGACCCTTTGATCTTCGCAATGTGTCGATCATTTAAAATTTCAAATTCTTCAAAAAATTGTTTAAAGTGGCCTAAAACACTGCACCAACGTAATTTTTGTCCAATGTCATCTGAATCCTACAGTTTATATACAGTACAAATTTATTTAGCAAAATAATTTTAAACATGTTGACAAACTATGCTGGTTTCAACAAGTCAAAAAAAAATCAAAGTCAAAAAATGACCATTAGACAATGCTGTCAAATAAGAAAGTTAACAAAACCGATATAGTTAAATAAAATTATATCAAAACTAATAACATCAAATAAGTGTCTAAATTCTATTCGACTATGCATAAGTCGAGTCTTCTCCTAAGGTCATGTCGCTAACATACCTTGGTGGATAATGCCAAGGAAGAAGACGCTGAACCAACCCTTTTTCCTGACATTATCAAATAAATCAACCGTGCAGAAACCCTAACCCCTTGGTGGATAATGCCGATCACTCTGGACTTCAACGTTAACACTAAAACCCGCCTCAGGATCACACAGAAACGCTTTCGAGAATTGCCTAGGTTTTGGTTGTCCGCAGGGTTTCGGGGGATTAGCTCGCGACTATATCACAGCTAGGGCACGCACAATGTCCTCCACCTTCAAACCTTCCATTTACGTTGTTGCGTTGACAGAGAATGGAGAAAAATTCGACTGCTACCCATCCGAACCACAAATTATTATTTTATTGATAAAGTGGTCCGGTGTCTCGAAAATGTGTTTGATAAAGCCATTCTTTGGCGGGAGGGGTATAAAAGTAACTTCACTATATGGGATGTGCCCTTTGGTATAATAGAAACCATGGTACTCCTTTCGGTAATTACGAATAGTTAGATACGCCCTTTGGTAAATTGCCGAAATTCTTATTTTTACCATCCCACTTCGGATGGTTTTTCTATTTTAATTTAATCTTGTTATGGTGCAATATTTAATCATATAATAAAAAAAATTATATGCTCAGTAAAAAATCTTTAAAAAAAGTTCAGTGAATGACATGACATTTTACATGCAGCGATTTTCGACAGGTTCATCGTGTCCCCGAGATATAGTTTGATTCGGGGCAGCGAACAGAGGTCGTCGATAGTGTCCAAGCGATAATCAAACGTGCACATATAAAATATCACGTCATTTATTGAACGTTTCATTAAATTTTTTCATTGAGTATATTAAGAACTCATAATAAAAAGTTATTATCCAACATTAAACCTATCTACCCTACTTTAATGTCGATGTATAAGATTAGTTGAGAGTCATTATCTTATTCATCTCTTGATCTAAACAATAAATGAATGACATGTTTAGAATAATTTTGATGTTGGACTTGATATAGAATATATTTATGTTTTTCGATATATATAAAATCAGATAAATGAAAATATTTGAATAATTCGTTAAATTAAATAAATAAATGTAAATATATATTTATTATACTTATTAATATTGAATCAGAATTATAAATTATTTATGAATAATATTTATGAACAATATTAACTAAAAAAACTGATTAATCATGGTCATAAATAAATTCTTATCAATATCATAAATAATTACAAGAAATTTTAAAAATAAATAAATAAATATGTATTACCACGTTTAATAATTTATTGAACAAATTTAAAATTATAAAAATTTTAAACAATCAAATCTTAAATTGAAAATTTAGTAGCATCGAAAAGAATTAAACTCAAGTCAAACTTAACCCAACTAAACTCGAAGAAAGGAAATTAAATCAAATTTAGATAATTATTTTAATAACTTAATTCATTTTAGACTTGTTTGAACTTAACTCAATTACTTTGTTAAATAAATTTGAACATCACAAAGTCGAACTTGACTTGGTTTAGCTCATTTATAGCCCGATTTGTTTCAACAGGCAAGTCATCCCTCCATCTATTTGTGATAGATGAGATCTAAGTAACTAACCTTTCTGTTCGATTAAGCATGATGAAAATACAAAAATATTCTTCTGAGGTATCAAAGTAATTTTTGTCTAAGACAAAATAAAGGTTCAGCGGCAAATTACCGAACCTAGTTAAGTTTTCCAAATATTTATAAATTTAAAATTATCAAATTATGTTGTAACCTCTATTTGACCCCTCCATCCATTCCATTTATTTGCAATCGATTCGGACATAATTTTCTTTTAACAATTAAACAACTTTATATAAGATTAAAAGATTATTATTTTTAATATATTATATTATATTTATATTAGAGGGGTTTATATAATTATGAAAACTAGGTAAATACGTAAAACTTATTCCATATAATTTCGAGCGTTTTAGATTTATTAGTTAGTTTCTATTAAAATAGCTGATAGACCTAGAAAATTTAGAATGATATGAAATTAACTTTTAAGTGTTTGTCTAGTTCTCATATTTATATTCATTCTCTCAAACATCATTTGGCATAGAGTCAGAGATTTTTTTAATATGAATTAGATTTTTTAATTATTAAAAAAATATTTTAATTGATTACTATAGTATAGCATTGATTTGGTATATTTCTGTAATCATGAACAGTAATTTTAATGGATTAATATGTTTTAGTAATTCATTATTTTTTAATGATTAAAAATTTTGATTCATTTTTTTAAAAAACACCGTTCTTAACATGTCAAATTGATATTTGAGAGTACGTATATAATCAGGAGAATTATACGAATACATAAAACTTAATTTCATGTCATTATAAGTTGTATAAGTCTATTAGTCGATTTCAGCTAAAATCAACTAATAGACATAGATCGCTTGGAATGATATGGAGTCAAATCTTATATATTCGTTTAGTTCTTTTGATTATATTTATGTCCTTAAATATTAGTTTGACGTATTATATTGAAAGTGGTATTTTTTTAAACACGAATATAATAGATTATGATCCCGTCGCCGAGTGAGGTGGAATTCCAAGAGCGTGACGGTCTCCCGAGTAGCACGAACTGCTGATGTCGACGGTTGACCTGCAAGAGAGGACCGTTAGCAAACCCGCCGGAAAAAATCCCCAGTCAAGCCCTCCGACGGTCAAGTTAGCCCACGCGCGAGAGAAGCAAGCAAGAAAACTAAAGCAGTGGACGGAAATGAACAGTTCGCGTACCTGCGGGCCGAAGGGGGGAGGGGTTTATATAACCAGGGGAGCTGACAGGGTCCTGTCCGTGTCAACCTCACCTCACCTCCGTACCAGGCTGAGACAGGGGTATGAGTTTGTCAGCTCTGGGCACCGAGTGGCGCTGCGCAACGTGGCAAGGCGACATGGTGCAAAGTGTTTACTCCGGACAGAAGTACAGGAAGTACGGGGCTGAAAGGATGCCCAAGACGTGCACTATAAATGGGTGAGGCCCGTGCCGACCTCCGTACTAGGGTCATTTAATGTGCCGCCCGCGACATGCGCTATAAATGGGTAAGGGCTACGCCGACCCCCATACTAGGACCATTGAATGTGGTGGCCGGGAGTGGGGGTCAGGTAGACAGGAGCTGGGGTAACCCACCGACTCCTCTTTTGGCTCGCCCGAGTGAGATCGGGCTACCTGCGCAATCTCTTGAGTAGAGCTCTTGCCCGAGTCCGAGGCGGCTCGGGTGTACTCCCCGGCACGGGCGAGAATGGTGTGCTAAAGCAATGTGCGGACAACCTTCGCTGACTAGGTAAGAAGGGCGACCAGCCTGCTTGGGGCTCGGTCACGGGAACCTTGCGTGCTGACCCTATGCGAGAGGTGTGTTAGTCGGGGTCAGTTACTCGGCGTTAGGCTCGGGGACTCGGGTTGAGGCATCATCTGCGGTCAGCTCAGTCGGTCTTCCCTAGGCCGGGTGAGTAATAGGGTTTCTACTTCGCCCCTCGTCCTATCCAGCACCTACGAGGTTGATCCGACTCGCCCCTAGGTGTTGCCAGGCTGGCCGGGCAAGCGACACGTAAGCTAGGCCGGGATCATAAGCATCCCCTTCGAGTCTAGTCGAAGGAGGTGTCGAGTCCGACTGACTGGACTCAGTGTACTGCATGCTTGACACCCCCTGAATGAACATAGGCCCGACTGAGCGACGAGAATTGGGGCTCGACCATTTCACGGGCCGCTGACAGTGTCCCATCTGCCTGTCTTCACAATCTAGCTCCGAATCTTGCCGTGTCGTCTCACATTCTCTTGCATTAATTGTCCCCTTTAAATGCAGGGCCACGTGTTGGCCATCCGCTGGTGTTCCTGCAGCCGAGGCGACCACCGTCTGACTTAACGAATGGGTGCCCTCGTGTGCGATGTAGAGCCTCGGGAAATGGTGAGGACTAAATCGGACGGCCTTCGCTCGCTACCGCCTTTTGCCCGGATCACCATCGGACGACCGTCCTCACTCGCTTGACCCTATATATAGGGTTTCAACCTGGCTGGTTTTACCATTGCCTCTTCACTGCGACGCCGAGGTGCTGCTGGTACGCGCTCTACTAGGGTTCCAGCGAAGTCTCCTGCTTCGATCATCTTCTCCGGCAACCTCCCTTGTCTCTTGGTTAGTTCTCCTGCTCGTTCGGTTGCTTTTCTTTTTATTAGGTTTTTTTTTGCTCTTCTTGATCCTTCTCTCACTCGGTTTGTCTTTCCTTTTAGCCTGCCTTTCCCTCGGCTCCTCTTCTCCTCTTGACGTTCTTCTTTTCCGGACCTTTCTCTCACTCGACCCTTCCTTTTCTTTACTGATTCTCCATGGATTCTCCTTCTTCTCCCTCGGACCCATGGTACGCCACCATGGTGTCCGAGCTCCATCACCATGACCTAGACCAGCTCCGAGCCGATTACCGCATCCCTCGCAAATTCCGCATCTGTCTCCCCGACTCGACCGACCATCCCGAAACTGCCCCCCTTGGCTTCATCATAATTTCCCGAGGCCACCTCCAAGCTGGTTTCCAATTTCCCATCCATCCCTTTATCACCTCGATCTTCCATTTCTTCCAACTTCCTCTTTCTCAGCTCGCTCCTAATTCCATTCGTTTAATCTGTTGCTCGGTCATCATCTTCACTCTTTATAAAATTCCTCTCAAGCCCGAGATCTTCTACTTCTTTTTCTATCCCAAGAGGCAGGAGCCTGGAGATTTCTTCTTCCAGGCCCGAACGAAGACCTCATTCTTATCCAAACTCCCCACTTCCAACAAGGGCTGGAAGGAGCGGTACTTCTTCATAAATCCAATTCCGGCCCCGAGCTGGCCTACCTCTTGGATTGCCGAGCTTCCCTCTCCTCCCTCTCTTTCCAAAAACTACCGAGCCCAACCTTCCTACCAGTCGGTCCTATCCAAGATCGGGGGCCGACACTTCCACGGAGGTCAGCTACTCAACGAGGGCATCCTCTACGTCTCCAGCCTCAGCCCGATGCCCTTCCATCGTCCGCGATCATTTGGTAAGTTTTACTGCCTGTACTTCGAGCATTTTCAACTAACTAAACTTTTGTTACTCTGTAGCAACCATGATGTTGGCAGCTGTGCTCGAGGAGGGCTTTGGACTCGACGACGCCGAACTGGAGTCCAGAGTCGGGGAGCAGTTGACTCTGCAGGAGGCAACCCCACTCGCTCTGCCCCCACCAGCCTGACGTCCTCCTCGGGCAACGGGTCCTCCGATCCAAAGCCCGTAGATGTGGACGACAAACCCCTCACCACTCGCCGCCGCAGAGATCGTCTGGCGGACTCAGAGGTTGCTCCTCCATCTGGCAGCAGGGCCGAGGGATCGACCACCAAGCCCAGAGGAAGAAGAAGAAATTTGCGCCCCGACCGTCGATCCCCGTTCCTACCCCGAGCCAGGAGGGCCCTTCCAGCGCTCCAGCATTGCCGATCCAGGGGGACCTCCCTCCCCCTCCTGAAGAACCGAGCCAAGGGGTTGGTCCCTCCAACGTCCCCGAGCTGACCTCCTTAGGGGATCTTCATCCCCTGCCGATCGAGGGTGGAGCTTCGGGAGTCGGCCCCTCGGATACGGCGTCACCACTCTTCCTGGTGATGCCCTCGAGAGCCCGCTCGTCCACGGGCGCGAAGAAGCCGACCGGCGGGCCGCCTGAAGGGGCTCGAGAAGTTCATCTCTATGGTCCCTTGGGGGAGCACTTCAACCACGACCTCCAGGAAGCCAACCACCGGGGCCCGACCGGCCGCACCAACGCTTTCCTGTCCGAGGCCAGCCAGGTGAGTTTATTCTCCTTAGGTACATAGTTCTTTTTTGTTTTGTTTGCTCGCAGCCTAACTTTTAACCCCTGTTTGCAGCTCTTTGGCTCGGCTTATAGCTTAGTTGTGTCCTACGTGGCTCACGCTCAATCCCGACATCAAGCAGACTGCCATATAGCTCGGCTAGAGACCCAGCTTCGACATTCACAGCTGGTGTCGAACAAAGACACTCTGAATGGGCTGAGGGCGGAGGTCCTGGCAATGCAAGACCGACTGGCCCTCTCCGAGGAGCAGCTGGAGAGCACCCGGGCGCAATTCAGCTCGGCGGACGCGGTTGCGGCCTAGGCTCGCCTTCGAGTCTCCAACCTAGAGTACTCGGAATGCAAGGCCTGGACCCTCGTGAGCCAAGTGCAAGGTGACATGGAAGTGGTCACGGCCGACCTTCAGAATGTATCCCAGTCAGCTTCGGCCTTGCGCGCAGACCTCGCCTCCAAGGACCAAGAGTTGGCGACCCAGGCGGAGGAAAACGCGCGTCTGTCAACTCAGCTGGCTGCTTGGGACGCAGAGTGGAATGCCCGGTCGGAGGAGCTAGGTCGGCTCAAGGAGCAGCAAGCTAGCTTGGAGACTACTAGGTGGGAGATGGAGGCTGCCAAGTCTGAACTGGGGGCGACCAAGCGGAGCTCAAGGAGCTCAAGGCGTATAAGGCAGTGGAGGTTGATCGTTGGGAGTCTCGGAGGGTGGAATATATTAATTCCCAGGACTTCTGCGAACAACTATCGGGGAGGATCCGCCCAGTGCTGATGCGGCAACTGCTAAACACTATTGAACAGCTTAAGCAGGGCGGGCATCTCCCTCCTGACCTTTCGGCCAGTACCGTTAAGCTATCCGGGAAGACGCACGACATGGAAAATATCTTCCGACCCTTCAAGTGAGGGTCGGACCTATGCAAGCTTTCCCCTTTTCTTTTCTTTCTTTTGCAGAGGCTTAGCCTCCTTTCCTTTTGTAATCTCAGCCTGCTTAATGAAAATCTTTTCCCCTTTGTGTCCTCAAATGCGTTTGTGGTTTTCGCTTCTAAGTGTTGGTCACTCGGACATGTGCTAGCATCCCTTCCCTCTTTGTGGAGTTAACTCGGCTACCGTACCTACCAGATGTGAGCCTGCGAGGAGGTCGAGACTAGGCCCGCCTGGGGGCCTTAGTTATAATTTGTCCAAGGCCTGGGGATCTTGTATCAACCAACTATGAGTATCTTCCTCCGCTCGGGGTGGGGGAGGGGCATGCTTGTGCTCTCGATTTCAAGGCGTGGGTCGCCACACACCCAATTGGGGCTAGTAAAACGTTATTTGCTCGGGAGGCTTATAGTCGAGGGCGTGGAGTGCCACGCGCTCAGGTTGGCGCTGAGCCTTGGGGGATGTGGGGGCATGCCCACTTATAACTCACTCGGAAGCGAGAGTCTGGACACTTGGTCGAGTGGACCCCAGGGAGCGTGAATCGCCACGCGTCCGGATTGGGAGGCGAGACGAGAGGTGCACGGGGATATGCCCGCTTATAACTCGCTCACAGGCGAGAGTCTGGACTCTCGGTCGGGTGGACCCCAGAGAGCGTGGGTCGCCACGTGTCCAGACTGTGACCCGAGCCGAGGGGTGCGCGGGGGCATGCCCGCCTATAACTTGCTCAAAGGCGAGAGTCTGGAATACCTGCAAGTTTAGCGGGAACCCCATTGTTCTGCTATCATTACAGTTAGGCAGTACATTTGCTTTACAAGTTCTCACTCTGCCTCCCGATAGGGTTGAAGGTGGATCACACTCCAGGGTCGATCCAGCCTCTTGCCTTGCTCGTTCTCCAGGTAGTATGCTCCGGATGCTAACTTCTGGACGATCTTGAAGGGTCCTCCCCATTGGGGCTCCAGCTTGCTGACATCCCCGACTAGTTTAACCCGTTTCCAAACAAGGTCCCCGACCTGGAATGCTCGTGGCAGCACCCTTCGATTGTATCATTGTTTCATTCTCTGGCGGTAAGCGAACATTCGAGCAGCTGCCTTCTCCCAGATTTCCTCCACGAGGTCCAGCTCTAAGCGCCTTCTTCGGAGTTTTCATCGTCGTAGGCCCTCCGCCGATCGGACTCACAACCGACCTCCACAGGCACTACAGCCTCGCTCCCGTACACCAGCTGGAAGGGTATCTGGCCCGTAGATTCTCTCGGCGTGGTCCGCTGAGCCCACAGGACACTCGACAGCTCGTCCACCCAGGTGCCCCTTGCGTGGTCTAGCTTAGTCTTCAGGCCTCTTAGAATCTCTCGATTGGGCACCTCTGCTTGGCCATTGCTCTGCGGGTAGGCCACGGAGGTGAAGGCCTGCTTGATGCCATAAGCCGAGCAACACTCCTGTATCTTCCGCCCCTAAAACTGCCTTCCGTTATCCGAGACGAGCTTGTGCGGAATTCCGTATCGGCATAAGATGTTCTGCCATAGAAACTTTATCACAGTCTGCTCGGTGATGCGGGCCAGGGCCTCGACTTCTATCCATTTGGAAAAGTAATCAACCGCAACCAATAGGAATTTCTTCTGAGCCACGGCGATCGGGAAGGGCCCTACTATATCTATGCTCCACTGATCAAATGGGCAGGAAGCTACTGAGGCCTTCATCATTTTGACTGGCCGGTGAGGAAGACTCTGATGCTTCTGGCAAGATAAGCAGGTGGAGACCATTCGGTCTACGTCCTTCTGCAGGGTGGGCCAGTAGTACCCGGCCAGTAACGCCTTTCGGGCAACGACCCGGGCCCCCGCATGACTTCCGCACACTCCCGTATGTATCTCTCTTAATACATAATCCGCATCTTCTTCCCCCATGTATTTGAGTAGGGGTCGGGCGAAGACCCTCTTGTACAGCACATCTCCAACCATTGAGTATTGCCCCGCTCTCTTCCTCAAAAGCCGAGCCTCTTCGCGGTCGGGCGGCAAGACCCCAGTTGTTAAGTAGGCTATGAGGGGTGTCCTCCAGTCCATCCTGAACTCCAGCTCGGTCTGCTGCTCAATATACATCACCATCATGGTTTGATTGATCAACTGAGATAGCACCCAAGAGCCTACGGAGCTAGCCAACTTAGCTAACTTGTCTGCCCGCAAGTTGCTTTCTCTCGGGATCTTCTGTACCCGAACCTCCTGAAATCCAGTCTTCAATTTTTCAAAGGCTTCTACGAAGGCTTGTAATCGATCACTGTTGACCCCGAAGTACCCGGAAAGCTGTTGGGTGGACAGCTGGGAGTCTGAATATAGGAGTACCCGAGTGGCACCCACATGCTTGACTGCTTGGAGTCCGGCTATAAGGGCTTCGTACTCGGCTTCGTTATTCGTGGCCCGGTATTCCAACCGGACCGATAGGTGGAACTGCTCCCCCTTTGGAGAAATCATAAGGATGCCGATCCCGCTATCTTGCCGAGCGGACGAGCCATCTGCGTAAATCTGCCAGGCTTCCTCCACCTCGTCCGAGTGCAGTTCGCTCAGGAAATCCGCCAATGCTTGCGCCTTGATGGCTGGCCAAGCTTGATATTGGATGTCATTTTCGCTTAGTTTGGTTTTCCATTTAACCAATCTCCCGGATGCTTCGGGATTTGAGGCGATCCTTCCCAAGTTACTGTTAGTCAATACTACGATTGGATGCGCTAGGAAATACGGTCGGAGTCTTCGGGCGGCCAACAGCAGGACATAAGCCAACTTCTCGAGTGTCGTATACCGGCACTCGGCGCCTTTCATTAAGTGAGCAAAAAAGTATGCAGATTGTTGCTCGGTTCCTTCCTGCCGAACCAAGACCATGCTAACTGACTCGGCTGAAGCAGCCAGATATACAGACAAGACTTCTCCTACTTCCGGCTTGGCTAGCATAGGCAACTCGGCCAAATACTCCTTTAATTCAGTGAACGCCTTGTCACAGTCGACGTCCCACTGGAACTTGGTGGCTCACTTGAGGGTCTTGAAAAAGGGCAACCCGCGCTCGGCTGCTCGGGATATGAACCGAGATAATGTCGTGATGCGCCCAGTGAGCCTCTGCGCCTCTCGGAGGTTCCGTGGTGGGGGCATATCGAGTAGGGCCTCAACCTTGCTAGGGTTAGCCTCGATACCCCTCTTGGTCACAATGTATCCGAGGAACTTGCCACTCCGAGCCCCAAAGAGACATTTGGCTGGGTTTAGCTTGAGGTCATACCTGCGCAGGGTCTGGCAGGTCTCTTCCATGTCTGCCACCAAGTCCGCTGCCCTACCTGACTTGATCAATATATCATCTACGTAAACCTCAATGTTCCGACCGATCTGCGCTTGGAATACTTTGTTCATCATCCTCTGGTAGGTGGCCCCGGCGTTCTTTAGGCCGAACGGCATGACGTTGTAACATTATGTCCCGCCATCCATGATGAAGCTCACCTTTTCTTGATCCTCGACCGCCAATGACACTTGGTGATATCCCTGATAGGCGTCGAGCATGGATATGAGCTCGGTCCCGGGCATAGAGTCTACCATCTGATCGATCCGTGGTAGCGGGTAGCAATCTTTTGGGCAAGCTCGGTTGAGATCTCGGAAGTCGATGCACACCCTCCACTTGTTGTCGGGCTTGGCTACCAGAACAACGTTGGCGAGCCAAGCCGGGAATTGCACCTCTCGGATATGCCCGACTTCCAGCAATTTTTCCACCTCCGCTTGGATCACTTTGTTCTGCTCGGCTCTGAAATCCCGCTTTCTTTGCTTGACCGGCCAGGCGTTTGGGTAGACGTGGACGTGGTGCTCGGCGACCTCAGGTTGGACTCCTTTTAGCTCCTTCACCGACCAGGCGAACACATCTTGGTTCCTGGTCAGACATTCCAGCAAGGACTCCCTCAGCTCGCCCGATAGCCTGACGACTATCTTGACTTCGGCCTCCTCCTAGTCGGAGAGCAGTTGAACTTCCTCCTTGTCCTCACGCAGCTCGGCCCAAGGAGAAGCCTGCACCATGTTGCAGCTGGGGAGGGTGCGTTGGGCCTTTTGTCTTTCTACCCGCACATCATCCACGTAACATCTCCGGGCGACCCTCTGATCCCCTCGGACTTCCCCGACCTTATCTCCGACCGGGAACTTAATCTTGAGGTAGAAGGTGGAGGTGACCGCCCGAAATTCGTTGAGGGTCGGTCGACCTAGAATTGCGTTGTATGCCGAGGGTGCGTCCACGATCAGGAAGGTGGACCATCTGGTCCTCTTCAACGGCTCCTCGCCAAGGGAAATGGCCAGGCGAATCTGGCCGATCGGTTGCACTTGATTCCCCGTGAATCCGAACAACGGGGTGGCCACCAGCTCCAACTGGGACGGCTCTATCAGCAGCTGATTGAAGGCGTTCTTGTAGAGGATATTGACTAAGCTACCTGTGTCCACTATGGCTCGGTGAACTTGGTAATTGGCGATGACGGCAGTGACCAGCAGGTCGTCATCGTGGGGGACTTCCAGCCCCTGCAGATCTGGTGGCCCAAAGCTGATCTGGGGCCCCTGTGCCTGCGAGGCGCTCGAGCCGACTTGGTGAATCTCCAGCCGGCGGACTTGCGCCTTCCAGGCTCAATTTGAATCTCCCTCGGTGGGGCCACCGGATATCACGTGCACTCCTCCTCGGACAGCATTTTGCCGGTTGGCCTGCTCCTCGTCCATCCCCTCGGACTCGGCTCGCTCCTCCTACGGAAACTGGTTGCAGGCAGGAGGAGAATCCTGTCCATGCTCTCTGACTGTGGGTGTGGTGGTCGGTGTTCCCCGCCCCAAGCCTCGCCCGGGGGTCGCCTGACGTCCTCGTCCTCTAGGGGCCACAGCTCGACCCCTCCCGATTTGCCGACACTCTTCAGTGTCGTGTGTGTTGTTGATGCAATCTAACCCTGATTGTTGTTTTGGTGTTGACACCGATTTAAGTTTAGGTTAAGAAGATGAGTCTGGTTTAAGTCTTGGTCGGGGACTGGGCATGACTCCCGGTGAGTGAAGCCGGGTTACGGAAACCCCGGTGAGTGAAGCCGGGTGATTGAAACTCCGGTGAGTGAAGCCGGGTCCTGGTGAGTGAAGCCAGGTGACTGAAACCTCGGTGAGTGAAGCCGGATCCTGGTGAGTGAAGCCAGGTGATGGAAATCCCGGTGAGTGAAGCCGGGAGACTGAAACCCTAGTGAGTGAAACCAGGTCCTAGCTAGGGAAGCTAGGTTGAACGAAGTCACTACAAAAATATCATGAAATAGCGACGGACTTTTTTAATAGTCCGTCACAAGTTGCGACGGATATATAGTATCCGTCGCCAAAATTGCGCGGCCAGTCAAACTCCCGAATTTAGCGACGGACTTGGTCAACGTCCGTCGCTAGTGCGACGGAAATTATAAAATATCCGTCGCTAGTTTTAAGCGATCAGGTCAAACACCTTAATATAGCGACGGAATTGTCAACGCCGTCGCTATCAGCGACGGACAAGTTATCCGTCGCAATATTTCTTAAAAAGGGCGACGACCCCTTCCCCCGCAGCCACGCGAACCCTAGCGACGGTCGAGCGCCCACCGATTCTCCTCTCCGGCGATTCTGCGTCGAATCTCCTCCGGCGACCAGGTACTCGACCTAAGCTCCATTTGCCGTATCAACTCCGTTTGTTTGTGCTAATTGGCGCCGTCATCTTATCCGGGCAACCACGGCTCTTGGCACGGCCGAGCACGGCCTCGCATTTGTAAGCGGCGCCTGCTGCCGGTCGCGGGCCAGTGCAGGCGGGCGGCGTCTCCTGCGGCCGCGCGACGCTTGCTGCGGCCGCGCGACGCTTGCTGCGGCCGCACGACGCCTGCTGCGGCCGCACGACGCCTGCTGCGGCCGCACGACGCCTGCTGCGGCCGCGCGGTGCCTGCTGCGGCCGCACACCGCCTGATGCGGCCGGCCGACTGCTCCTGCGACCGATGGCCCCTGCTGCGGCCGAAACCATAATTAAACCCTAATTAATGGGGTTAATTAGGGGTTTAGGTGTAATTAATTGATAGTTATGGATTTATTAAATTAATTAATTGAATTAATTAGATTTATTCAATTAATTTGATAATTCAATCCATCATGCTGTAATTTGGTTTATTTGAGTTATCTAATGTATGCCTCTACAAGATATGACTCGGGATTTCTGATCTTTTTCACTCATGAATTATTTAAGTTACCTAGTACTGATCTTGAGCATGACCTAGTCTCTGTTTACACCAGTAGCTTGTCATTTTCACAAGCACAATTGACTGGCACGCATAATATGTTGATTAATTGTTTAATTGTTTGATTAATTAGAATAATTGGTTCATTAACTACCTCATGTTTGATTAATTAGATGTATTTTGTAGTATAGCATCAATATCAAATTTTAATATGCATGGATCATAATATGTGTGGTTTGATTAAATTGTCTTATCTGAATTCAGATACAATGTATCCGAACAAGGCATGGATGTATAATAGGTTAGACAATGGATTTATCCGTGACGAATTTTTTGCTGGAGTGGAAGAATTTGTAAACTTTGCAAAGTGTCATCCTGAGTGTTTGAATGGCACAGAGTTGAAGTGTCCATGTAATCAACGCAAATGTAGAAATACAACTTTCCGTGATGAAGATACAGTGAAAACTCATATCGGCAGGTATGGGTTTGTTCCAGATTATTACAACTGGTATTGTCATGGAGAGCCGTATGTATATGAATTTGGTGGACCTTCTGTTGCATCATCATCGAACTCAATTAGACCAGAGACATCATATAACCCTGCTGATGCAATGCAATCAATGGTTTACGATGCAATGAATGCTTTTGATCAATCAAATGTAGAACAAGTACCTACTTCTGATGTTCAGAAAATGTATGACATGTTAAAGGCTAGTGAAAGAGAATTATGGGAAGGTATTCCTTCTGGTGATTCTCAATTATCTGCTACTGCAAGATTATTGAATATGAAGGCAGAACATCATTTCTCAGAACGATGTTATGATGACATATGTCAACTTATGTCAGAGTTGCTTCCAACTGATAACTGCATGACTGATAGTTTCTACAACACTAAAAAACTGATTAGAGACTTGGGTTTGTCAGTTGAGAAGATACATTGTTGTGTCAATAATTGCATGATCTTTTGGAACCAAGATAGTGAATTGATGGAATGCAAAATCTGTAACCATCCCCGTTACAAGCATGATGCTCACATGGTAAATCAGAAGAAGAAAAATATTCCTTACAAAGTCATGTATTATTTTCCTTTGATTGCTAGACTCCAACGTTTGTATGCATCAGCAGCAACAGCAAGTTATATGATCTGGCATCAAAACCATGGACATGATGGAGACATTATGTGTCATCCTTGTGATTCCCCTGCATGGAAACATTTAGATTCAACATTTTCTTCCTTTGCTATGGAGCCACGTAATGTCAGACTTGGACTTTCTGCAGATGGATTTCAGCCATTTGGAAGTTATGGACAACAATATTCATCGTGGCCTGTTATCTTAAACCATACAACTTACCACCATGGATGTGTATGAAAGATGAATTCATGTTTCTTACTATTTTAATTCCAGGTCCTCAAAATCCAAAAGGGCATATAGATGTTTTTTTGCAACCTTTGATAGCTGAGCTGAATTATTTATGGAATATAGGTTCAGAGACGTATGCCATTGCTACAAAGTCAAACTTTTTAATGCATGCAGCATTGTTATGGACTATTAGTGATTTTCCTGCTTACTCAAGGTTATCAGAATGGAGCACAGCTGGAAAGTTAGCATATCCACATTATATGAGTCAGTCAGATGCATTTCATTTGCCCTGCAGTGGCAAGATTTCTTGGTTTGATAATCATCGGAAATTTTTACCTCTTGATCATCCGTTCAGAAGAAATAAGAAATTTTTCAAAAGGAATGAAGTAGTTAGGAAGCTACCTCCAGTTGGGATGTCAAGCGAAGAAGTGTTAAATGAAATTGATAGTTATGGATTTCTACCAGTATATCAGGATGGATCAGATGATATCAACAAGTATATTGTTAGAGTCAACAAATGTGGTTGGAGGAAAAGAAGTATTTTTTGGGAGCTTCCATATTGGAAATATTTACTCATTCGTCATAATTTGGATGTGATGCATATTGAGAAAAATTTCTTTGGTAACATCATTAATACTGTCTTAAATGTGCATGGGAAAACAAAAGATACAACAAAATCTCGTGAAGAATTAAAACAATTAGTAAGCAGGCCTGAGTTGCATCAGAATGAAACAACTGGTAAATATCCGAAGGCTTGTTATACATTGGACAAAGAAAGTAAGCAAGCATTGTGTTCTTGGTTGAAAAACATAAAATTCCCAGATGGATATGCCTTTAATATGTCTAGATGTGTGGATACTAATAGATCTAAAATGGTTGGAATGAAGAGTCATGATTGTCATGTGTTCATGCAAAGATTAATTCCAATAGCTTTCCAAGAATTACTTCCTAATAATGTTTGGCAAGCACTTACAGAATTAAGTCTTTTTTTTCAAAAATCTGACTTCCAGAGTTGTTACGGTAGCAGATATGTTACGCCTTCAGACAGAGGTTCCTTTGATACTATGTAAGCTTGAACGAATATTTCCACCAAGTTTTTTTGATTCAATGAAGCATTTGCCTATTCATTTACCTAGCGAGGCACAGATTGGTGGTCCTGTACAATACAGATGGATGTATCCTTTTGAAAGGTTTCTTAGAAAGTTAAAGAATAATGTGCGTAACAAAGCAAGAGTTGAGGGATCAATATGTAATGCATATCTGGTTGAAGAAGCAAGTTCATTTTGCTCCTATTACTTTGCTGAAAATGTGAAAACCAGACATCGAAAGTGTTCACGCAATCAAGATGACATTCCATCAGTTGACCCAGACATTCTTTCTATTTTCAAGTATCCTGGAAGAGCAATGGGTTCAACTCTATCTAGACGGTTAAATGACCAAGAATATCATGCCGCCAGGACATATATCCTCCTAAACTGTGAAGATGTCAAACCATACCTAAGGTATTATCTCTTGTTGTAATGAAATTAATATCAAATGATATAATCAAAATTCTGGATTGATATCAAATGAATTTATATGTCAGGTTATACCAACAACAGTTGTACATTTAAAATCCATCGATAAGTGCAAATGAGGTAGATCGAAAGATAGAAGAAGATTTTGCATTTTGGTTTCAAATATATGTAAGTGAGTTAATATGCATTTTTTTGTTAACAATTCTTGATTACTTATTAATATAATTTGATCAACAACCATTATTATAGGTCAATGATGACAGAATTTCAAATGTAGAAGACGACAGAATTAAAAATCTCGCATTTGGACCTCTTCGTACTGTGACAGTCTACTCGGGTTATTGCGTGAATGGATACAGATTTCATGTGAGACAACGTGATTCAGGGATGCTAACGTATAATTCTGGCATAAGTGTCAAAGGATCAACAGACAATAATGATAATGCATTTGACTATTATGGCAAGCTAGAGGAAATTATCGAAGTTGAATACCCAGCGTTACCTTTCAAAAATGTGTATTATTCAGGTGTTCTTGGTATGATCCAACTCCAAGGACGGGCACAAGGAAACATCGGTTATACAATTTAGTTGAGGTTAATTCAAGCAAAAGATTCAACAAGTTTGAACCTTTCATTTTTGCCGTGCAAGCTGGTCAAGTATTTTATCTGGACTACCCAACTAAGAGAAGACGACCTAGTGAATGGCTTGCTGTATGTCAAATGAAGCCTAGGTCAACAATTGAAATGCCAAATACGATCACTGTCCAAAACTCCGATGCTTATCAAAATGAAGAAGTGATAATCAACTCCGTGGATTCAGAAATACAATCAGCATCTCAATTACTTATAGATGAGAATGTCTCTTACGAGGAAATTGATGATGGTGAAATATCTAGCAGTGAGGAGGTCAATGTATCAACGGATTTAAGCGATGAAAACTTGCATGTTAATTTAGTTCCATCAGATTAGGATGAGTTAGATGTATTGAACATTAACTAATCAGAATTTGTATTAAGATGAGTTGTTAATTTAGATCATGCTGCTTGTATTGAACAGGTTTATACGATGCTTGATTATCCATTTTCTAGCTTTATGTAGATCATTCTGCTTGTATTGAACATTCTTCATTAGTGTATGTTTCCATTTGTCTCTAATATGTCTCTTTTGCATGTGTTTTACCTATTCTGCTTATCTACCTAAACTTTGTGTCTAATCAGGTACCATGGCTGCACCCCGTGATCAGCGGATTATACTTACAGTAGTCGGTGACAGGTATACTTATTCTTCTTATATATTTTCTTAAAGAATTTGCTAATATATAAATTTTTTCCTACAGTTTCATACCAGATGGGCATCAGGTGTCATCTTATATATCTAAAAAATTTAAAGAAAGACTGTCACCTACGACGACATGGGACCACATTGAGAATGATTTGAAATCATTCTATTACGGGGAGTTTTTAGTAAGTATTTTACATGTATATTTAATTTGATATTATAACTTTTTTCATACTAACCATATTAATTTTTTTTTTTACAGAAAAGGTACACCTGGGAGGAGGGTGCAGAGGAGCAATTCAAAAAGACGTGGAATGCCTACTGCTCCAAATTGTACAGGGACATGCTCTACAAATGGAGAAAGAAGGCTGATAGGCCTACAGAGGTCCCTGAGCCGATTTGGGCAGCATGGCGAGCTGTCTGGGATGACCGGCACTAGCAAGAGAATGCTGCGATTGCTCGAGGCAATCGCAATTCAGAGGTTGCTGGCCCCAGCACGGGATCCACGAAGCACACTGCTGGATCCCGTTCCATTGTCCAGCATGCCAGTGATTTGGTAAGTAGTTTTTATTTATGTTATTAAAGGCATTTAGTATATTTTTTTGAATATGTTTAAACATGATATTTTGTGTTTACAGGCTGCTGAGCTAGAGAGACCTCCCACTAGTTGGGAGTTATTCAGCAAGACCCACAAGAAAAAAGATGGGTCTTTTGTCGATCGTCGCTCCCTTTCAATCAATGTAAGTATATTAATTATATTTTATTTGTTTTGACCTTTTTTAAGACTAATTACATTTTTATTTCACAGAAATCAATGTCCACTAGAGTTGCTGAGGCACAGGCGTCTCAGCCTGCTGTAGAGGGGGAGGATGCACAGCCTCTTTCCACCGACGATGTGAATCGGATTTATTTTGAAGTCGTCGGTGGGAAGAGGAAGACCGCCTGCTATGGCCTGGGCTCTCAGGCAAAGGTTACATATGATCAGATGAGAGCTCCAGGGGTTAGGGGGCGTCCAGCATCCTCCTCCTCTACCTCTAGTGAGGTTCGCCATTTGCGGGAGGAAAATGAAGCCCTGCGGACTCGACTCACGTCAATAGAGTCGACGTGTGCCGGGAGGGACGCAGAATGGTCTAAGACCAGCGCAGAGTGGGCTCAGAGGGACACAGCGAGGGATGCTGAGTTGAAAGATTTGCGGGCTCGCCAGGCAAATACTGAGAATATATTACGTCAGATGCAAGCTTTTGCAGCTACCCTATCACCGATGACACAGATGGCAGCTCTTCCCGCCCCTCGTATTGACGCTCCGGATACACAGATGTCAGCCGCTCCCGCTCCCGCCCATCGGTTTGAGTCTCAGGATACACAGGATCCTGAGCATCCCACTGAGGAGTAGAGATATTATAGTGGTATGATCAAATTTTCACCTAATTTTTTTCATGAACAATGTATTAATTTATTATATTTATTGAGATTATTTTCTTATTACTCCATTTTTGTTTACAGATTCGACATTATCACAGTTGAATTCAGATTTCATCTCTTCCTTGAAAGGTATGAATATTTGATATTATTCCTTTATTATTTCTTATTTGTTATTTTTCATTTACATATTTAATAGTTAATTTACTTCTATTAGAGTTATCTGCTATTACATATGCTTATTTCATTTGTTATATCTTATTAGTATCAATTCAGATTTCTTATTGTTTTATCTTCTATTGTGCAGGAATATTTTTCCTTTCCATCCATTATTGACTCTGATAATCATGTACGTAATGATTCTCTACTAAACTCTCATTTTTGATGTATAAAGTTTTTTTTTACTTTGACGTTTGGATGCATTTGATATACATTTGATATAGCTTTCTTTTGATACGTTTGCATTGGATTAACCATTCAAAACTTTGGATTGTATACGTTTAGTCACTAATCAAAGTTTCGATTGTATACGTTTGGAAATTAAACTTTCGATTGAATATTGGATTCAAATTGAAAGTTTGAATGTACATATACATTTGGAAATGAATGTTTGGATTGAATTGGATTGTCTTGTATATGAATGTTAATGTTTGGATTGGATTGGCTTGTAAATGAATGTTTGGATTCTTGTGAATGTTTGGATGTTGATATATCTATTATTGTTTCATATTTGTTTGGATCAGTTTGGAATATTTGTTTGGATTATTGTTTCATATTGTTTCATATTTGATTGGATTGTATTGATGTATATATGGGAAGTGGAAGAAACAGATATTGGCTGCCAAAATTTTCCAGGTTTAGTGACGGATATTTTTCAAAATCCGTCGCAATTTGCGACGGATTATTGACTTTTCCATCGCTATAACAATCGATTAGCGATGGATTTTGACTGAATCCGTCGCTATTACGATATATTAGCGATGGACTTTGACCATGTCCGTCGTTAATCCGAATGCTTAGCGATGGATCATTGACCATCCGTCGCTACTATTTTCCCCGGCCACGTCACCCCGTTTTCTCTGTGTTTGCGACGGAGTATATGTCCGTCGCTAAGGTAGCGACGCAGAGGAAAATTGGCCGTCGCAAATAGCGACGGAGTGAAAAATATCCGTCGCTACTATAGCTCTGCGACGGGATCTCAGCCGACGGTGCTAAATCCGTCGCTACTCCGTCGCTATTTGTGTTTAGCGACGGAATCCGTCCGTCGCTATTGTCGGTTATTTTTGTAGTGAGTCCCAGTGAGTGAAGCTGGGCACGAAGTCTTGGTCCGCGGGATTGAGCATTGTGTGTACTGGTCGAAGAGGGCACGTGAGATCGTTCTCTGGGACCAGGATGAGTCAGAGAAGTCTAGTAAGGCTGTTCTCTGGACTCAGGGCTGATTTGGTCGGAGATGGATCAGTCTGGAGACCGATCAGGGAGTTGGCACGAACTCCCTGTTGTGGATCAGTCTGGTGACCAATCCAAGGAAGTCTGATCGTTCTGGTGAACGATCATAGAGAGAACAAATTTTACTGTTCGGCTCCTGATCGTTCTGGTGAACGATTAGAGAAGAGACAGTAGGTTTTTGTAAGAGACCTTGATCGGTCTATCTGACCGATCAAAGATCGCGACTTCCTCATCCTGACCGATCAGGATGGCTCCTGATCGGTCAGGGCGTGACTTGATCGGTCACCAGACCGATCAAGGCACAACCTGATCGGTCAGGTGACCGATCAGGGGCTTTGGCCTGCGGGAGCTGGGGAAAGCTCCAGCAAGTGTTGGATCGGTCCGGTGACCGATCCACGATCACTGATCGGTCAGTGTGACCGATCACAGATTAGTCCGCGATCCCTGTTTTCTCACTGTGGACCAATCAGGCTGGAGCCTGATCGTTCAGGGCTTTCCCTGATCGGCCTGGTGACCAATTAGGATCATCTCTGATCGGTCTGTGGACCGATCAGTAGTTGAAATTTAATTCAAATACGCCGTCAGACTTCTAATCGCGTTCTGATTTCCTTCTGAACACTACTGATATCTGCTCTAAATCTTTTGATATTTGATTCTCCGTTGATTTGCTGTGCTAAACATCTACTAAGTGTGCAGGTAATGCAGGGATTACTTGAGGAGGGTCAACCGGAGTCTTTCGCTACGTCAGTTTTGGCTGTTTTCCTCTCGCAGGTTACAACGGGCGTCTGGCGCGGCTGGCAACGGCTGGGAAGCTGACGAACTGATCTGGGGCTCGGCTAAAGAAGGTTCAGGGAAACCAAAAGAGGTCAGCGGTAGTTGGGCTGTTGTAGATGAGCAGCTGGTGAGCTGCAGAGATGCGCCTGTGACCTGGCGATGGGTGGCGATATGCAGAAGCTTAAGTGTTGGCTAGCAAAGGAGAATCATTATCACTTGTGCATCATTTGAGCGACTCTCTGATTTCTTTGAAACACCAACACTCTGATACCTTGCATCTTGAGAGCTTTGAGCTAGTGAAGAAGTTTGCAAGCAAGCAGACACCGCGAGAAGGAAGAGCTGAGTGAAGGCTCTTGCCAGGATCTTGTTGGGTTGTGAGTTGTGCTTTGTAAACTTTCTCTCGCGCTCTGTAAGCTATCTTTGTCCCTGTGCTTTTATTTCATATCATTGTGTTGAGACTTGTTGCAGAGAGGTTTCTCCACCGAGAAGGAGGTTTCGATTATCCGGATTTTCGAGGTTTGATCTGCCGACGATCAAGGGATCGCCCGCCTCACGGGCATGCCAAGGAATAGGGGCAAGTTATCCCCGAACCTTGTAAACCATCTTTGTTAGCGTCTTGAGTTTGGGTTTAGTTTTAGGGTTTTAGTTTCTGCATTTCTGTTTCTCTATTCTTCCGCTGCTAACCTTTGAGTGCAGTAAACTTTAAAAGAGCAAATTTCTGTGTCTGGCTACATTCACCCCCCCTCTAGCCATCCAAGCACCAACATGTGTGACTCTGGTGGAAGGCGCAGTAAGGCCTCCAATGGGTTGGCAGGCAGCCCTGAGCTACCTGCTGCACGTGCCTTCGCTCCATCCCCGCTCGGTCGGCTGCCCCTCGCGGGCTGCGGATCGGTACGCCCGGGGATCGACTGTGTGGAGTTGGGTTGGGCGTGGGTGTGCTGACCACTTCCTTCTTCCGAGCAACCTGTGCTTCTTCTACATTGATATACTTCACAGCCTTCCCGAGCAGGCTGTCGAAGTCCTTCGGGGGCTTCTGAATCAATGATCTGAAAAATTCTCCCTCTTGCAGCCCCTGGGAGAAGGCACTGATCAGGACTTTCGGGGTGGCGGTTGGCACGTCTAGCATCACCCCGTTGAACCTCTTGATGTAGGCCCGGAGAGACTCCTTTGGGCATTGCTTCATCGCGAACAGGTTGAGGCTTGTTTTGTGATGCCTCTGACTGCTGGCGAAGTGTTGGAGGAAGACTCTCTTGAGCTCCTTGAAACTTGACACCGACCCACTAGGGAGTCGGTCAAACCACCTCTGGGCAAATCCCGAGAGGGTTGTCAGGAAGGCTCGGCACTTGACGTCTTCCGGGTATTGGTGTAGCAAAGCACCTTTTTCAAATTTCATTAGGTGTTCCTCTGGGTCGGTTGTC
Source organism: Boesenbergia rotunda (assembly GCA_024364735.1). Classification (NCBI taxonomy): domain Eukaryota; kingdom Viridiplantae; phylum Streptophyta; class Magnoliopsida; order Zingiberales; family Zingiberaceae; genus Boesenbergia; species Boesenbergia rotunda. The sequence continues at coordinate 43,199 of JAGFNQ010006555.1, read as the reverse complement.
CCCGCATACTCAAGGATCGTGAAAAATCGAAGATGCCTAGGCACAGGGTTTTCCAATATCCACGAGGAAAAAGGACTGCGCGCCAGGGTGGCAGGAGAGAACTCGGCCGGGGCCTTCCCCTTGTCCAGGCGTGGTCCGTGTATCTGATTGGACGCCGACGCCTCGGGCGTCATCGATTGGGTCTCCTCGCCTCGACCCCGATAGAAAGCCTCAGGGAAGGGAGCCGCACCCCCCTTAGGTTGAGCAGCCGCTCCCCGACACCTCGAGTGACTGATCACCGATAGCTCGGGGACCCTGGGCGCCGGGCTGCCCGCCTGTGAAGGCCTTTGCGGGGTCTTCTGAGCTTTGGCGGCCATCAGAAGCTCATATTCCTCAGGCATAACCGTCATCACGACTCGGTTGCAATCTTCCATTGCTCACTCTCGATTAGGTTGAAAGTGCCCCTCCTTCTAGCACCAAATTTGATCTTGTCGCCGAGTGAGGTGGAATTCCAAGAGCGTGACGATCTCCCGAGTGGCACGAACTGCTGATGTCGGCGGTTGACCTGCAAGAGAGGACTGTTAGCAAACCCTCCGGGAAAAATCCCGGGTCAAGCCCTCCAATGGTCAAGTTAGCCCACGCGCGAGAGAAGCGAGCAAGAAAACTAAAGCAGTGGATGGAAATGAACAGTTCACGTACCTGCGGGTCGAAGGGGGGAGGGGTTTATATAACTGAGGGAGCTGACAGGGCCCTGTCTGTGTCAACCTTACCTCCGTACCAGACCCTCCTAGATGTATCATTTCTACCCATAAGTGAGACAAAGGCTACCTCCTTGGTCTTTGGCCTATAACCTAACCCGACCTTATTATAAACGGTTCTTTGACTGTTTATTATTATGTCAAGGTTACTAGAGCCGACTTGAAACTTTCTAAGTGTCTTGGTTAGGTCTTCTACCTTTTTCCCTAGTTCCTTATTTTTATTTTCAAAACATGAATCATGTGATATAGTAGAACAAGCATGCAAATCTCCCTTAAATTTTGTAGATTCTACTCTAAGCATGACAATTTCATCTTTTAAGTCCTTAATTTTTCTTCTAGCTTTAGCTAAATCCATGTTGGTACTAGAAATAATCTAAACCAAAGTAGAAGAGGGTAGTTATATATCTCACTTACCGAACCTTCTGATTCGGATGATGATGATGATGAGCTACTTTCTTCTTCACTGCTTGAGCTTCTCTCATCATCAGACAACTGTGAATGGTCCACTCCCATGAGTGCAAAGTGGGACACATGCTCCTCTTCCTCCTCTGAGGATGATGGATTATCCCAAGTTGCCTTGAGGTTGGTGGCACTCTTCTCCTTTCCTTTTGATCTCTTCTTGTCACCTCTTTTCTTCTCTTCCTTCTTTTCTTTTCTTCTCTTTAGTTGAGGGCATTCATTCTTCATGTGTCCCTCTTGGTGACAGTTGTAGCAGATGATGTCTTTTCCTTTGCCCTTACTCTTGGATCCTTTCCTAGCATAAGATTTGTTAGAGAAACTTTTGAAAACCTTACGCATTTTTCTTACCATGAAGGCATCTTGGTCGCTATCCATAGAGGCACTAGACTCCTCCGAGTCGGATGATGAGGAGTAGATCACCTTCTTCTTCTCCTTCTTCTTTTTCTTCTCCTTTTCTGCAACAAAAGCTACACCTTTCACTTTGGAAGAAACATTAGCTTTCTCATGTAGTTCAAATTCGCAAGATAGATCGTCTAACTTAACTATAGATAAATCCCTTGATACTTTGTAGGCATCAACCATTGATGCCCACAATGTTATTCTCGGGAAGGATTGTAGAACGTACCTTACGAGATCCCGGTTTTCAACTTTCTCCCCAATCACATGCAGTTCATTGATAATCTCCTTTACCCTTCCATGCAATTGGCTAACCGTCTCGTTGGTCTTCATGGATAGAGATTGGAGTTGGGCAACTAGTAGATCCTTCTTTACCCTTCTAGACTCGTTGGACCCTTCATTAAGTTCAACGAGTTTCTCCCATAATTCTTTGGCGCTCTTGAACAACCCCACCTTGTTGAGTTGTTCCTTTGAAAGCCCACATTAAAGTGTGGTGGTGGCCTTGGCATTTGATTGCGCCCTCTTTATGACATCCTTCGGCCATGATCTCATTGGCAGTGGCTCTCCTCTTTCGTCGATGGGTGCATCGAATCCATATACAACACTAATCCAGTTTTCAATATCATTCATCAAGTAATATTGCATTCTACCTTTCCAGTAGGCGAAATCGTTCCCGTCGAAGAATGGAGGCCTTGCAGTGCTGTAACCCTCTTGAAACACCATTTCCTTGTACTCCGGTCGACGGTGAGTTCTCTCGAAGCGAACCGGCTCTGATACCAATTGTTAGATCGTGTGCGTTGCTAGAGGGGGTGAATAGCACTTTGTCGAATTCTCTACAAAATTGTTAGCACAATACAAACAAAATATGTGAAAGACAAAAGAACAATGCTAACTCAGAGTACTTTTACTTGGTATCCACCCGAACGGGTGACTAATCCAAGGATCCACGCGGTTGCACACTCTCCATTATGAAACCCTTCTTCAAAGGTGGAGAAACCTTTACAAACGTTGTCTTGTTCGTCTTTACAAGTTGCGATGAAGAGCAAGAGGAAGATCTGATCAAACAGGGCACGAACAACACTTCAGTACAGTAAAAAACTGTACCCAAGTCGTGCCAAAAAGTCCCCTTTTTATAAGAGAACAGGACAACTTCGCAAGTTGTCCAGACCCGCACCAGTCGACTGCCCTTGGGGCAGTCGACTGGCCTAGCAATAAATGCTAGCCAACGGCTAGTTTTTGGGTGTCACCTGTCCACTGCCCCTGGGGCAGTCGACTGGTCGAAGGCTGAAAACCTTCTGTGAGTTTTGGCAGTCGACTGCCCTCTGGCCAGTCGGCTGCCCAACCTCTCAACTCACTTACAATTACTCCAAACACTCTCCTTCACGTATGCCTTCAGGTATGCTCCCTTGGCTTGCCCCTTGAAATCTTCTTCCTCTGGCTATCGTCCCTCGGATGCGCACACAAGCCTTCCTTGGCTTGCCTCCATGCCACCCTTCACGTGTGCCCTTGAAGTCCACTTCCCGGCTTGCCCTTGGAGCTCTCCTCCCTCGGCTCTCATCCCTCGGATATGTTCTTCATGTGTGATTCTCCAAGTCCTACAAACTCAATCACACATATCAAATACAATACAACACCATAACCTTAAACATATTGGCACACACACATCAAAACTATGATCTTCCAGATCATTCTTGGACCGATTGCCTCAACAAAGTTCACCCCGAGCCTAGTCAAACTAGATTAACCCTGACCTAACCAAGATTGCACCAACAGTAAGACACCCTGACCTAACCAAGATTGAACCAACAGTAAGACGGGGAAGGGTCCTAGTGCAGGTACTCAGATGCTCAAGTTAGTTCATGAGTGGAAAAATGGAGTGTCAAGATTAGCATATTTAGAGATATATCATATTTATACTGTAGAGGGGAGACCCCTATTTATATGCAACACCTTTGGTAACTCTTCACCATTAAAGTGTCACATCAGCTACAAAGTTGTAATATTACTAGATTTTCTATTAGAAATCTATCGGCCCATGGGCTAACTGAGCTTGCCAATGACTAGGTCATTGAGTTGTGTGGCAAATTAAGATTAGTCATGTAGGATGAGACATGTGGGTCTGCTGAGCAACTAAACTTGTCAATCTCCAGGATGATGTCATGCGAGTCATGTTAGAATGTGGTCAAGAATTGCGGGTTGGCGAACCTTTTGCTATGTTCACATAGGAATTTAATGAAAGAAGGCCTAGAAAGGAAAGCCTAGTTGGCCTAATAAGAAAGTTAGAGTGTAGCCCATTGGGCCTTGTTGAACAAGTGCTTGACTCGATCAAAGGAGGATATTTGATTGGGTCTAAGTAACTAAAATAGGTAGAGTGAAGCAGCGAAGTGTGTTTGTCGATCGACTACATGTTGCTGGATAGGCTAGCCGATTAGCAATCAACCCCCTTTAGCTGCTTGATGGCCTTACTGGAGGTATGTTGAGTGTCAGTGGTAAGGACTGCACTGTCAAGAAAGTTATGAGTATAGTTGTTGGATAGGTTAATTTACTGAGAGTAAAGCTAAGGTGGTTGATTCACTGGCTAGAAGTTAGGTGACCTGACAGATCGGAATGATGTGTCGCTCGACTGCTTAAGGTAGTCAGCCGCTCGGTAGGAGAACTATCTTGTATAGGTCGTTCAAAGCGATCCGTTAATCAGCTTGGCCTTAGCCGCTTCTAGATCTAGTAGGTGTCCCAAGGGTCTTACTGACGAGGACCATACCATTCGTTAAGATTACGATGCACAGGAGCCTGTAGTCGCGTTAACTCATAGGTTGGTCGCTCGGCTGATCTACGAGAGCAGCCCCATTGCTCGGTTGATCCATTCGCCGATCGGCCAAGTAGGTTTGTTACACGAGCACTCGGCTCCCCGCGTGGCCTTTGTCCCCATGTATCTTGTAGTTGAGCCACATCAGTCGTTTGACCGAGACCTGTCCTATCTAGCTTGGGGGGCCCAAGATTCTCCTGTATCAGTTAGATCGAGATATCTGATAAACTGGTTTCCCGGCACAGTTAGCAGCTTCAACTCTAGTCTCATGAGGATTGTGTAAAAACAGTAGATGGGCCACCGTTCACTATTGAAGCTCGCACCTTTTGACAGAAATCAGCAAATCGCAAGTTGCAACAACTTGTCAAGTTGGCGTGCGACGGGGGGCCTGAAGCTAATGGCATTTCTGATTTGGTCGATTCTGATACCGTCGAGAGTTGGAAGATCATCGACCCTCGTTCTTGATCTCTACTTGGAAGATCAGCCTTCCTAAACGCCATCCAAACAAAACCAATGATGGCACATCAAAGAGGCAGCAAATAGCTTTAAGGGGGGGGGGGGGGGGGGGGGGGGGGGGGGGGCAAGTAGATTGGAAAGAATCGAAGGGACAAAGTGTTGGTTTCATTGGTGGTGCAATTTGAGCACGGGTAGAATAATAATATACATCAATGAAGTTGAAGTTAGAATTGAACTTTATATCTTTAAGATGAATTTGTCCTATGTACTGTGTTTATGGAATACTACAATCGTCTCCCAATATACAACTTTATCGAGCGATAGCAATACTGCATATCTTGAGATCTCTGAACCGAAGAGACTTATAAATCTCTCCAAATGTAAGTATGTAATACAATCTTATTTTGATTTAAAATCGAATGAATTGAATGATTAGATGAGTACTTGAGGGATCTTATTTATACCAAATGAAGAGGTATAAGAACTTCTTGGTTTAATTAGATCTCGTCCAATCAATCTTGAATTGGATGATCTAGATTATATCCTTTATTAACAGGCATACTCTCTCTTCATTAGATGTTCCTTTTGAAATTAATGATTTAGGTTAAAATAAGACACTTAAATCTTTTAAATTGGATGAACAAAATTTATCAATTGAAGCTAGCAAAGGTTACTCTTTTAAATTTTTTTTCTTCTTCCTGATAAAGTTTTTTTTTTTGAAAAAAAGATTTGCAGAGGAATTTAAAAGTGGAGCAAATTTTAGATTGGGCCAAGCAAACGATCAAGCACATAGAAGAACCACCGACTCCCCTCGGCGATTCATACATCTTATAAATCTACACTTGAGAAATGACACTACAAGAAAAAAGCTAAAACACAATATTTGAAAGACAACGTTTTTTTAAAAAAGCGTTGTCTTATTTTTTTTAACAACGCTTTTAGTGAAAACCATTGTCTATGTTTTTTATTTCTTATTAACGACAACGCTTTGCAACTAAGCGTTGTCTATTGGTCATTTTTTTTGGATCAAAGACAACGGGTTTTAAAAAGCGTTGTCTTTGAATATTTTTTAATATATATAACAATAATTTTTTAGTAAGTGTTGTCTATGTAAAAATATGATGTAAAATAAATAAATAAAATAAAATAAAATCCAATGAATACAAAATTAGAAATTTCTGTTTTTATATAAATTAGAAAATTCTATTTTTTTATATAAATTAGAAATTTTTGTTTTTTTATATAAATTAAAATTTCTGTTTTTATATAAATTCCTGATTTTTTATAAATTCTTATTTTTTTATGTTATAGATTTTATATGAAAAAAGATAAAACACAACATTTAAATACAAAATTAGAAAATGCTGTTTTTATATAAATTAGAAATTTTTGTTTTTTTATATAAATTAGAAATTTCTGTTTTTATTCTCCAATCTTGATTTTTTATAAATTATTGTTTTTTTTATGTTATAGATTTTATATGAGCCCGTGCCCTAAGTCCCCTAACGCATCGCAGCGACTCAGCTTCCTCCTCCCCGATTTCCTCACTCGCCCATCCCCGCCGACGCCTACGCCGTCGGGCCACCTCCCCCTCTTTGAGCTTGCGATCCTTTTCTCCTCCTCCTTCCCTCCGATTCGCCGATGCCGGAGATCATCGCCCGACGTTAACCCCTTTCTTTAGCAAGCTCACCAGCTAATCAATCGATCCATCGCCTGATCGCCGACCAAGCTCCCGATCCATCGCCACCGGTGCAATAGTTTGAAGTCGGGAATTTCGATCGTGCCAAGTCTGTGCAGAGGTGCCGCGCCGAGCATCACAGGTAAGATTTTGGATACATTGAGTTTGATCTTGAATGGAGTTAGGGTTGGACTGGTTCGTTTGCCTTTGGTATTGAATTCCTGTTCTGAGTTCTTACAATGGATCATTTGTTTGTGAACTTCAGTTTTTACGGCAACCTACTATGTTCTATTTTTTTTTTTTTTTGCATATTGTTGGATTTTAGGAATGAATTGGAGGTAGCTTTTGATCCTAATGCAGGTCCTGTTGTGCGAATTTTCTGCTTTTGCAATTTGTTTGTGATCATATTGTTGGATTTTAGGAATGACAGGCATCTTTATAAGAAGACGCTGAAAGAAAATAAGAAAGAGAAATTCTTATTTATGAATCCATACAAGATCCCACATATGGCAAAAACTACACATGACAAAATAGGTAAGCTTGAAAGGTTGAACCAAAAGGCAAGTCTTTTAGCAGATAGGCTAACTGGTGCATCAACAAATCAACTAGTTTTGGTGCCATGTAATATTGGGTAAGTAAGAATTAAAACATCACTTTAAATTGCTTCCTTTAACTAATTTATTGAATTATATGCACTAATTATATGTCTATACCTAGTTTCCATTGGATTCTCACTGTCATTGAACCGTACAAGGATGTTATTTATTTGTTGGATTCCCTAAGTCACCGCATTCGCAATGAGGATTGGAAATATGTAGTGGAAATGTGAGTTCATATTTTTTTAGTAAATATTTTTTAACTCAATAAAAAACTCATATATCAAATATTATTAACTGATGAAGGGCCTTAAGATTGTTTAATTCAAATAAAGGAAGGAAAGGTAGAAAAAACGCTAAGTGGGAGGTACTAAAGGTATGTGTAATTTTGTTTAACATGTATTTTAATGTGTATATTTGTCATTGACAATTTGGCTCTAATCATCATAGGCTCCTCAGCAACAAGATGCAAAACAATGCGGTTATTATGTGATGAGATTTATGAGACAAATTATTGAAGAGATTGAAACTATCCAGAGAGATTCACTACGATCAATAGTAATATTATTTTGCTTAACTCAAATTTTAGTAAAATTTACAAAGTGAGTTTTGATTATTTTTTCAATTAACGTAATAAGTGCGTGTGTTCATAGTTCACAAAAGCAGAGTATTCTCGAGAAGAAATTGATGAGGTACGGTCCGAGTTGGCGGAATGTATACAAGATCATATTTATGAGTAGGTATGTAATGATGGTTGCCATAAATCTATTTAGAATTTAGTTTATGAAATGATGACCATCTATTTCCCATTGAGTTAAAGCAAGTATATGAATTGTGAAATGTATGTCGCTATATGTTTCATCTTGGGATCCATGTTTCATAAATCGCTTTTCTGTCTTACTAGTTACAAGTATATGCTTGCTATAGGGCTGACCCATTTTTTCATTGCTCAGATGATGTTCATCCAACATTGAAGAAACCGTCTGCAAAGTTCACTACGGATCGTAAAGTAAGTACCTTTGATGACTATTATTTTCGTGTATAGATAGCTCTTTTTTTCTCATTCTTGTACCATTTTTTTAGTTAATATTTACATAGAAGAATGCTAGCTAGTCTCTATTTTCACATATTTAGTAAGCATACCTCATCTTTGCCATACAATTTTCTTTACGTTATGTATTCTATAAATATTATTACATCAGATAAAATGCTTATGGATTTCTTGATGCTTGATTTGGATCTATGTGAACTTGCTAATAAGTATTATGACACATTTAACTTGCTTATGGATTTTATCAGTGTCGTTTATCTCATTCATTAATATGACTTATATTATTTCATACAAAATCTCTAACATCAAATTTTTATTTTGATGCAGTGTTAAATCATAGTTAAAGAGTTTGAGAAGTTGAGCCCAAAGAAAGGTGCAGTCATAGCTGTTGGTGAAGGATATTTTGATGATGATCTTGTTAAACTTAATATGGATACACTATTAATTTGAGGAATGTGCGTCCATATATATTTTTTTTGGATAATATGAAGTTTTACCTTTTGTTAAATAGTTATATTTTAAAAAGATTGTGGATGCTTATATTTTTTGTTTGTGGATATTCATATTTATTGTTATGCATGTATTGTGTTTTAAGCGTTGTAAAAACTTTGTCATGTTAAAAATGACAACGCTTTTTAAACGTTGCAAAAGTGTGGCCATTGCAAAACATCAACAACGTTATTTAAGTGTTGTAAAAAATGTTGTCTTTATCAAAAATAACAACGCTTTTTAAACATTACAAAAGCATTGTCTTTGCACAAAATGACAACGTTTTTTAAGCGTTTGTCTTTGAACAGACTTTTAACAACAGTGCTTTTAACAACGCATTTTAAGTCACATAGACAACATGGAAAAAGCGTTGTCGTTTAGTTTTTTTCTTGTAGTGTGAACAGGTGAGTTTGACCACGACAACCAGTGGCATTAATTTAGGAACAGTCCATTCAATACCATTTGATCTTCCAATGTTTTTTTCATCGTGGGTGTTGTGATTTATCCTAGGAAAGGATTCGAGATTACATTGATAGAACTTGGATTTTCTCCTAACCGCATGAATTCTAAAAATAAAAAAAGAATTCGAAAGAGAAAACACAAGATATATATAAGCATGGATCTATTGTTTCTTCGAATCATGACATAACAAAAATAAAATAATATAAACCAAAAGACAAGGAACCTGATTGAAGAACCATTGTCCTTGTCGCAGCGTCGTCGGCTTGATCTCTGTGGAAGAAAATGCAGCGAAATAACTTTAGGTTAATGGGGAACCAAGAGCTCTGTCAAGATGGATGCCCTAAACCCTTGGGGACCTCCACTTTATATAGAAATCCAATCTCTTATCAGCCCATAGATAATAATAGATTGGTCTAAAGGGTTATAAACATTGAACCTGCATCTAATAATCCGAAACCCAATAAACATAAGTTAAATTACTTTAAGGGCTCAGATTGTATTTACATGTGCAACTTACAAATAAATTCACCTAATAGGGATAATAATATCCAATAATCTCCCACTTATGTTATATGTGAGTTGTATGTTAAATACAAGTAAAACTTTAGTTGATATTAAATTTTATGGGTACAAAATACCCCTATAAATAATCTGGTCCATTAACTTCATTGGTGTAAGACTAAAGAAGTCATAGCTACTGTATATGATCATAATAAGCTCCAACAGTAATCACTACCAATGTCATTAATGACATAAATCAAGATGCGGATGTATAGAGTGAAAATTACATGAAATGTGATCAGTACATGTCACACACTCCGCATAAAGCGGGCAAGAATGTTATAGAGAAAGTTAAAATGGAGATCAAAGATATTATGGCTCAGTTATTTTGACGTTCAAGTCAATCTCTAATAAGAGATGTCGAGAAGAAGAAAATATAGTGATTAATAAATTTATATGTATGTGTGTACCTTTCCTCATAAGAGTAGGTTATTTTTATATCTGTGTTGAGGTATCTCTCTTTCCGTGTATTAATTGATGAAATATCATACTCTAACAAGAAAAATGTCACACTAGTGTTTCATAGTGTCGTGTCACTCACGTCCAATACGAAAGAAGATCGTGTAGGGTCACACAATGTTGACCACGCCACTTCATGTGCAATGACAATCCATGTGCTATCCCACGCGCTATATATGCCAATCCACGTGTCAACTCATGTGCTATGTCAGCCCACGTGTTGTTGCCTAACTTGGGAAGTTGAGCCAAGAGATTTGACATGTAAAGGGAAGATGCATTGGATGGGTGAAATCAAGATTATAATCGAATTGAGAGAGCTGAAATGACTGAATAGAGTGTTCAAATCGATGAAGCCGAGATGACCGAGCATGGCGATTAGATCGACACAGTCGAGCCGATTTAGCAGAAGTGATTGCCTTGGTTGAGCTGAATGGTGAAGTCGCTCATCTTGGGTCAACCAAGCCGAATGACGGAGCTTCTCGTCTCGGAGCCATCGTCATTTTCAGTGGAAGTGGTTAGACTATGAGTGTTTGGGCGCTGATTGATTTTAATGAATGGAGCAGTGTTCAACAACATAATCTGGATGCTTAGGGCATCTCTAATGGTTAAACCTCTAAATAAACTTTTTTATAGTTTATAATATACCACAAAACTATAAAAACTTACTATCTTTCCACAATAAAAAAAACCTCTATCTAACTTGTCTATAAACCTTATATTACAAATAACATATTTTTATTTATTATTTTTATATAATTTTCATTTAATATTTTACTTAATTATGATCTTTAATTTAATTTATTTATAATTGGTTATTAAAAATTAATTAACTTATGTTTTTTTAATTTAATTTAATTTATAATTTTCATTAATATTTAATTAAATTTGTGAATTTTAATTTAATTATAGTTATTTATATATTTAATATATTTATTTTCAAAAAAGTATAATTTTAATCATTATCAATCATTCATAAAATAAAAGATTATAATTAAATGGTTTGAAAACTGCCATAATTCACAGATAAAATAATTTATTTTTTAATCATTTTATTAGAGCCAACTATTTAAGATTGTTTTATAATTAATTATTGATTCCACGTTTAAAAGAAACAAAAATAAATTTGATTTTTAAATCATACTCTTAACTAAAAATTCTAAATCTCACCTTCATAATTATTCAATTTATTTATTTATTTTACGAACCTTTTAAAAAAATTTTGTTAAACTTTTTGATTGTACGGACCTTTTAAAAACTTTTATATCGGAGATGCGGTTAGTAAAATCACAGGGAAAGAGTGGGCCCCTCTTCGAAGAGAGGCTCGACGTTAATCCATTATTTATGCAGGGAATATGTCCCGTGGACCCCACCTAGGTGAGGTTTAGCAACGCTAATCCGTGAGAAAAAAAGGCTCATGCTGTGCCACTCATTCACTCGAGATCGGACAATCGGACATTGGAGCAGTCCGGATGGTTCTTGGGTACACAGTGAGCTCGAGCGAGTTCAGCCACTCAGGTTAGGAAATTATTATTCGACGTGAAAGTGGACAAGCCCCTCGGGCAACCCCTCGGCAACCGTAGAAGATTCTGAGAGATGAGTTTGGGATGTTTAGGGGATATCTGATTTGTTTCATTTTTTATTTTTATTTTTTTAAAAATCATATTTTTTTTATTTTCTGAAAAATATTTTTTTTTTCATTCTATAGTTTTCCAGAAAATATTATATCTTTTTCTGAAAAATAAGATTGAAAAATATAAACCAAACACATTTTTTAGAAAATCGCATTTTCTACTTAAAATGGAGAAAATATATTTTCTTCGAACTTGATTTATTTTATTTTTTTATGAACGTGAATTTATTTGAAATTTAATTTAGAATTGATTCGTGTTTGGTTCATTTAAATATTATCGAATTCTCAATTCAAACTTGTTTGATTTTTTTAAAATTTTTATTTATTTATTAAATTTGATAATTCAAATTTTTTTTATTTATTTATTTAATACGTTGATATAATTTTTATTAATGAACGCGAGCTTAATATATATGTCTTCAAATTTATTTATTTAGTTTAATGTACTGTTAAAACTTATTTATTTAATTAATCTGATATATATTGAACGAATATAAATAAATTTTTATTAAACTAAAACTTTAAGAAGATTCACAAGTATTTAATTCAACATGCTGGATAGAATCTATTAACAAGTTTAGTATCATAACATCATGACTCCTATGTTAATCAAGTAGCACGGAATTACTATCCCAGATATTTACGGTTTGAACCCTAGCTACGACGTATTTTATAAGAATTTTTCCACCAAATAGGCGCGTGAATCTTGAGATACTGAACTTCTAGACTACCCACCGCGAGCACTTCCCGATTTACCTTGATGATCAATAAAAAATTTCTATAAAACTAAATTAATCATTCCAAATTCATCTACTATTTGATCCAACGCTTAATCAATCACCTCAATTTCAATGAAATGTTTGACAGCTTCTCATTTTATTTACAGCTTCTCATTTTTTATTAAATGATATGTAATATAAGGTAAATAGATAATTAAATATTTTTAATTTACTGATTTTAATATGTTAATATCCTAAATTAATTTAGAAAGCTAACTAATTAATGACACCAAAACACATGGGAATATGTGGAGGTGTTAATTTGGTATTTCCAAGAGTGAGCTGGCAACTGGCCCATTTAAATAAATGGCCTTTAATAAATTGGAGTGGCCCAGCCCATTTTAAAAATAATTTTCCATTTACAGTATATATTGTTTCCGTCGCGAGATTAATTATTTCCCGAACCCGATCTCCTTGTGTAAACCCTAACCCTAGCGAGCTTGCTTTCGTGTTCTCCTCCGCCATGGCCAACAAAAAGCGAAAGCTTACCTCGCCCGCTGTCGCCGAAGTAGCCGCCGAAGCACCTGCCGAAGAGCCTAAAGAGGATAAGTCTCAAGAAGAGGGAATCACCCCCTACCGAGGCCACCTCCGACCCTCCGATCCCTGAGAATTTCCATCCCGATGCCCCCTCCACCGACCTTGGAGAAGCAGTTGCCGAGGCCGAAAACGGCGTCGACGAGGACGAGAACGACAGAGACCCGCATACGATCCAGCAACTTTTAGAGCCTTTCACCAAAGACCACCTCATCGAGCTACTCCGCGACGCGGCCGTGAAGCATCCTGACGTGCTGGCGAGATACATCGCATCGTCGACTGCGATCCTGTCCACCGCAAGGTATTTGTCCACGGCCTCGGTTGGGATACCAACGCCGAGGTTCTCACTGCTGCTTTTCGCCAGTATGGCGAGATCGAGGACTGCAATGCGGTCGTAGACAGGGCAACTGGCAAGTCCAAGGGCTACGGGTTCATATTATTTAAGCATCGTGCTGGTGCACGTCGCTCACTTCAGGAGCCCCAGAAGAAAATTGGCAACAGGATCACTTCTTGCCAGCTTGCCTCAATTGGCCCTGTGCCACCTCCTGCTCCTCCGGTGTCAGGTACACACAAAGGAAAATATTTGTTAGCAATGTTGGGGCAGAGCTTGACCCCAGAACTGGTTCAGTTCTTTTCTAAGTATGGGAGATAGAGGAGGGACCGTAGGTCTGGATAAGGTGTCTGGGAAGCCAAAGGGTTTTGCGTTGTTTGTTTACAAGACCGTTGAGAGTGCTAGGAAAGCATTGGAGGAACCACACAAGAACTTCGAGGGTCACATACTGCATTGCCAGAAGGCAATCGATGGGCCAAAGCCGAACAAGCCAGGATTCCATTTTCAAAGTCCCGTAGCTCACCATATTGGCCTGCATCATGTTGCTGGTGGAATACCTGGGTCACATATCTCAAGGAACCACAATCCCTCTCTTTTGAGAGGGGTAGGAAGTCATCTCTCAAGTGCTACAAGTGCTGGGCACCTCATGGCCCCTTCAGGTGCTGGACACCTTATGGCCCCTTCAGGTGCTGGAGTGGGGTTCAACCCAGATGCTCAACCAGCTGCTGCAGTGGCTGCCGGGTTAAATCCTGTATTAGGGCAAGCTTTGACTGCGTTACTTGCAAATCAAGGATCTGGGTTGGGCTTGACAAACATCTTGGGTAACTTGGGGACTGGTGGGGTGGCTGGAACTCCTGGGGCATTGCCAAATAGTTCTGCACATGGTTTGCTTGGTGGTGGTTATGGCGTTGGTGCTGTTGGGAACCTGAATCCTGGGATGTTGGGAGGTCATAACTCACAGGCATATGGCCAGGGTAGCTATGGGACTTCATCAACTGGACAGGGAGGAGCTGGTAGGAGCCAAACAGGTCTTGGGCAAATGGGCAACCTAGGCCATTACATTGGTCATTAGGTAATCACAGGTATAATTAATATCAATCTTACAGTTTTCCCCCTAACTTTTTGTCTTACTTAAACTAATATATCAGTCTTTGTTAGTTTGAACTAGGAGGACAGAAAATAAGAATAGGAGTGAGGACATTTGAGGGAGAGAGCAATTTGTGTGTGTGTGGTGGGGTGGGGTGGGGTGGGGGTAGTAAAATAATTTGTCACTTGTGTTTAATGGATGAGATAGAATAAAAAATTATATGTCAATCAATGCTGACTGATTAAGTTAATGGCCAGCAAATAATCAGTGTTGCTAACACTGACCAATTGCTTGTTGGTTGACATTTGACAATGGATCCACCATTCACGCACAACTAATATTTTGGGATCTTATGGGAAACAAATCATAGGCATGTGGATTCAAGCCAGAAGAACTACCTCAAGGAAGAATATGCATCAAATCTGGTTAAAATTCAAGCATATATTTAATTCTCACTACACAATGATTACCTTGTGCCGTGGAGGGTGGAGTTATAATTGTATTATATGAAGTATAAAAATTTTTGCAAGTTATATCAAGCATTCGTGTGACCTTGTGGTCATGGGTTGCAATGCAGGATAAGATTGTGTACAATATACCCAATGTGATCCGACCCATACCCGAGATCCCGCATTGGCGGGAGTTTTGTGCACCGGATTGTCGAAAATCAAGCTTAAATTTTGTGCTTCTATCTATGCTCCTAGAAAAACATAAACAAGAATGAATGATAGAGATTGATTAGGAGAGATTATGTTTTCTGCAATGTATATGATAGGAGCAAAACAGCATTGGACTATGAGCAATACATGCTAGGTATGTTTCTTCTGTAAATATACTAGCGAATGGACTACTGAATTACAGTGTGTGTGCTGTGAAAACTATAATACATGAACCACATACTGATTCCAGATAGAATTTATTGAACACAACATTTGTTTTTTTCCCTTTTCTTTTATTAGGAATAAACTGCAAAAGAAATGTAATTCATCTTAGGTTAAGCAAGTACTTTGTCTTTTTAACTTCAATAAAATTTTTTAATCAAGTAATATACTTGTTAAAATTTAAATTGGGTTATCTTTGTTATGTATACTGATTAGGTGGCCTGCAGTTGATAGGTTATAGTTCATTGGATGGCCTGGTATTTGCTATCTTTAAAGAGCTTTGCGTAAGCATAACCTGTTGTCACTGCAGAAATCTAAAATTAGTTGGCGGAACAAGACGTGTACGGTGTACCGAATATGACTTGTGTATATTTTTAATTTAATATTGGTATTTAATATTGGTATTCTCAAAACTACCATGCATGAGAAGTAGCATTACATCTTCCTCCTGTTGAACAATTTTTGTCCAACAATCACCTATCTGCTTTGATTTTTTTCACCTTAAGTTTTGGGTTGCTATATTTGGTTTACACAATTAGTAGTTTGCAAAATTGAAATCCTCAAAAAATTCATATATTTTTTGGATTACAAAGGTTTTGTGGATTAAAAGTATGTTTTACGACAGTGGCCTTTGAGTTTTGAGTATAATTTTTAATGCTGTAATAAAAGTTTCATGCAACCTCATCTATTTTTCTTCCACTGAATTTTTGAAACGCTGTGTCAATTCATTTCTGTTTTAACTTCTACTTTCGGACATTGTTTTTGCTTTAACTTTGTTTTTGATCTGTGAACTTGAATGTCTAGTCTATCCTGGAGGCAAAATTTTCTCTTATGCAAAGGTTTTCACACTTTTAACATTGCAGATGATTTCTAGGTGCATAAATCTATTTTCTACTGGGCCAAGATCCTTCTGAAGTTCTGCTTCTGGGCTGAATGAAAATATCTTTTATTTGGTTTGCCATTGATTTTAAAATGAAGTTTTCAGCACCTCTAGTGGTACTTAAATTTACTTTAATCCTTTTATGTAGAATTTTGAGGTACTGTATTAGCTTTTTAAAGCCTATATAAATGGCTTCTTGCTATATTGTAGAAGAACATATTGAACTTAAATCTTAGACTTTTATGGTTTATTTAAGTGCTGTTTACTAATTTTCTGACTACGATACCAGCATCGACAATTTTCTAGTCACAGGTATATATATTTTAATTGATAAGAAACCTATTTTTTTTTTTTAATGATTTTGCAACTTTACTAAAGGTCTACTTACCTTTTGAAAATGGCTCTTGATTGTGAATACTGGATTGTGCTGCTTGTCCAAAGTTGTATTTTCATTCATTTATTTAGTTTTGTAAAATATGGGTTTGAAAATTTCTTCTTGTTTGATTCCTTCTGTGCACCATAATATCATACCATTTGAAATGATGAGTCGCGTAACATTCTGGTAGTGAAATTTCTTTGGAACTTCTGTATATTGATGCAATTGGACTGTCGAAATAAATTACATAATTTTGTGTGAATTCTCAACCCATGTCTGATCTCATTGCATTATTCTCTGCACATAATTCGTCTAGTGCTCTGCCCAACATAGGTTTTACGAGTGTCGAATATTAAGTGAATGGCGGTAATATAGATGAACAAGCCAGACCAAATTGAAATAAGATGGAGAATTAAATGTAGAAAGCTAGCAGAACACTTATTTGGAGACGTGCACGATGATGAAATTTGTATATATTGGTGGCATGGAGTTCTCATTTTAAAATTATTATAGCCCTCATGCAGATGGTAGTGATGATGATATCACGGTAATCATTATATTCTTTCCTACATTTTGTTGAGATTCAGCCCATGACTTAGCTATGGAGGTGAAAATTTTCAATTCTGTGAATTTGCTTTAGTTGCTTAATGTTTACGATAGAGAATTCTACTAAGACAAAAATTTAGGCAATCGAGTGCCTTGAAGCACGGAATAAAATGCAGGACAGCTCTCAGAGATACGCGATGCGATTAAGAAAAATTAGCAGGATGTATTGTTAAACGTTTACACCTATAAATAAATATGCATGTACTAGATGTCTTCAGTAGCACTTTTCTACTTCAATAATGCTTTTTTCCCCCTCTATTGACATGGGTATCGGATTGCTATGTCGTGCTGTACACTTCAGTTGAGTCAAAGAGACAAAGTTAGCACTGCAACTGGTTGCATTAGTACCTTGAACATAGAGCAACGCAGATAAGCATGGGGTGACTGACACCAATAATGAGGTGAAGAAAGGAGAAAGGACGCAGGTCAAGAACCTCTAATCGACTTGCTTAACTGATTCGTTTGGCCCGACCGTGTAACCAACACGTGAACTTGTATTCGACTCTCCCAACTGTCACGCATCGATCTGTATCGTGCTTTTTGCTCAGCTGGCCCAATTAAATTTTTTTGGGCCCTCTGGCTCGTCTATGATCCACTGACCCAATTAATTCTTTTGTGCCTCTATCTTGACCTATTCGGTCCTCGTGATTTGAGCCAATTGAATGAATGTATTGTTTGACCGATGACCAAATTAGACCTACTTTAAAATGAGAATAGATCTCATGCAAAAGTTCGGCATATTAAGATAAAATATATTTCA
Organism: Boesenbergia rotunda; assembly: GCA_024364735.1. NCBI lineage: Eukaryota > Viridiplantae > Streptophyta > Magnoliopsida > Zingiberales > Zingiberaceae > Boesenbergia > Boesenbergia rotunda. The sequence continues at coordinate 25,188 of JAGFNQ010006555.1, read as the reverse complement.
TGATTTATTTTTTTATTTAATCAGGAGGTTAGCGATATTAAAAAAATGATTAATTACGTTTATAACGTAAAATCAGAACAATTGGTTCGGTCCACGTAAATTTTCCACAGTAACTCCCATTGCGGTGGTTGGCGATATTGACAAAATGGATATGACCCACCGCCCACCAATTAAGTAGAGCCGTCAATATGGATTGGGCCCGTCGGGTTGGCCCGCCTCGTCAAAAAATTTGAATGGGTTGGATTGGAAATTTTTCAACCTGTCAACTGGCGGGCCTAAATGGGTCAGCCCGCACGGGCCGCGGGTCTAGGCGGGCCAACCCGCGGCGGGCTCGGGTTGGCCCGCGGGCTAATAAAAAAATAATAAAAATTTTAATATAATTGTAAGTTATAATTATAAGTTATGGTAAATTATCCAAGTTCTAATTCTCCCTCCACCGCAGCCATAATTTTCCTTTCACGGTTCACGATGTAAAAATAATAAAAATAAAAAAAGTGAAAAGCGGCAATCCCTCCCCGGTCCACGATGTAAAAAAAATAAAAAAATAAAAAAAAATGAAAAGCGGCAATTGCCACCGGCGATGCAGGAAGACAAATAATAAACATTAGGAATATTGATGCACAATGTCTTAATAAAACTCAGGAATATCGCATTTAGTTACTTTTGCTTGATGATTAATTTTTTTTTTTTTTAAAAAATGATTCGCATAGGAAAAGTGAATGCTCAATGAAAAATTTAACCATTAATCGACGACATATTCGACGTTCGATCGTCGATCGAGCACCACCGACGACCTTCGATCGTCATCTCGAATCAAACTATACATTGAGAGACGGTGAACCCATCAAAATTACCGACAACGGTGAACCAATCGAGATCAATGATGAATAATGCAAGATCACAATTGCAACGATCCTCGACGCCACCGATGGTGTCTGATCGATGATCAGACGTCAAACGTGCCACCAATTGACGGTCAAATTTTTCTTCGAAATATTCATTTTCACTGTGCATATCATAACTTTTTTTTTTTTTTAAGTAGACAGGAATGAATAGGGTCACAAACAAAAAAAACAAAAAAAACAAAAATCCTTAAGCAAATACACAAGGCCTTTAACCTACAAAATCTACCCAAGGATTGCTGAAATTAAGTGGTTCTAATAAAGCTCGTTATTTACATCACCCAGTCGCCTAGGGCTATCTATCCATGCATGCCGTGTTCATTCTGCTATTTCAAGTCCCATCCAGACTCCAGATGCTCAATGCCTTGATGCCAACAAAAAAAAAACAAACTATTTGCGGAAATAATGTACAACAATCCCGTCATCCAAAACAATAAGTAGATTGGTACACCTCTATGAAAGTCCATCTCTACGTTGGCAAACACATACATTTCTTTATCAAAATCTTTAAAAAAATAATTGAGATTAGAAAGTTTTTGGTTTACTAAGCATAACTTGCAATATGAGATCCCAGCATTGAATTACCCATACCGAAACTTTGGATTTCTCATGGTTACAAGGAAAAAAATTACAACATACCCATCACTCTCCTGCAAGAACATATAGATCGTGATTACACAATATTCAAGAGCAAGGACTTTGTTGGTGAATTACGGGTAAGAAATATTGAATAAGAACTTGGAGAATGTAGTAGTAACATACCCGAGTCTATCAGCATTACAATTTAACTTTCCATTTTTGCATCCAAATCTAAGCCACTGTGACAAAAAGTTTTGTCAGATCATAATTGCATGCATTGGCCTAGATTGAGTAAGAGAATGACGAATCATACAGTTGTTTAGCCTCTTCCTTCATTTGATCAATGACATTCTGCAGATCAGAACATGCAGATTGGATCTCTATGTTCTTAAGACATAATTCCTTCCACTGTGCATTCAGCATATTGAGTTGACCGCCAGTATTTTGCTGATTACAACAAAATTAACTTAATTCACCCAGACGATACAACATTGTCTAATATTTGAGATTACTTGGCAGGGAGAACGAAGGATGGGAATGTAGCAGAATAAGTGGAAGAAAAAAAAAAAGAAACAACATAAAATATATTATCTATCTTCTATTCCATTCATCTTTACTTGGATGGAACCAGAAGGAAATGCTTAATCTTCATTTCATTCCATTTCATCCTGACTCGAAGGAAATAAAATAGAGTGAAGAAATTAAATTCAATCTCCATCTCTATTTCCATCCAAGCGAACTCAACAAAAAGGAGCTGACAATTAACAGCAAGAAAAGAAAAAAAATCACCTGCTGAAACTTTCTGCCGCGATTAACTGCTTCTATCATTTTGTCATATTCCCTTGCAGTAGCTTCTAATCTGAAGTGAAACTTGGTCAGTGTTTTGAAATTTTCATGCATAAGTTTTCATGTTGAGTCGGTAAGATTATAGATTAACTATTCAAATACTGAGATAGGACTGTACATATCAAATAAAAATGCTAGCCTAGTGCATGAAGCTCCCTCTAATGCGGGAATTCCGGAAAAGAGTCGGACCACATTAGATCTATTATACGTAGTCTTACCTTGCATATCAAATACAAAGAGAAAATTATAAGATCAGACACTGCACCACTTCTCCATTTGGATTAAACCCATGAACTACTTGACAATCTCTAGTTTACATCACTTGATCAACAATGGTAACGCAACCACTTGCACTGCACGGTAGCCCACCAATATTTTTATTCATTTCATGAACTTGCTTTTCACCATATGCATTATTCTCCATCTGACTTTCCAGAACCAGAAAGCTTAGGTCCTTTGTATCATTCCTTCACAAAATTACAACCCAAGTTCATGTGAATGCCCCCATCTTACCCTTGCACAAGAACAATCTTTAGCAAACACAGCTAAAAGGTTTGGCCAAGGATAATCATAGTTGTTGCCCCTTTATTTTCTTGCTATATAAAACTCCCTTTACCCAAGGCACCACTAGAAGCATACAAATGGTAATTGACACAGGCCAGGGATTTGGCAAATCAGAATGGCAGCTATTCGAGAATCACTTTAAGCAAGGCAAAGTTGTGAATTAGGCCATGTTTCAGGGAAACCCAAACAATCATCATCAACAGATTGATTGCATAAGGGCATTGATGCTTTGACAATGATTTGTCTGAACAATAAATAGGTAGCCAAAGGCACAAAGGTATCAGCAGTACAACCCAAATTAGTTTTGACGCAAATAAGGGAACATTAAATTTAAGGTAGCAAGACAAGTAATGTACATATATTATTTGATCTGGATTCTCACATATGTTATGCAACATCTCCATGTGATTATGGACACAACATTATAACTCTTTTCATGATATCACAATCATTCTTACTGATGTTCGTAGTACAGACAGATAGGCCTTGTTAAAATCAATATTGTCACCCATTGGTTAACTAATCATTAAGTATAATATTTGAATTACATAAAATGTATTTTTTTTTTCTTTTTCTATCAAATATACCACTTCCCACCCTCAACTAGGTATTAGAGCAAGTTTTATGTCTTTCATTACCTAATGGACCAACGGATTCATGAATCCTTCCTCGGATAATTTTTTGATATTTTTTCTTCTGCCTGAATCGGACGGAAAGCAATTTCCTTCCAATAAAATGCAAGCCTAATTTCTCCCATTTGAGATGGTTTTCTCCCATTTGCAACTGGCCTCATGGCAGACGGTGGCCCCCTCGTGCGTCTGCCCCACGAGGTCGCTCACTTGCCGGCCCATGATCTTTTCCTATTTTTTTTCTGTTTGTTTTCTTTTCCTTCCCTTCCCTTCCCCCTTCCCTATGGATGTTTTTCTTTTCTCTTTCCCTTCCTTTGCCTTTCCCTAGGGATTTCTTTCTCCTTTGAATTCCTTTCCCTTTCCATCATTCAAAGTAAATAGAGCCTTAAAGTGAGGCCACATGTCTGATGTTGTGGTGCAATCTCCTCCCCTCCCCTCTCCATGCACTAATTTCAGCCCTTCTCTTCATGAGTGATCCCCCATCTCCATCCTATTGGTGCCTAGCTACATGTATAACATCTAGGTTCCTGTATCATCTAGCTCTAATTGGCACTTCACTCATTGATCTTGTCACTGCCTTACATCATCCTTAGACAGATCTGCATATACTTCTCACATTAACACTTCATTTCTATGCAATATCAGACAATCATCAGCAACATTAAATCCCTACTTTTAATCAAGTTGTTCTTTGCCCCCAGAGCAATGGTTAGACCCTCCAACGGATAATCAAGGGATCTAAGGTTCGACACATTACAGGGAAGTTGCGGGCCTAAGAATGTTGGTCATCTAGATGAGCCGCTATGAGCACATCCCGATTTACCTTGGTAGTCGGTGGAAAACTTTTGTAAGGCTGGGTTGGTCACTCCCACTTCGACAAGCTAGATACCTGGTGCTAACTAAAAAAAAAAATGAGCTTGTTATCTTCCCTCATTGATCTGTTGTGAACACTAGCCTAAAAGACCAACTTCTGTCCACATCAACTCCCTCTAGGGGCTATCTCGTAATGACCTACTCTTGCCCTCTATCTTATCATTGTTGTGGAACATCGTCCATCGACTCAAGGTATACTCCCATTCGGAACCTTAGGCATGTGCCCTTAATGCCCAAGGCAAAATTGTGATTCACAACAAGAACCCATCTTGCCTATCGGTGGAGCCAAATTAAGCTAATTGGGGGACTATTAAGCACACTAAATAGATGGGCGAATAAAAGACATTGGTGCTAATAAAATGAGGTATCTATATTATAAGTATTTTTATAACAATATAATCATAATCTTTATCATAGATATTTAAATTAAAAATATTAAAATTTGTATTTTATTACCAAGATATTAAAAGTAGTAGGTACTTGGCCCACTGCCCAGAGTCTAGACAAGTGCCTTAGCAGTTGAGATTAAAAAAATATATTAGAGTCGTACATCTAAGTTTATAATTATAAATTCGTAATCCTCTTTAACATTGCAAAATCACATACTAAAAATCACTAAACCCATAAGGACAACAAAATAATTATATATCACATTGCAAGTAATGAAAGAAAGAAAGTGCAACCTACAATTTGAAATTGGCCAAAGAGTAAAATTTCAAATTGAATTGTTGCCAGATTGAAATTAATTGCAGCAAACTACAAGAATGAGGACTGGGGAGCAAAGCAGAAGAAAAGGGCAAAAAAGCCTACAGTAGATCCAACAAGAATCATCTGGGAGGTGTTGGTGTCAGGAATTCAAAGAATGTTGTGTGGTGGCGTAGTATGGGCGAAAATTAAAGCAGGTAATATGACGTGGATGGTGAGAAAATGAAACTGGCATCACATGCAGAGTGGTATCAGGTGAAATCCTAGAAGTGTTAGTGATTAGAGTGTTGCGAGTCGAGGAACAAAAAGCACGGGATAGCTAGAGGAATGGGAAGGCATGGGTTGCCAACATGTGGAGAAAATGAGAATAAGGGTGCGTTTGATTCAAGTTATCATACATGACCTTGGTTATGTGATTACCTGATAATCACATAACCAAGGTTATAGGGAATGAAACATAACCTAATGTTGTTTGGTTAAATTTAGATGATCAAAGAAAATCTTGTTTGTTTGGAGGTAATAGTATATAATCTAATGTAATATTTTACCATATTACCCATTAGTTTAAAATTAAGGATTATGATAATATATATTTATTTATACTAAAAATTAAAAAGTAAGGTAATATTTTGTATTAAATTTATTTAGTTTATCCTAATTATAATTTTATTTAATTTAATAAAATTTTAATTAAAATACTAAATTTTTTTTAAAAAATTATTTATCGCCTGACCGCCACCGATCGTTCGTCGGCAGGCGGTCGCCGGTCGTCGGCCGGCGGCGGTCGGCAGTCGCCGGCGGTCGGTCGGTCGTCGGTCGCCGGTCGCCGGCGGTCGCCGGTCGGTCGTCGGTCGCTGGTCGCCGGCGGTCGCCGGTCGATCGTCGGTCGCCGGTCGCCGGTCGGTCGTCGGTCGCCGGCCGATCGCCGGTCGGTCGCCGGTCGCCGGCGGCTGCCGGTCGATCGCCGGCCGGTCGTCAGTCGGTCGCCGGCCGGTCGTCAGTCGGTCGCCGGCCGACGGTGGTCGCCGGCCGCCGGCGGTCGCCGATCGACGGAGGGGCTGCGGTCGTCGGTCGGTGAGTCGGCAACGAGTTGTAATTTAGTTAATTATTTGGGATATTTTTATCTTAAAATGTAAATATTAAGGGATAATTTGGGAAAGAAAAGTTCCTTAACCCCGGAGTCAAGAAAAACCTCCGTTTTCCTTGGTTATCCAATTCCGGGTTGCATGCCCCATTTGATGACGTTTTGCTGATGTGGCGATAATACTGCATTACTTGGGAATTGATGATAATCTAAACCAAACAAGGTTATCAACGATAACCTTGGACAGATAACCAAGGTTATCATTGATCACCCTGAACCAAACGCACCCTAAGAGTATTCTAAGGTTTTGGTGGATGTTAATTCCAGTTAATACCATGGCAAGTGAACAAAGACAATTTGTAAAAAAATCCAACATTTTTCCTATTGAACTTACTAGATCATATAGGTGACCTAGGCTATCCACCTAACTCGCTTTTTTAAAGGCCAGCTTACCAGGTACACGTACCTCCTAGTCCCCAAGCGAATTGATCCCTGCTCGATACCACCTAGGAGGCTGCCTAGGCCGATTTTTAAGAAGTATGTGCAATTTTATGTAATACTAGAAAACCATCACTACATGTAAACTTATACATTAAAAATCATCACTACATTTTACATCTTTATTAACTATTATAAAAATATTTTACAAATTATTTATTATGCTAAATCATAAACTTATACATTATAAAGCATCACTACATTTAAACACACGTTAAAAACAAATATCCCTTCATTAGTTTATCAACTGTAAATCAAAAATTAAAAATTAATATTAGAATACATTTCTAGTAAAAAATTTAAAAATAATTTTAATGGCATTGTCATTTATATTTATTTGATAACATAGAATATATTTTACTAGTTTTTTTTTGAAATCCGTCCATAATATGATAAAATATAATATGTTTAAAAAAACATAAAAAAGAAAGTATGTAGGTCTATAATTTTTAAAAACAAATCTAAGAATAGATTTAATAGTATATCTGGGAATATTTACTTGTAGGAGGCTGATATTTATTTATAACTTCAATAAAAAATAAATATTACTCAAATTTTCATTGCAACAAATAACACTAATATTGTCCTTTTAAAACTATAACAGTTTAGAAATTCTCATTTGATTAATGGGATAAAGTCATAGAGAATAGCTAATTGTTTCAAAATTTCTAAAATTTTAAAATATAAAGAAATAAATATTTTAAGAGGTAGTAACTGATTAATATTCAAAATAAGCTATTTATAAATATCTATGAATAGAAAATAATTTGTGTGAATAAGCATAATTTATGTTGGTATAATTAATAGAAAATAATATTAGCAAACTAAAATACTTGAAAATTTACCAAAAACAAGGATATAAATGAGGACGTATTTTCATTAAAAATGAATATACATAAACAAAATGGAAAAATCTTATTAAAACTCTAATCTCATTATTCATCTGAAATATATTCATCAAATCTTCCATGGATTGTGACATTAAAAGATTCCAATCTTCATCTTTCTCATAGAAATTCCCTCGACTTTTTTTCTTTTATCTTATGAATTATGAGAACATTGTGAAATCCTACTCTCTCTCTTTACCAATCAATTAAAAACTTCCACTTCATTTTAACACACCTCAAATCTTCAATTAGATGAGAAGAAAATTATGCACTTTCGAAGATCCAATCAAGTTGACAACTACATTCCAAAGCACTAGGCTATCAAAGTGCCTCACTTGTTGCTACTGCATACCCTTTTCAATATATGGAACTTTTCTCTATTTGTATGATGAGCTAGACATTGACAAATGATCTAGCTTGATGAGGAATGCAAGAGCTAAATTTAGTCTCACATTCATTATTTAGTCATCATGCATAAAATTGGGGTATTATATATATCTGATGTAATTATTTTATTCTACTAAACAGCACTGTTCAATTAGTTCCTACTGTTGTCAAATTATTTAACCTGATTCTTTAAGATCTTGCATAGACTTTCTTTTGGCATATGAATACATAAAAAAAAAAATATCAGCTATAGAAGAGTTTCAGAAACACTATTCATAAATTAACAGAATTAATTTATTGCTGTCAGAACAAGTGTATGACAAATGGCTGAAGAAATTTACCTGGATAAATACGATTCTGTTTGTTTGTTCTGAAGTTTCCAGACATCAGCACCATGATTCACCAGCAACTCCAGATTCTCAATTCTTAAGATTCAAAATAACAAAGGGATTTATTAACAGCTACCTTAGCTGAAATAATGTGAACATGCAATTATGTAACACAAAGTGATTACTGAAAGCAAGTAATTCCAATTACATATTGCATTTTACGAAAGGGTAAATTGCTTCTTCTTATCATATTGAACACCAAATTAAATGTTTTTTTATTAATGATGTCATGTGAAAGATTAAGAGCAAAAGGCAAAAAAAACTTCATGAATCTGTGATTTGTGACATAGAATAGTGTTGTGACTGGGTTTCTATTGGATGAAATGAAGAAATATGAGACATTGCAGTGCATAAATATACTTTCCTAGTACAAACTTAAGTAACTAATCATGTCATGATCTACTTAATTTCTTAGCCAAAACTTGTGGGGAATATTTGCAAGAACTAAAAGTATCTCTTTATAACCATAAACAAATAATCATATGAAATATTTTATTTCAGCAACTTTAAGAAGCCAAGCAAGTTCATTTCATTCAAAAAAGACTTGCCTAATAACTTCATGCTGTACAAGGCTTTGTGCATTCCGTAGAGCTAGCCTCCAAGCAGTAACATCATTGCGTTTGTTTGCAGGTGGAGGTTCCAATCCATACCGGGACATCTCCAGAATTGCAGGAGGCTTGCCAGCTCTGACACGTTCATATTCTCTAGCAAGCATAGGGTGATCCTGAGAAACAGTTATCAGTAACCCAAGGTAGAACTGTAAATGTGACACAGCATACGCTGGTATGATTTTTGTGATGATGTAGGTTTGTTTAATTCACATGTAAGCAAAGTGACAAGGTAAAAAGGTAAGTAACTGCGAATAAAAGGAAAGAATAAGAAAATAAAGATATCAAAGAATCATCCATTAGCTCTTCAGGGTTCAGACGTTATTAGCTGATTAAGATATGCGTATGCAATTACCTGAGCAGTCAGCAAAACTGATAATCAAGTATTAAGGATGAAAAAGTTTGAGGGTTGCATTAGGCCTACAAAGCCAGTGTTTAAATTGTCAAAAAATATGAGCATGAATATTAATTCTATTTTTCGTGAAGCTAGGTTGTCACCTATAAGTGACATGAGGACCTTCACCATCCAAGTACCTTGACATGCATAGGTGTGTTGCATAGAGCTTGTTAGGGGTCAAATTGTAAATAGATAATAGCTTAGTAGTAAATATACAAAACACAAGGATGTAAATATCAAGAGGTATTAAGATAATCTCTCTATCTATTAACTCCAATAAATTTTCCTCACCTTAACATGGTATAAAAGTCAATACCTATTTTGTGCACTCTTCTTCCTTGTGATTGTCAGGATGAATCCTTATTCTTCCTGTTTACTCCAGTTCTTACAGGCAAGTTTGGATCAGGACTTTTATTCTCCCAGACGTTAAACACCTTCCTTGTGTAAGTTGAGACTTTTGTTCTCTAAGGCTTTCTTCCATGCATTGAGCACCTTCCTTGTCCAGGTCTACTCGGACAGAGTTTCTTTCTGCATCTGAGCAGAAGATAAATGTCTTGGTTGATGTTGAGCAAATCCAACACCAAGCTCCAAGATTGATTCTCCTAGATTTATTCCAACTTATTCTCATCAAATTCAACGTTAATGTTGTTGTCAAGCTCCCCTTCCATCATTTGCATATTCAAAGTAAATCCACTGCCTCCATGAATTTGTTGGCGCTCACTTTAATCCACTCTAATTTTCAGTTATACATGTTGAAGATTTAAAAAAAAAACTGTTTTCATTGTTGTTTTCTCTGCAGCTTAGCGAGAAAGAGAACTATTTAGGGATTAAACCTATTGAATTTCTTGTCACAGGGGCCAAAAGCACCTTCCTTGTTCAAGTCGAGACCCAGGCATTGGGAACCGTCCTTGTCCAGGTATACTCGACGTAGAGTTTCTTCATTCATTTGTGCGGAAGACAAAAATATTTGGTTGACGTCGAGAAAATCTGATGCCAACCTCCCATATTGATTCTCCTAGATTTGTTGCCCTCTTATTCTCAGTAAGTCCAACACCGAGGTTGTTGTTAAACTCCTATCTCTGCATCTTCAAGGTAAATTTCTAGCTCGATTACATATTCCTCCCAGCCATGTCTTCCATAAAGTTGTTGGACAAGCTAGTGTAGCTTCTCCCTATCACTTTCCTAATTTTTTATTCCTAAATTTTCTATAAATGTTAGCATCCCAACAAAATGAATGAATTGATCCACAACATTTGTTTGGTTGTTGTTGTTGTTGTTGTTGTAGTAGTACCCACAACATTTGCTGGCGACTTTGTTTCCATTCAAGATTCTACTGAAAAAGGTGATCAACAGAGGCCATAAGTCTCAGAGTTTTTACTAGCCAGCTCTTCCTCCATCTCATGCACTTGTGGCCAAGTTATTTTCTCTATAGAAGCACGGTTGTTGCAAAACTTGTAAAACATGGTCAATATTTTGCCTATCTTTAAGTGTATTGAGTATTTGAGTGTGAATCTTATTAGCTAGGAGACATGTTCAATACTCACTCCCTAACAGTAGTCATAAATGTGATTTTATTTACACTATTATCTTTAGTACATTTTGATGTATGGGGTCCTAATTATGCCGGGGCAAAAATTTGGCTTCAAAACACTTGTTGCCTTCATTCATGGCTACTCTACAATAACATAGATTTTCACAATGAAAGAAGTTTCTAAAATTTATTCTACTTTGTGTGTCTTTTATGCTGAAACAACCACTCAATTTGAAGTATCAATTAAGATTTCAAGTGATGATAATTCTAAGGAAATATTTTCTCTAATACCTTGCGATCATTTTATTTCTAGTGGGTATCCTCTAGTCTTCTTGTCCTCATACACCCAACAAATGGCGTTGCTAAAAGAAGAACAAACACTTGGTCAAGACAACTTGAGATTAGTATTTCACATAAAGATTCCGCAAAAAAGTTTTGAGCTGATGCAGTTTTTATTGCATGTTGGCTTATAAATCCCATGCTTTCTTCATGGTAGGATTCCCTTCACAATCCTTTTCCTTGTTATGCCCTATAAAATCTTCCACCGCCTTCTTGCTTATATTTGTTTTGTCCATCTTTTATCCTCAGATGATGACAAATTGTCATATAATTCCATGAAGTGCAACTTTCTTAACTATACTCGCGCGAGAAAAGAATGCAAATGCTACTCTTTGAGTTGGAATGACCCTTTTTGCAAATGTGACTCAACCACTACTCAAGACTCTATTTGTTGAGCCAGCAATTTTCATGGTCTTGGATCTTGCCTCTAACTTTGGCTTTCCCACGCTCATCAAAGGGATATGAGTAAATATGTTACTTCACATCCACTTTTCCACTACACTTTCTATACTTTCTTGTCCAATCACCGGGGCTATGGTGTAGCGGTAGGGCGACTCGTCGCTATCCCAGACATCCGCAGTTCGATCCCTAGCTATGATGTATTTTGCAAGAATTTTTCCTCCAAATGGGGCGCGAACCTTGGGACGCTGGGCTTCTAGACCGCCCACTACGAGCGCTTCCCGATTTACCCTGGTGACTGGTGGGAAACTGCCGTGGGGCCGGGCCGGTCATCCCAGGTTCGTCTGCTACCTGGACCAACATTTGTCCAATAGTTATTCTGTGTTTATTTCTTCTTTAGCTTTATATTTCATTCCTAAGATATTCCGGACACTTTTCAATCTGAATTGGAGATGCGCAACAGTAATACATTATAAAGATACCTGGAGCTAGTTCATCTTTCCCCTAAATCTATAGTTGGTTATAAGTAAGTGTCTACTAATACGCTTCCAGAAGGAGATCAATTAAAAATTTGATTAGTGGTCCATGATACACTCAGATTTTTTATGTTCGCTATATAGGCATCTCTTCGCCTGTGGCTAAGATTTCTTCCATACATCTCTTCCTCACTTTGGTAGCAAAGGCCACTTTATGAGTTACTTATTAAGAATATCTTCCTTCGTAGTGGTCTTATCAAAGAGACATACATGAAGCAACCACTTGGTATCAGTGTTCTAAAAATCGGCCTAGGCGGCCGCCTAGGCCCCACCTAAGCGCTAGGCGCCACCTAACCGCACCGAAAACATCTTAGTCGGCCAGCCTAGGCTGTCTTGGTGCCTAGGCGGCCCTAGGCGCCGACTAATCTGTCAAATCGTCTAGGCACCGGAAAAATAGTACAGAATTTTCATGATTTTTGTAAGTTTGGACTTTTAAATTTAAAGCCCAATTAATAAAACTGAATTGTAACCCTTTTTTGTGTTGGACTTAAGTTTTATAAGCCCTAAACATTGGTCCAACAAGAAAACCAATTTGTTAGCTTGCCCTAACGGCTAGCACCAAACTTCATTTTCACGTACTGAATAACCAGAACTGGAGAAATTAGAGCGACTAAAGAAGCCGACATTTTGGAGAGTTAAAATATAAAATAAATTTATGATATTTTATTAGTTGTGTAATTTTGAATTCATTTTAAATTTAATATTATTGTGTTAGAGTTATAGAATGTGATTTATTATGTAATTTATGTTAATACCGTAGAATCCGTCTAGCAGCGCCTAATCCCCGCCTAGGTGGTCTAGGCGTTAGGCGCTAGCCTGACGCCCGACTAGCGCCTAACGAATTTGAGAACCTTGCTTGGTTTTGTTGCTTAGGGAGAGACTAGCAGCCTTAAGTGTGAGTCAAAAAATTTGCGTGTAACAGCTGAAACAGTCTCCTCAAACATAGTTCAATAAATTCAACACTTCTCTTATTCAATTTAATAGTTAACAGGATCACTTAACATAACATCTCATTTTTCAGTCAGGCAAGTATATCCTTATCGTTTATATTGATGATATGATCATTATTGGTGATGATGTCAAGTAAATCAATAAGCTGAAAGGGTACCTTCATCAGTACTTTCTAAGTATACAAATCGTCCATTTAAAGGGACACATTTATTCATCTCTCTCTCAAGGCAAAGCATGTTTAAAATTCTTGAGGAGGCTAATATAGATAAGTTAAGCCAATAACACTCCCATGGACCCTAATGTTAGATTCTTATCGAGTGATGGGGAATTATTAGCTGATCTAGCGAAGTACTCCAGATTAGTTAGAAAATTAAAAAACCTTACTATTACTACCTGACATCTCATTTCTTCTGAGTGCGATGCACTTAATTTCTAGAATCTTTGTGTCATGATGGTTGAGAGGCAACACTCAGGATTTGAAGTACATTAAAAATACTCCAAAGAAAGCAATCTTATACCAAGATCACAATCATCTTCAAGTTATGGGGGCACTGATTCAAACCAAGCAAGTTTTCCCACAGAGAGATCCACATTGAGCCAATATATTCTTCTACCAGGCAATCTGATATCTTGGAAAAACATGAAGTAGATGGCTAGATTTAAGTGCCGAGATAAAATATGGGATTGTGGCTCTACCCATACCTGAGTTCACTTGGCCTAGGCCATTAAAAAATAAGAGATGCTTTCATTATGCCCATTGGCTCCTACTAATTATTTCGCTAAACGAACAAGCATATAGACATCTGTTGTTAAATTGTTAGAGAAAAGGTGCTATTCATGTAGATAATAACTTCATTTGTTAGCTACAATGCCAAGCTAGAAAAAAAACTAAGTTCTGAGAAGTTCTAAAATTAAATACCTTTTTAACGAGCTAGAGTTTTACAATTATTTTGAACTAACTTGCAAGGAACCTAATTATAAATAGAGAAGGGTGTAGCTCTAAACATACAAAACACGAGGTTGTAATGTAAAATAGTAACAATATATTCGATGCAGGGTGAAGGGGACTACACAAGGAATAACCCTAATAGTTATTCAATGTAGGGTGAAGGGACTAGGTTGATATAATCTTCCATAGAGATATAATAGTGGTATACTTGATTCTGAATAGTTGAGATTAACTTAGTAGCAGTGAGCCAGTGACAATTTGTCATAAATTCATTGATAATTATTTTATTGAGAACTTACTGGTTTCAACTTACCCCAGAATTTCAGAGGAGATCATCTTCCTTTGAACGCGAATTTTAAATCCTAGTAAGGATAGGATCAAGCCTAGTACCAGCAATGGGCATAAAAGAAATCTTAAAAGTGAACAAAGAAAATTGAATGTCTCGTACAATTTTTGTAAAACAAAATAAGCAATCTACTCAAACCTTTTGGCTCCGGAATTAACTTTAGAGGCTTAGATGGTACAAGGGCAAACCTCTAGTTGTCATGTAAACAATAACCAAATAATCCAAATTAATTATAGTTGGTCAACTGGTAAAATCCCGATACCATATTTCTCCATCCTATTATACATTTACTCTTTCCTAATCAATAGACCAATTTGGTAGTACAACCATACAAAAAAATGTTCATACAAAATTAGGTGTTTAATCAAGTTTGGTTTACATTATGAATTATTACTTATGTATAGCAATAGAATGTAATAAATACATCAATCATCTTAGAAGGCATTTGCAAGAAAATTAAAGTAAAATGATACGTGTTTGTGCCATTATTGAAACTCAAATTTCTGTAGGTTGGTGAAGCACTTATGGATTATAAACATTTTACCAATATCCAAAATGCTTACAAATTGTTCTAAAGTCAAATAATCAGAATATGCATGGCAAATGGTAAACAATTTAACATAAGCACGTAAGCTTAGCAACATGACTCAGCTCTTGTAGCCTAAGAAATCAACTACCTTCAATCATCAAATCTAGATGATAGTCAATTTTATTATGATCCCTAGATGCCTAAACCAGATGGAATCTCTTGGGTCGATGCTCATGCTTTCTTACTAGATTTTCACCATGGTTCTAAAAAGCCTCTGTTGCTGCCTAGATACATTTTGAAAGGGTCCATAGCGATCAACCATGACCGTTTATGGCATATGTGGTCTGCATGTGCAATTTAAAAACCTAAATTAATTTTTCCAAACCAAATCATCATAACACACAAAGTTAACTATTTATTAGTTTGTAACTTGTGAGTGTCAGCTTAAACACCTGTATTTATTAGTGACAAATCATTTAAAGAACAATATGCTTTTTTTACTAGATACTTTAAATAATGACCACATATGCCTCCACGTACTGCATTTCTACGTAATCAGTGAGACCAACACATCTTGTCTACGTATGCTTTTTGAAACCCTAGTTTTCACCAGACCGATCTCCATTGAAACTAGTCCGACTCTCCTTGAAGAATTACTCAAATGCAAACTTCTTAGACCAACAAAACAAACAGCTCGCTGTGATGTTTGATAAATAAGCTCTAATAAAATGCACATTGCATAAATAATTAGGCATAAATCCACGATAAACCTAAAGAAATATAATATTTTCAACCAACCATTTCTAAACGAAATCTACAACTTCCTACATATAAGCAGAAACCCTAACCTTTTCATCATACTCGGAAAACAATAACAAACTCTCGCTCTCGGGAATCAAAGGAATATACCTCAAAGTTAACTTTTGGGAGGGGTGGGAGTTCCCGCAGAAAGTCAGCTGGCTTCTTGGTGCTCCTCCGCATTTCCTCCTCGACGAGCCGGTCGACCTCTGCGGCTACCCTGGGATCGCCGTAGTCATCGTCGATGTAGGGCAAAGCATCGACGACTTCTGCATCGGGACCGGCAGACCACGCTTCGCGGACGGCATCCGGCGGCGCCTCTAGCATGAGGATCTCTCTGGCGGCCATGCTCTCTCGCTCTCCCGCTCAGTGAAAGGGTAGGGCATGGAAAAAGCGATCAGGAAAAATAAAAAGACGACCGGGTTAAGTTCATACCCGCGGTTAATAGGATATTTACTGGTATTTTATTAAGAAAAAATTATGTGTATATAAATTTAATTTTCTCCTTAGTTATTACATCTGAAAAAATTTATTTTTACTCTCTATATATAATATTTCATGTGTTTCAACTATAGATTTAATAAATTACCTCTCAATTATTTTAGATACAAAAAATTTGAAATCAAGTATAATTATTTCTAAATTCAACGTCATTTAATTAAAATTCAGTATATTTTATATCAAATTTAGTATGACCTAATCAATTCATCCTAAGCTAATCAATTGGTATGAAATCCTAATCAATTGGTCAAGTGGAAAAAGAATTATACTCAATTTTATAAAACATATACTAAATTCTAATTGAAATATACTGAATTTAAAAATAATTATACTTATTTTAAGACTTTTTATACGTATAAAAAGTGTGGTACTTAATTTGATAGAAAATATATTAAATTTTAATTATATGATACTGAATTTAGGAGGAACTATATTTCATTGTGGACTTTTTGTATCTAAAAATAATAAGGACAATTAGATATGAACTCTTAATCAATTGGTCCGATGGAAAAAGAATTGTGCTTAATTTGATAGAACATATACTAAATTCTAATTGAAATATACTGAATTTAGAAAGAATTATACTTCTTCCTGGACTTTTTATACGTATAAAAAGTGTAGTACTTAATTTTATTGAAAATATACTAGATTTTAATTATATGATACTAAATTTAGGAGGAACTATACTTTATTTTGGATTTTTTATACCTAAAAATAATAAGGACAATTAGGTAAAATAATATTTAGGGAGTGTTTGGGAGAGCTTCTGCTAGCTGCTTTTTAGCTTCTAGCCATGCAAAAGTGCTTTTGAGTGTTTGAGAATGTCAGATTCTGCTTTAACTTCTGCAACTTTTACTCAAAAGCTAGAAGCAACAATTTGATGCTTTTTTCTGCTTCTGCTTTTTTGCTTATGGTGTAGAATTAAAAGTTGACATTTATACCCTTAATAAATTTATTACTTTACATAATTACCGTCCTATTTTTAAATAAAATCTTATATTTTTATATAATTTATATTTTCAAAAAAATTTATACATATTTGTATAAATTTATATAAATTTTATTATTTTATTATTTTTTATATTTTTATTAACTTTATATATTTTTTAAATATATATATTATTAAAAAAAAATAATTTTGATATAATATTTAAAATATAATATTAAATATATAAAATATTATAGATCATGTATCAAAATTATATTTAAATAATTGAAAAAAATTAATTTTGATAGTTTAAAGATATTATTGTCATTTAATTAAAAATTAAACTTAAAAGTGATTATTCACCAAACACTCAAACTTTACCTTGTATCAGCTTTTGACTTCTATTTCCAAACACTGTATGCTTTAGCTTCTTACTAACTTCAAGATAATCACTACAAGAATCACTTTTCAAGAAGTAAAAGCTCTCCCAAACACTCCCTTATTAGGGAGTTGAAGCAAATGCAACTTTATATATAGGGAGTAAAAATGAACTTTTTTTTGACATAAGGACTGAGGATAAAATTTAAGATTCAATTAGAGATTTAAAGTACTGTTTTGATTAAACCGCTCACCCAATTTTAACTTTCGTACTTTAAAATTCATCAAATTATATTAAGAACATTAGAATTTATCTGTATTTTTAAGGGAATTTAGGCGCACGCCTTTGAGAATAACTAAAGCATGCATTAATTTATATGTTAAAAATAATTTTTAATCTCTGTTTTTCTCTCTTTGGATGTAACTTTTCTTTCATCGGCAATTTATCAAAGGGCATATCTAAGAATTGAAAATTACCAATTCCGTATCATGGTTTCTATTTTACCAAAGGGCGCAGGCCTTTATGTGAACTTCCTCTTATACCCCTCCTCCTAACTACTGTCTTTCTTTTTCTCTCTCTCAGTAACAAATTTCGAGACGTCCGTGCACATGCTTGTTCAAACTTTTATTTTAAAATAATATATTATGAAATCGACGCTAAAAACGAAAGGTAAAAACTAAAAAAATATTTCAGTTAAAACTTGATTAATATATAAATATTTTTTAATATTTCAGTCGATTGGTTAAAACTTTGATTAATATATAAACATTTTTCAGTAAAACGTAAGGTAAATGATTTTTTTAAATTTGATTAATAATAATTAGTATATTTAATAATATTTAATAAATATATTAATATATAAAAAAAATTTAAAAAAATATAAACTGATTTCAGACGTGGGCCTGAAATGTTTTGTGATGGTGATGGTATTCATCATGTTAATTTTCCATTATGCGTCAATAAATCAACTCCGCCCTCATCGGCGAAGTATCCACGGTGCCGATGTCGGTGCCTGTCCGAGTGGCTCGGGAGCTTCTTCAGGCCGGCCACCGCTATCTCGACATCAGGACCGTGGACGAGTTCAACGCCGACCATCCAACGGGAGCCATGAACGTTCCTTACATGCTAAAAGTTGGTTCAGGTATTTTTCATAATTAATCGCAAGCAATTTTTCATTTCAGAAACTGGGATTCTTATTTCTTTTCCTCCTGCAGGGCTGACTAAAAATCCCAACTTCTTGGTGCAAGTATTGTCAGCCTTCAGCGTGGACGATGAGATAGTAATTGTGAGTTGTGATCGATCAACTTCTTGAATTATATAATTATATATATATATAGTTTCTGAAAATTGGATGGATGTTTTTGGCACAGGGATGCCAAAGTGGAAGGAGATCACGCTGGCCTGAAATAAAACATTTCAGGCCTACGCTGGGCCTGAAATGTTTTATTTCATGCCTACGTTGGGCCTGAAATGTTTTGTTTCAGGCCCACGTTGGGCCTGAAATCTTTTGATTTCAGGTCCGACGTGGACTCAATTTTTTTTTTATTTTAAAAATATATTAATATATAAAAAAACGTATCAAAACACTTAATTTCAAATTCAAATGCAGGGCCTGAAGTCATCTCAGGAGGGTCTGAAGTCAAATAACTTCAGATCTTATAAATAAATAATTAATTAAATATAAAAAAAATATTTTTAAAATTAAAAAAATTTTAGTGAGGGCCTGAAGTCTGATGACTTCAGGCCCTCTATCATATTAAATATAAAAAAATATAAATTTTTTTTATAAAAAGGTATAATATATAATTACTGTTAGTGATATGAGAGAAGTGTCCTAAGGCAATCGCCTTATGATGTAAACATTTATATTGATAAATGATAATTCACTATTTGAGTATACATATTTTGTGTATTTGATTGGGATCTTAAACTCATCTACTAAATGTCCGCAATACAATTCACAGCATAAGAGAATTTGTGATGGGATCACAACTAGTGATTATCTCTAATGTGCAATTGTGAAGTATTGAAAATATCCCTAGTCGATGAATTGATAAATACGGACACTATCAATTCTGTTGAGACTAGCATGGGTTATTCTCTAATCAGCTGATTCTCACTGGCTGGAGACATTGGGATGTCCGGAGATAAACATAGATGCTAGTTAAGGGAACTAGTTCATTGGAGTGACTAGCTGTAAGACTTCATATGGTTATCTATATAGATATGTCAATGAAGTTCTTACTGCAGCTTAAGTGCGATGTTCCTTTGACTTGCGGTGTTCAAGTCATCTTGGTCATGGATATTTATACTTTAACATCTTAAGCAAGCATCTCCAAGGAGGTGTGGACCCAGGATGATTGGGTATAAGCCGAAGTGCTCGAAGATGTTTGGACAGCCTACAAAGGATTCACCACTCCTTGCGAGGAGATGTATACCCAGGTCTATCGTCGGATTGTTACTCAAAGCCTCTAGCCAGAGCATATCATGTTTAGAGTGCGAGTCTCTTAAATACATGAGAGTAATTAGAAATCCAAAGGACGAGAAAGACACTACTTGGGCTAGGTGTGACGTAGTCAGCCTAGTGAGGACTGACACACATAGACCGTGTCCTGAACCAAGTGGGTATAAGATGGTGAAGGGAATGTGTCACGATTCATTAGAGCTGCTGAAGGGTTTCAGAATTACTTCTGAGGTCAAACCGTTGATCTTTCGATTAATTGGGGGTCATGATGTACTACTAGGTGCCACTCATGACCGTTCTATAATTGGTTGATTATAGACGGCCAACATAAATCGAAAGCCTATTTAGTCACACGCACTACGAGTAATCCGAGGGATTTAAAATGAGTTGAAAATTGGATTTTCCAATCAAGAGAAATAAGTCGAATTTGAGTTAATCAGAGGCGCAATGGAATCTTAAAATGGCTAAGTCTTTTGAAGGCTTATTGGGCGAATTAAATGGGTTTAATTCGCGGTGGATGGGGCTCATCTTGGCCGGCCAAAGAGGGTGTCAATCCTCTTTGGTTTGGCCGGCCACCACTTGGGGAGAAAACCAATTTATTTGGTTTAATTAATAAAATAAATCTAGCGCGATTTGTTTTATAAATTATGGATAAATAAATTTGTATAAAGAAATTTATATAAATAAATTTATAGAAATTTATTCTTTTTATGGAAATTAAAATGATCCATGAAATGGTTTATTTTAATTTTATAAAATCAATTATGAATTGATTTTTTCATAATAAGAAAGTTTATAAATTTCTTATAAAATTTATTCCATAATTAAAGGAGAGAATTATTTGTTTTATTATAAAGTTAGTTATAATAAAACTAAGCATAACGGAATTATTCATAAGAAAATTTATAAGATAAATTTCTTATGAAAATTAATTCCGTTAATTCCGTTAAAGAGGAGACTTAGCAAGGGAGAGGTTACTATATAAAGGAACCAAAGGCTAGCCTTGAATTCCAATCGATATAGCTATCAAGAGATTAATTCTCTCCCTCTCTCTCTCTTATTCTCTTCCTCCCTTTTCCCTTTCTCAACCCTAGGGTCGGCGCCCCTTGAGCCAACTAGGGCCGGCGCCCCTTCATCCACCTAGGGCCGGCGCACTTCTTTCCTTAGGGTTGGTTGCCGTGAGCCATCAAGGAGAAGGAGAAGCCAAGACAAGAAGAAGAAGACGCGGATCGCAACTACTCTCTTCCCGAAATTTAGATTCTGTTTCTTGTTGGTAAGTTTCCATTCTTTTCTCTTGTTCTTCTAGTTGTGCCTTCCGAGAATCTAGTAGTTCTCGTCGGCACAAAACTCGTGACTTTGCGAAGTCATCCCGAAGAGAACTCGGCGTGGACTCGAATAGAGGCGAAGCTTCCAAGGGACGCTACGGTTGGATCTCGTCCCTTTCTTCGAGTTACGCGAGGTACAAAGTAAATTAGTTTACTTTTCCGTAAAGTTTTAATTTATGACTATGTCCACACACCATAAGGTTGCATGCTAGATACGTGGTTAAAATAATTTAAGAAATTATTTTATGCTAATTCTTCCGCTGCACGTAAAAATTTAAAATTTTACGCACCCGTATCCTTGTCGACATGCACCCGGTCCCAACAGTGGTATCAGAGCCGGTTAGTGTTCGACATAATCATAAAAATGTTTTGCGGAAAACTTTTTCATGATCTCAATTTTGGAAAAATTTTCAATTATGGAAACTTTCCAATTATAATAAATTTTAGATTTAGGAATTTCAAAGTTTGGAAATCCTCATGAAATTTCGCAAACGTTTGAAATTTCCTAGTTTCTGAAATTTTATAATAATTGTGAAAACTTCCCATCTTTGGAAACTTTCCAATCTTGGAAATTTTCTATTTAGAAATTTTCCAACTTTGGAAATATGTAAGTTTTCTTTGTACCAGAAACTTACAATTATTCTGAAAACCTATTTATGAAATCTCGCAATTTTGGGCACTTTCTTTTAAGAAAGTCTAGACAAATTCATGGACAGTTAATTGATAATTAAATTTGAATTGGTTTTTAAATTGACAACAAAATTCTTTATTTTGGATTAAGCCTCGGGGAGCCGTCCAATTTAAAGTTAGTTGTTGTAATTTAATTTCCCAATTTTAATTGAAATTGTCATGTTTGATTTGGATTGAGCCTCGGGGAGCCGTCCAATTGGATTTACAACAAATTACTTTTCTTTGGGTATCTGAGCCTCGGGGAGCCACCCTTAGAAAATAATTCGTTGTAATTAATTAAATCCATGAATAAAATATGTTTAAGAGGTGATGCTCTTACATATTGTTGTCTCCAAAATTAATTAGGAAATGGTTTCCTATAGAGTTTTCTTAATTGAGATTTTCATGAAAATAATATGTCGTTGAATTAAGGGAATTGTCTCTTAATTTAATAAGATTTGATTTAGAGAAATCAAAGTCTTAAACATATTATTTTCGAAATTGATTATGACAATTTAGGAAATTGTTTCCCAAAACAATTCCTTTAATAAAGTATGAAATTACAATTAGGAAATCCGGTTCCTAATTCAATTCATGAGACTTGATAAATTAAGTCACATACATACTTTATTAAGGAAATCGTTAGTCATGACATAATTATATGTCATGAATGTGCTTAGAAAAGATGAGACCCAAAACCCCTTACAAAATATTAAGGCCAACACCTTCTATTAATATGGTTAGAATCGGAGTTTTGTTTCTCGTTTGGGTTGATGGACACATCCATGCCCGACTTGAACCTCAACATGTTCAAACCATGGAATTAGTTTATGAATAATGTAGTTGGAGTCAGAGGTCAATCCTTAGTTTTGGTTGTTGGACACATCCAAGCTTGACTAAACGGTTGAATGAGCTCCAACCATATTAAAACTACTTCTTGATTAATGGGTCAGCCTTAAGCTTGGAGCATCGATTTGTTGTGCCACAGCCAAGGTTGATGTGAAGAGAGGTGCAATTGGGTGTTATGTATAATGTTGCATACTTGTTAATGAGTTAACAACCCAATGATTTATGCAAACATTCAATTAGTTGATAGCATAAAGTGATAGTTACATATATGTGATGTGTAATCGGTATAATTACCTACCTTCATAGCTAAGAAAAACTTGATGGCCACAGTCATGGTTGTTCTTATCTATGGTTGGATATCAACCTATTTGGAGATGTTCCTACGATCTCCCGAATTGATAATAAGGGTGACTCAATTCGTAAAATAAATAGGATTTAATTTATGTATGATGATACATTCTTTAATCATTCTTCTCACATAATCTCAATTTGTATTTCTAGGATAATCACTCGATCATGTCTTCCCTAAACTTACGTTCCATTTTGGACACCAATAAACTGACTAGGCCAAACTTCATGGACTGGCTTCGAA
Organism: Boesenbergia rotunda; assembly: GCA_024364735.1. Classification (NCBI taxonomy): domain Eukaryota; kingdom Viridiplantae; phylum Streptophyta; class Magnoliopsida; order Zingiberales; family Zingiberaceae; genus Boesenbergia; species Boesenbergia rotunda. Next base: position 1,755 of record JAGFNQ010006555.1, on the reverse strand, counting down.
ACCTAAGGATAGTCCTCAAGGCGGAGAAGCTTGCTTATGTCCTTGAAGATCAACTTCCCACCCATCCTCCAGAGAATGCAACTCCAGACCAATTGTTGGCCTATCAGAAACATGTGACCGATTCTGAACTTGCGAGTTGCATCATGCTAGCCTCTATGGTACCTGAGCTGCAAAAGCAGCATGAGCATATGGATGCTTATACCATCATCTTCCATCTTCATGAGTTGTTTGAAGAGTAGGCGAGATCCGAAAGGTTCGAAGTCTCCAGACTCCTCTTCACCACTAAGATGCAGGAAGACACTTCTGCCTCGCAGTTTGTGTTAAAGATGTTGGGGTACATTGAGCGACTAAGCGCACTCGGTTTTGCAATGGATCATGAACTAAGTATTGACTTAATTCTGAGTTGTTTGCCCAAGAGTTATTCACAATTTGTGATGAACTATCGGATGAACAAACTAGAGACCACCATTCCTGAGTTGCTCAACCTGCTGAAGACTGTGGAGCCTTCTGTAAAGCCGGATCAAAAGACGGTACTGTTAGTTGGTTCCTCGAAGAAAGGTTCTAAGAGGAAGGCCAAAGAACAGAATAAAGGGAAGAAGAAAAAGGCTGAAAAGAAACCAAAAGGAACTTGCCATCATTGTGGCAAGGAGGGTCACTGGCGAAGAAACTGCAAGGTTTATCTTGAGTCCTTGAAGAAGAAGGCATCCGATGCCCCATCCTCTTCAGGTATCTTCGTTATTAAATGTCACTCTATTTCCTCAAATACCTGGGTACTTGATACTGGGTGTAGCTCACATATATGTAATGACATACAGGGGCTAAGGAATAGAAGAAGACTCGTCAAAGGAGAAGCAGATTTGCGAGTTGGGAATGGAGCAAAGATTGCTGCTGTTGCCATCAGAACATATTTGCTAAAGCTCCCCACTGGACGTGTCTTAGAATTGGATAATTGTTATTTCGTTCCTCGTTAATAAAGAACATTGTATCTATTTCATGCTTGAATGAAAGGGTTATCATTTAACTTTTAGTAACAATTGTTGTTACATAACTTTAAATGCGTTCTTTATGGGAATGGAACTTTGTGCAATGGCATCTACACGTTAGATTTATCCAGTGACGTTTTCAATATCGAAGTTAGCAACAAACGTGCCTCGAATAGATAATCGAATAGACTCCTACACTTGGCATTGTCGTCTTGGCCATATAAGTAAGAACGCATGACCGAATTACACCGATGTGGGAATTTTGGAATCATTTGAACCCGGTTCATTTGATACATGCGAATCATGATTAAATGGCAAGATGACCAAATTACCCTTTTCCGGAAGAGGTAATCCAGTGGGAGAATTGCTTGGTCTAATACATACTAATGTATGTGGACCAATGTCAACTCTTGCACAAGGAGGCTATAGCTACTTCATCACCTTTATCGATGATCACTCACGATTCGGGTATGTGTTCTTGATGAAACACAAATCTGAAGCTTTTGAGAAATTCAAAGAGTTCAGAAATGAAGTAGAGAAACATCTTGGCAAAAGTATTAAGATACTTCGATCCGATCGGGGTGGTGAATACTTAAGTCAAGAGTTTCAAGATTATCTTAGGGACAATGGGATATTGTCCCAATGGACTCCGCCGTATACACCACAGCATAATGGTGTATCTGAGAGGCGCAACCGAACCTTGATGGACATGGTTAGGTCTATGATGAATCATGCAACTCTTCCAAAATCCTTTTGGGGTTATGCACTTAAG
>JAGFNQ010006554.1:0-33336 GCA_024364735.1 Boesenbergia rotunda | reverse complement strand
GTCATACCGTATGCTACTATCAATAACACACTTCCAATTAATCAACCACGGAAGGATCATATATCCACTAAATGATCCATCATAAAGCTACAAGTCCGACAGGTCCATATCCACTACTAGAATCCTCAAAACAAAACATAACATAGAGATTCATCAATCTCAATCCACCTCTCAACACCATAACGGGTCGTACATCCGGATATACCATCGAGATTATCTAACCATGAACACTCGATCTATGAGTCAAAATCCCTCATAGAATCACGTACAATGAACGAGTCGACCAACCATCGGGTCGTATCTCAATATTCTCCGATTCCTTCACTCAAGGTTCAGAAACCTCTGAGTTCAAACTCCATAACATACAGACAAGCTATCTCTCAAGAGTATCTCAATATAATCACGATATGATTCTTTGCTCCCTGTCAATTATCCTCAACATCTTCTACCCAAAGGTGGTCTAACCTCATAAGTGATTCGCATCAGCGCAAATCATAAGTTCAAAATTACCTCCTGGGTTATCCAACCAAGTACCAACGGTAACCCACAAGTGTCTAGCACATAGCTCCACACTTCCCCGTACCAGCTCAAGACATCCATCACATGTACATTCTAGGTCAACTACCCAGTACAAGTGATCCATGGTTAAAGTCCCCAAGGAACAGATTGTATCAATCCTCTACTAATGATGGTAGCACGTAGCTAATGCTACTCTTCTACCTCAATGTACATCATGTACCCTAAACGTGCCTTCCAGGTCACCTAACCTGGCACGAACGACCCAAAGGTCACCTAACCTTTTGAACCAGGGTATGTCGATCCTACACTGATCGAGCCAACTACGGTAGCCAACCATAGTTCTCGCTTAGCTAATAATAGCTAAACACGTACTATGAAATAGTAAAGTCCAGGAAAACCAAAATCCTTAACCCCCAATAGGTTGTCGACATATTCAACCTTAGTTGTCTGTTTCAACAATCAGAGCTACTAATCGAGCCAACTACGGTAGCCAACCCTAGTTCTCGCTTAGCTAATAATAGCTAGAACGCGTACTATAAATAGTAAGGTCTAGAAAAAATCAAAATTCTTTAACCTTCAACAGGTTGTCGATATATTCGACCTTAGTTATCCGATTCAACAATCGGGGCTACTAGAGAATTAACATTCTCTGCTCCAAGATCTCCTCCGCAACATATCACTAATCGCTCATATGAACGATCACGAATAGGATAGATTGACAAATGTCAATCCAACTAACCCAAGTCTACATATCTCTATTCATCCAGCATGAATATATGATCCCACCAAGCTGGGATAGTCTAACCCATCCAAAATCTAATACTGAGCATTAAAGCTAAGATAGTATTAGAAAGATATACCTTTTGCCGCCTGGAGAAGTCCTGTCGCTGCCAAGTCCCCAAATTGCCGTCGTATCGCAACCACGGCTTTAACAATCCGTAATGTACTCGGATGAATAACATCAAACCCGAGCTCCGACACCTACCAGTTCAGTGTCAGATTTAAATTCCGAGAAATCCACGAATCGATGGTATCCCGCATCCTGGGCTTGATACCAAACATACCAAAAATAATTGGTATCAGATAAACCCCGAAAATCCCGTAAAACACGTAGGCATCGAAACCTACGCTCTGATACCAAAATAAATTGTCACGCCCCGAGACCCAGGAGCCGCTGTTCCAATAGAAAATCGGACAGCACCTCCCCTGTACGGCGGACAATTTACACAAACACGCAGATAAATATATCACACACAATATATATATAACACAACCACGCAGTTTAAAGGGCCTCAGGCCTCTAATTCACACATATATAACTGGTATATAACTATAACCGTCGTAAAACCAAAATCCGAACTCACCTGAGCTGCCAGGGGGCAGGAACAAAACCAAAACCAAGCGAAGTCCAACATAGGACTCAAAAGTACAACACCATCGAATAAAAACATAAATACATGTTCAAAACATGGCAACGGAAGCAGAGTATATACTACAGGGTCCATAACCGAAAAACAATATAAACTAAAACAAAGTCAAAGCTCCTCTCGAGCTAGGGACTGGCTGCTAGGGATCTCCTGGCAGGCATCAACCTGAAATAAAATGTATGGCAACGGGGTGAGTCCATAGCTCAGCGAATACCCAACAGATATGCATAGAAAGTTATACCAACAATAAGGGTTCAGCTAATACAGTCTCATATCAACAATAGAGAAAGACTGGAACTGAAATTACTAGGTAGATACATACCTGAATCCATCTAACCTGTACAGAGGGTAAGAAATACCAGTGGAATACCAATAGACATATAAGCACAGGTAACAAATCTCCAGAATATGCAATGTCAAACAAGTGCAGCAAATAAGTGCAGCAAACAATGCTCGATGCAGAATATGCACATGGTGCAATGCCATGGTCACCCCCTAACTCCAGTCAAGCCACCGAGACAGGCGATACTGTGTCGGCCGAGTGAAGTAGAGCTGTGACACTGTCAGCACTCTGCCATCACTGCTCCTGAGTGACCGAGTGGACAGGATGCTGGTGGAGCTATCGCTCCGCCCCATGTATATATGGGGGAGATATCTCTCTCATCTTCTCTGGTCTATGGGTAGAGAAGGGATCCCTGCTTGCTACCACGCTCCGAAACCACTACCCCTGAGCGGACGAGCGGAGCAATACAGAGCAAATGCACACACCCAGCGGTATCCACTAACCCATGAGTGGCCGTGTGTGCATATCATGTGCCGGAAGACGATTAGGCTCAACCACAAGGGAGTCGCTGATCGCCGGCATGCAACAATGCAAGGATGGTGTATGATAGATACACATACCTCCCTCCCCAAGTCCTCAGTATACTAAGTCTCAATCTGAAATCCTATAACAGGAAATACAGGGAACCTACAAGGTATACTGACTGGAAACTACAATTCCCTCAAGGTCAAAGGCAGGAGATACAACACGATCTCTAAGCATACATTAGTTACGACAATACCTGAGACTGTATGGAACTACAACATACTAACTCAAGGGTAAACCACATGTATCCAGAACAAGTATAATAACTCAGGGGTAGACAACAAGTATCCAGAACAGGTATAATAAACAGGGATAGCGTATAATCTTACTGCTATCTATAACAGTCTATGCATAATCACATGACAATATCAAAAGAGATAAGTCAGAGGGTACCCGCCTCCAAGAGTGAAGTCCGTATCAATCGAGACAGAACCACCCGTCATGAAGTCCGAAAGCAAGTCAGTGCCCTGTAGCAAAGGCATGGTGTTTAGCTATAATAACAAGTATTATATAGCTAAACGAGTTATCTAAACTAATTAGGATTGTCTTAATTATCCCGTTTCATTTAATTAATCTTAATTAAATGAATATCCATAATTATCCCAATTAAATGTTTACACCTAATTAAGTCGATTTATTAGGATTAGGTTTTAAGCTTAGGGTTAGTCTACATTTAACCCAAGTGGTCACCTCAGTTATGCCCCACACCTAATCCAAGACCCGAATCATACACGTATCACACACGCCAAACAGAAAGAACCAAAGGAATATCCAAATCCAATCAATAGAACACAACAACCTCATCCACAACAAGGTAAACCATTCAAATGAAATCCCAAAACCAACCCACAGCGGATCAAAGATCAAGAGCCACTCATACAAAATTTCCATGGGTCACACTAATCCATCCCTCAAGAAAATCATATCCGAAATCAGAATGAAATCATATCATACTCCAAGATTAAACCAATACAGAACAGGATTCATCCAAACATTATCCCGAATCAAGACTTTGCTTAAATTCCAAACCACATGGTAGAACACTTACCTAAGAACAATTCCCTAGCAAAACAATCCAGAACAGCAACCTTGGAACTAGGCTAGGGATCTCCCACGTTGAGATTAACTCTCGGAACCTAATGAAGCAACATTACAATTCCAGCTAAACCAAACTAGCATTAAGATTTACAACTCGATCAAATCTCCAAGCAAAAACTCTGTTTTCTTTACAGCATTCCCATTATCAATACCCATTCGATTTGGCTACAAAAAAAATACAACCCAAGACCCACAGCAAGTATCACAGTAGCACAAGAAGAACCCAAAATCTTACGGCAGAAACCAAATCCAATAACTCCTCATCAACAGACCTCACAACAAATCAAGATCCAAACAGAACATACTAAGAACAGATCCACCTCAACCAACTCCAATTCCCGACTCAAAACGTAACCTTAATTCTAAGTGAAACCAACAGATCTAAGCAAAATAGTATCTCAATATCAACCAAGATCTATGCCAATAGAAACAAGATCTCACGACATATCAACAATCAACACAGAACTCGATTCAAAATAAAGATGAACCATTCAAAAACCAACCGAATCATCGACCACATCCTTACCCGAATTGACTATGACAGGATGATCTCCGCTCATATCCGATCAGCTCAACTCCTTTTTGGTGATCCTCCTTGTTTCTGGCAGCCCTCACGTCTGAAATTAGGGCAAGAATCTGCTCTCCTCAAATGAAGCGATGTTGGCCACCATCCCAGCCCAACTCCGGGGAGTCCACACGCGCAGATCTACCGGCACCCCTCGTCGTCCAATCTCCAATCACAAGGGAAGAGAGGAGGGGAATCTTCAGCGCCCGTAGGAAGGTGCGGTGGCAGAGAATCGAAGAAAGAAAGAGAAGAAGGAGGAGGAGCTCTGGTTTCGGAATCGCACGCAGAACGGCTTCGGGCTGGCACGCGGAGAAGAAGAAAGGAAGAGGCGGCGCGTCTGGCTGCGGCTGCGGCTAGGGCTAGGGCTCGGGAAAATGAAATTAAAAAGGGGGGAGGGGTCTTTTGCAGAAAAGTCCCTGACTTTTCCTCAAATTCGCTTTCCACCCTTAGGGAAGATGATTTAATCATTTAACCCTCCCATTTAATATACTCTCTCTCAAAAATCATTAGGGTTAAATTATTTACCCTTTCGTAATTTAAGAGTTTATCCATAAACCCTAGATCAGTTTTAAGTTTTTACAATAAAACCCCTTGGGCTCCTCCTGTAGGGTCGGAAGCCCTAGACTCTATCCGGAAAAATCCTGAAAAATTTTCTGGTCCGGATTTTCAAATCACCGTATTTTACATTCTTGAAGAATGGTAGTCCTCACTCGGCCGACCGGGAGATGAACCGGGACAGGATTGTGATTCGCCCCGTGAGTCTCTGCGCCTCTCGGAGATTCCTCGGCGGGGGCATGTCCAGTAGGGCTTTGACTTTGCTGGGGGTTAGCCTCGATGCCCCTCTCGATCACGATGTACCCCAGAAATTTTCCGCTCCGGGCCCCAAAAATACACTTGGCAGGGTTTAGCTTAAGCTCATACCTGCGCAGGGTCTGGCAAGTCTCCTCTACATCGGCTACCAGGTCTTCTGCTCGCCCGAACTTGATTAATATGTCGTCCATGTATACTTCAATGTTCCGCCCGATCTGCCCCCGGAAGACCTTGTTCATCATCCTCTGATAAGTAGCTCCCGCATTCTTTAGCCCGAACGGTATGACGGTGTAGCAGTAGGTGTCGTCTGCCATGATGAACTGACTTTTTCTTGATCTTCGGCGGCCAGGGGTACTTGATGATACCCTTGATATGCATCCGGCATAGAAATGAGCTCGCTGTCGGTCGTCGAGTCGACCATCTGATCGATCCGGGGTAAAGGATAACAGTCTTTCAGGCATGCCCGGTTGAGGTCTCTGAAGTCGATGCAAACTCTCCACTTATTGTCGGGCTTGGCCACCAACACTACGTTGTCCAACCAAGTTGGGAACTGTACCTCCCGAATGTGACCGGCCTCCAGCAGATTCTCGATCTCGGTCAGGATCACTTTATTTTGCTCGGTGCTGAAGTCCCGCTTTATTTGCTTGACGGGCCGAGCATTGGGATATATATGGAGGTCATGCTCTGCCACCTCCGGTCAGACACCCTTTAGTTCTTTGACCGACCAGGCGAACACATCCTGATTCCGAGCCAAACATTCCAGCAGGGGCTCCTTCAGCTCGTTAGGTAGCCCAGCGGCAATCTTGACTCGGACTTCCTCCTGATCGAGGAGCAGCTGGACCTCCTCCTTGTCGTCACGCAGTTCGGCCCAGGGCGAGGCTTGGACCATATTGCAACTTGAGAAGGGACGAGGGGCCTTCTGGCTTTCCACCCGGGCGCCGTCCACGTAACATCTCCGGGCTACCCTCTGGTCCCCTCGGACCTCTCCTACCTTGTCCCCGACTGGGAACTTAATCTTAAGGTAGAAGGTGGAGGTGACGACTCTGAATTCGTTGAGGGCCGGTCGACCCAGAATGACGTTGTAGGTCGAGGGAGCGTCGACTATCAGGAAGGTGGACCATTTGGTCCTCTTCAGCGACTCCTCGCCCAAGGATATGGCCAAACGGATCTGGCCGATGGGTTGCACCTGGTTCCCCATGAACCCAAACAACGGGGTTGCCACCAACTCCAGCTGGGACATCTCGATCTACAGCTGGTCGAATGTCTTTTGTACAGTATGTGTTGGATCGGGTTGGACCGAGTAGAGGGGGTGAATAGACGAAAAAAAATATGAAAGTGGAGGCGTTCGTCTTTAAAAAAGAAACTTGGTCGCAATTGGTGGAGGCACTCGTCTTTAAAAAAGAAACTTGGTCGCAACTGAGAACGTTGCTTCCAAAGTAGCGGACGCTCAATAAAAATCTCTTTGTGGTGGAGAAGTCTTACAAAAATAACACGCTAGACTTTTAGAGAGTTTACAAGAATGAATGAATTGAATGAATGAAAAGGCTGAAACTCTAAGCCTATTTATAGCCTAAGAGAATAAATTTGTATTGTTGATTGTTGAGGAATTTTCTCTTAGTCGTTGATCCATGGGTATAATCTGAACGGTTGATCTTGGATGGGATTAAACTGCATCCATTGGATCTGATTAAAGGATAAAGTTTTATTCTTTAAGATTTTTTCTTCTGTTCTAGACTTCGCTGTTGTAATCTTCAAGTAGTAACATCGGCAGCTGAATGTTGTCATCACTAGCTATCCCAAGTGGTAACCATGGCAACATATCTTAGGTGAGGTCTTAGGATTGAGTCTTCTTAGCAGCAATTAAATTTTTCTTTTTTCGAGCGCCTTGTTTGACATGGTCAAACTGACCAGTCTTTTGGTTCTTCGTCTTCTGGGTGATTTCTGGCCAACCGAAGTTAGGCTCACCCGAACCCGACTTCGACCTTTCGCCCCTCGAGCGTCCTTCCTCCCGGCTTCTCGTCCCTATGACACCGCGCACGCCCTTCTCGCTCCACCGGCGTACTCTTCCGCAGCTTCCGTGTCCCTTAGATTGTACCGAGCCAGTCGGCTCACTTCCCCGCACAATCCTTCTCGTCCGCTATGTCTTACGCTCGACTTCCTCCGTACCTAAGCTCCTGCACACTTAGCAAAGGGATTAAACATACCAGGACCTAACTTAAATCGGTTGATCACATCAAAATCGACCAGGGGTACTTATAATATGTTGAACGAGCTGCCCGTGTCCACGATGGTTCGGTGGACCTGGTAGTTAGCAATGACGGCGGTGATGACCAAGGCGTCATCATGTGGGACCTCCAACCCCTGTAGGTTTTGGGGCCCGAAACTAATCTGAGGCCCTGCTGCTTGTGTTGAGCTGGTGCCGACTTGATGAATCTCTAGTCTGCGAACTTGTGATTTCCGGGCTCAATTAGAATCTCCCTCGGTCAGTCCGCCCGAGATGACGTGCACCCCTCCTCGGATGGCGTTTTGTCGATTGGCTTGTTCCTCCTCCATCTCCTCAGCCCCAGCTCGGTCCTCCTGGGGGAATAGATTGCGGGCGACCGGGGGGGTTCCTTCGGAGCTCCTCGGTTGCTGGGGCTGCGGCCGGGCCGCCCCGACCCGAGCCATGCCCGGGTGATGCTTGTCGCCCACGCCCTCGGGGAGCAAGATGTTGGAACTTGGATGGCTATAGAGGGGGGGTGAATGTAGCTAGCCACTCGAAATTACTCCCCTCTTGAGCTATTCTTTCTGCGATCAAATTAACAGCGGAAACAAAATAGCAGAAAGAAATACAGAGATGGAAGAACAAACCAAACAAACGCTAACACCGCGATGTACAAGGTTCTGGGATAACTTGCCCCTACTCCTTGGCGTGCCCGTGAGGTGGGCGATCCCTTGATCGTCGACAGATCAAGCCCCGGTGACCCGGATAAAACAGCGCCTCCTTCTCGGTGGAGAAACCTCTCCACAAGCGTCTCAATAGAATACAAGATAAGCTCACGAGACTAAAAAGGATCGCTCACAAAGATGTAACAATAACGCTCAAGCACAAAGCAACACACAGAGAGCTCAACCCCACAGCAAAAACTTCACTCGTTTTTCTGTCTATCGTTGTTGTCGCTCCTCTGCATCAGCTTCAACTTAAGCTCTGCTCACCATTGCAAGCTTCATCAGCATCCACTGAGCCAGCCTGAACCCACTGACCTCCCTGAGCACTCAGTGCACTGAAGACCTCCTCTCCAGCTGAGCCTCCGTCAGTCGCCAGCTGCGCCAGTTGCCCGTTGAAACCTGAGAAGGAGAAACAGCCAAACCTGCTCAAAGAAAAGTCCTCCATTGACCCTCCTCCAATGTTTGAACCATCCCTGTAAAGCCTGCACACTTCAACAGAATCTTAGCAAAACATATCAAATGAAATCAGCAATGTATCAGAGAATCGGCAGAGAAAACAGTCGCGATCAGAACTTCTGACAGCGTATTTGAATTAAAGTTCAGGCCCTGATTGGTCCCCAGACCGATCAGAGAAGACCTTGATCGGTCACCAGACCTATCCAGCAGTCTGCTGCACACACCTGATTAGGGGTGCAAACATGTGATAGGACATACAAAACATGACATAGTAGCACAAAAGAAAATACCTAGATTTCCTATTTAAGTATCAATAACTCATCGCTAAGCCATTGATAATCCTAGCTTTGCCCCTAATTTCCAAGATAATGCCAAAACTCCCCAACTTGGCTTATCTTTGGATTCTAACCTAGTTGTGTCAACTTTATTGAGTTCAATCTTTCAAAACTATAGTTTGACACAAAAATTTACTCCTCCTAGAGTAAATAATTGATTCCTTCATTTTCAAGGGTAGTAACTCCTTGAAAATGTCCCAAAGTGCCAACTTCATCAAGGTTAGGTTAACTACCCTTCCGATTTGAGTTGACACTCCCTAGACCTATCTAGGGTATGGTGAACACACTCTTAGGAACCCAAAACCTATTGGCGCTCCTTGGATATTCTAGGTATTCATTAGGGATAACTTCCCTTGATACCTTCCTGATGATCCTTTTAGACTTCTCCAAAGTCTTAGTCATGTTGATCTTGTCTTGGTCAACTCCAGGGATGGCTTCCCTTGTGGCCTTGACTCGACTTCTTGACCTAGATTGAGTTCCATACCTATATGAAACTCTATGGTAGGATGGACCATCATCCTTGGTTTTAGGTTGTATCTCAAACCTTTCTTACTCCTAGAGGGTCCTTGACTTCCTAAATCTAGATTTTGAACTTTTGATCCCTTAAATAGATTTTCTATTTTCTTAAGGGATTTTTCCAATTTATCAAGTTTTGACCTCAAAACTTGATTTTCAACCATTACCTCATCAAGGCTTGGTTTTCTAGCATAGCCTTGGTAATTTTTCTTTTTGGCCTTATTTTGGATAGGTCTACCATTAAATGATCTAACACCTTCCCTATCCTTAGGTGTGGTGGATCTAGCATGGAGAGCTCTGTATTTTTCCTTAGGTTTTTCATACCTCCTATTTTCATGATAAATAGCATTGAAATGATAATAATTATTTCTAGCATGCATATTATCATGATGAAGATAAGTACCATTACCTAATGGTACCTTAGTCTTGACTTTGAAGGCTCCCCCTTGATTTGAGCTCCTCCTTTTAGCTTTGGTCGGATTCTTCCCCTTTGGACATTGATTCCGATAATGTCCCTTTTGCTTGCATGAGAAGCACACAATGTGCTTCTTATCCTTCTTTACTTTGGGGCCGACTTCCTTTGGCTTCTCCTTGGTCTTGGGTGCCACTTGCACCTTCTTCTTGACCAATTTGGGATACTTACTCTTATAGTGTCATTTTTCCCTACACTCAAAGTAAATGATATGATCTTTATTTTTACAAATTGAAATGTTTATACCTTTGCTTGTAGGGGTGACACTTTCTTTCTCTTCATTGACATTGGAAAATGATGTTGAAACCTATTCTTGTTCCGGCGTCAATGTCAAATTTTGCTCCTCTTCAACCCTTGAAGTGGAGGCTTCTTGAGCTTCATCTTCGGATGTTGAGCACCTCTCAACTTCCGAATATTCTTCCTCCGATGAATCTCCCTCTTCGGATTTGTCTTGAATTTGTACAGTGGAGGGATCTTCATAAAACCTTGCCAATTTGCTCCAAAGCTCTTTGGCATCTTGAAATTCCCCAATTTTGTCCAAGATGGTGCTTGGCAATAAATTGACCAATAACTTGGTCACTTTGTCGTTGGCCTCGCATCTCTTGATTTGCTCCTCATTCCATTTGCTTTTCTTGAGGAGCTTTCCTTTGGTGCTTGTTGGAGCTTCAAAACCCTCCATTAGAGCAAACCATTGCTCTATCTCCATCATGAAGTAATTTTCAATCTCTGACTTCCAAAGATCAAAATATGCCTTGTCGAATGGTGGAGGTGCCCTAATGTCATAGCCAAACTCCATTTTTGAAGTTCAACCCTCTTGATGAAGACTTCTTGAAATTAGGGTTTCTTCCAATTTCTTCTTCTTCCTCTAGCTCTTGCCCTCTTGGCGATGAGACCAAAGAAGAGCAACCTTGCTCTGATACCACTTGTTGGGACCGGTAGATGAGCTAGAGGGGGGGTGATTAGCTCCGATTTGCTCTGTAATGATTTGTCGCGGCGGAAGACTCGAGCAACCGCTAACACAAAGGATTTACTTGGTATCCACCCCAGACGGGTGACTAATCCAAGGATCCACTCTCCTCACTCTCTCATACACTATGAAAGATCTCCTTCTTGAGGTGGAGAAACCTCTTACAAGCTTTCACAAAGATACAACAAGAATCTAAGTAAATACAAAATGAAATCTTACAAGATTTACAATGATAATCTCAAGCTTTGCTTTCCTTGCTATCTTCAAGCTTGTGATTGCCTCTAGAACCTTGGAAATGCAGCAGCAATATCCTCCAAGGCTTCCCTTGAAATGGCACTGATGAAGGAGAAGAAGGGGAGAAGTGTTGTGGCTAAAAACCTGCGTGAAAACCCTTATACCCGACGCCTAGGGTTTCTGGATCGATTACCCAATCAATTACCACGTCAGATCTAGCCGTTCAACGGCTAGTTTTCAAACCGGAATCGATTAGCCAATCGATTACGAGTGTCCTGAATCGATTACCCAATCGATTCAGAACCCTTCTGTTCTCTCGCGCAAACTGCCCTAATCGATTAGCCAATCGATTACGAGTGTCCTGAATCGATTACCCAATCGATTCAGAACCCTTCTGTTCTCTCGCGCAAACTGCCCTAATCGATTAGCCAATCGATTACCGATACCCTGAATCGATTACCCAATCGATTCAGGACCCTTCTGTTCTGTCGCGCAAACTGCCCTAATCGATCAACTGATCGATTCACCCAATCGATTACCCAATCGATTAAGTCCGACCTAACTTGTTTTCACAAGCCTAGGATCCCCTACCAAGTGTCCGGTCAACCCCTTTGACCAACCTGGATTTCTACTGCCTAGCTCCCAGCTCGGACTTAACCTGGTTCCCAACCAGATTCGCCTAACCCTCGAGTTAGGTCTAGTCCCTCGGTAGACTTCCACCTTGCCAGCATGCGATCTCCCCGATCCATCTGGACTTCACCTAGTCCCACTAGGTCTTTTCCATGCCAGCGTGTGATCTCCCCGATCCACCTGGACTTCACCTAGTCCCACTAGGTGTGTCTAGTCCCACTAGGTCTTTTCCCATGCCAGCGTGCGATCTCCCCGATCCACCTGGACTTCACCTAGTCTCACTAGGTGTGTCTAGTCCCACTAGGTCTTTTCCCATGCCAGCGTGCGATCTCCCCGATCCACCTGGACTTCACCTAGTCCCACTAGGTGTGCCTAGTCCCACTAGGTCTTTTCCGTCAAGCCTCCAGTCAACCTTGACCCACTTGACATCATATGATATTCAAACATCATAAGACATTCAAACATCATTATCAAACATCGAAACATCCAACCTTAAGCTTACCAAGCTTACCAGACCTAAGCTCACCCGAGCCTAGTCAAACTAGGTCAACCTTGACCTAATCAAGATTACACCAACAGAGATCATACACAAGCTTTTTTCTCTGCCTCGACGTTCTTCATTGGGGGAAATCTGAAATGTAAGTTCTTTCTCTTCTCATTCTTACTTTTTTTTTGTTGAAGTATAAGATTACTCTGGTATCGTTCTTAGTTTTTCTTCTTCTTCTTCTTCTTTTAGTTCTTCTTCTTCTTCTTTGTGCAATCGTGCTTCTAGTTGGGAACTTGAAATCTGAGAAAATCTGAGCAGTCCACATATGAAATCACAGTCCACACACGAGCTTCTTTCTCAACCTCAAGCCCTCGACATTCTAAACAGAGAAAATCTTAGAAGTAAGTCTCTTCTTTCTCTTCTCTCAATCTATCTCTTTTTTTTTTCTCTAACAGCATTCTTAGTTTTTTTTTCTTTTTTTAGAAGAAATTACTTCTTGTTGTTTTAATCTGCCAAATCATTTTATTTCTTAAAGAAATAGAAGCTATTAAATATTGTTTTAGTAGAATAGTATTTATTTTGATAACTCTTGGAGTTTATCATTTTGCATAGTATAGCAATATTCATTTTCATGAAATTTATTTGAGAAATCTATTCTTTATTCCTGAAGATATAGTAATTTCATAGGATACAAAGAAATATATTCGAATAATTTATTGGGTTATTAATATTTTACAGCTATAATTTCTGATTTGATTTTCAAAGAATATGGCTAATTCTCCTCTAGCAGCAAATTCAGCTATTCAAGCTTCGTTAGATTCAAATGAGATACCACAACAGATAAGAGATAAAGGGGATAGTGTGAATAACAATGTAACTGAGGATGATAATTTAACTCCTAAATTAAAGAAACAAAAGAGATCTCATGTATGGTCAGAAATGATTGAGGTTGAGGATCCAAAAGGTGATAAGTATAAGTGCAAACATTGTCAACTATTTCTTGCAAAAATGAAGTCAGGTACTACAACACACTTAAAACGACACTTGGATCATTGTGCTAAACACTTGGAGTCTAAAAGGAAACTTGAAGATAAACTCAAACAACAACAACTATTGTTAGGCTTCGAAAGTGTTGATACAACTATGTCACCTTTGTTACATGATGGAAAATTTTGTATGAAACACATGAAAGAAGCATCTACTTCATGGATTTTAATGCATGAACATCCATTTACATTATTAGAAGAAGAAGGTTTTAATATGTTTTGTAGACGTGGAATGTCTGAGTGGACTCGTATATCACGAACAACGACAAAAAAGAATTGTATTGCAATATATGAAGCTGAGAAGAAACAATTGCATAATTTGCTGAAAAATGTAACAAAGATTAGCCTCACCTCAGATTTATGGAAGTCAAACAATCAAAAAATAGAGTACATGGTTATCAATGGTCATTGGATTGACACTTCTTGGAAATTGAATAAACGCGTTCTCAATTTTTTTCATATACCTCCTCCTTATAGTGGTCCTCAAATTTCAGATAGTCTTCTAAAGTGTGCAAGGACATAGGAGATTGAAAATAAGATATATACTGTTTCTGTTGATAATGCGAGTGCTAATGATGCTGCAATTAAATATATGAAGGAAGATTTTTTGAAAATAAATAAGAATCTGATTTGTGGGGGGAAATTATTCCATGTCCGGTGTTGTGTACATATTTTAAATCTTATAGCTAAGGATGACCTCAAATCCTCAATGAAATTAAGGATATTATTCATGTTATTCATCAGAGTGTGGATTTTATTAGAAGAACAGATGCTAGACTCATTCAATTTGCTGAAATTGTGAAGCAATTGAAATTACAAGAAAGAAAATTGATTGATGATTGTAAAACAAGATGGAATTCAACTTATGAGATGTTAAGAACAACAATTGCTTTCAAAGAAATTTTTCCAAGATTTAAAGATCGGGAACCTAACTACATTCATTGTCCAACAGAATCTGATTGGGAGAAATTGCTTAAAGTATTTTCAGTTTTGAAAGTTTTTTATCAAGCAACTAAAATTATTTCTGGAAGTGAGTATCCTACTGCCAATCTTTTTCTAAATGAAGTTTATCGAGTAAAAGTAATTTTGGATTAGAAATCTTGTGATGAGGAAGAGTTTATTAGAAAAATGGTGCAAAAAATGAAGGAAAAATTTGATAAATATTGGGGTGAATGTAATTTATTAATGCTTGTTGGTTCAGTTTTGGATACTAGATGCAAAATGCGATTACTTGAATTCACTTTTCCAAAACTTTATACGGTATTTGAATCAGAGAGTAATATTAGAGAGGTGTAAAAGCTTTTGTACGCAATTTACAAAGAATATACAGATGCAGCTGTTGAAAAGCTTAAGGATCAAAATCTAACTCTGAATCTCAATCTTGCAACAACACAACTCAAAATAATAGACAGCATGCTAACTTTTCATCTGGATGGTCTGAATTCTCATCTTATTTAAAAGAAATTGAAATGGTACAACCTGAAAAATCGGAGCTAGATGTGTATCTAGAGGAAGGGTGTCATAGGCATAATCCAAATAATGCATTTGATGCTCTTGGTTGGTGGAAGTTTAATACATGCAAATTTTCAGTGTTGTCAACTTTGGCTAGAGATATATTAGCAATACCCATTACCACAGTAGCTTCAGAGGCAACCTTTAGTGCTGGAGGCCGTGTTATTGACAAATATCGTGCTTCTTTAGCTCCTACAACTGTAGAAATGTTGATGTGTGGTGGAGATTGGTGTCGAAAACGATATGGAGTGACTAAAAGACTAAGGTATGCTACTGAAAGATTTGGCTTTCTTGTTTTACCTCCTATTAGAAAGTATATTTTTTTAAAAAATAAATGATACATATTATTCTTATCATTGTAGGTTGAAAAACAAGTTTTTACAATTGACTTGCCCATAGATTAAATGAATCATTCTGAGTTGAAACTTAAAAAATCTGTCTTACCATTGAGGTATAAATTTAGTTTAATGTTTAACCTTTTATATTTGAGTTTTCTAACTATTGTAACACTCATACATTTGATCTTGTAAAGTTTTACACAGATTGAAGAGGTAAGTATCAAACTTTTTTATTTTATGAAGCTTTTGTTGCTAAATGGAAATTGCTAGTAGCTTAATTGGGATATGTGTGGCAAATTGAAGATGGGAAGAAGTACTATTTTCTAAACTGGGAAATGTAATAGCAGAGTGATCAAGCTGGGTGGCAATTGGCATTATGAACATTTTATTTTGATCAGTTTGTGTTTGTATTTTTGAATTGGAAAATGTAGTGACATATTGTAGTATGAACTTTTTATTTCATCAGTTTGTTTTTGTTTTCTGATGAGAAATGTAGTGACAAATTGAAGCTAAGCTTGAGATTTGTAAAATTTTCAGTTATCATTTGGGCTTTCTAATCTTTTAATATGGAAATATTGTTTGCGTACTTGTTAAAAATATCAGAGTGCAGTGGGTGCAACAAACACCATATGGAATGTACCAATACTTCATTAAGGTAGGTCTTATTATAATATTTTCTTTTCACTTTTCCGATTGGATGCTTGAAGCCCTAGTATCATATTGTCATGCAGTGTTTGTTAGTGATATGAGAGAAGTGTCCTAAGGCAATCGCCTTATGATTGTAAACATTTATTTTAATAAATGATAATTCACTATTTGAGTATACATGTTTGTGTATTTGATTGGGATCTTAAACTCATCTACTGAATGCCCGCAATACAATTCACAGCATAAGAGAATTTGTGATGGGATCACAACTAGTGATTATCTCTACATGTGCAATTGTGAAGTAT
The DNA here is from genome assembly GCA_024364735.1 of Boesenbergia rotunda. NCBI lineage: Eukaryota > Viridiplantae > Streptophyta > Magnoliopsida > Zingiberales > Zingiberaceae > Boesenbergia > Boesenbergia rotunda. The sequence goes on along the minus strand of JAGFNQ010006554.1, from coordinate 17,175 downwards.
TGAAAGTATCCCTAGTCGATGAATTGATAAAAATGGACACTATCAATTCTGTTGAGACTAGCATGGGTTATTCTCTAATCAGCTGATTCTCACTGGCTCGGTACAATCCGAGGGACGCGGAAGCTGCGGAAGAGTACGCCGGTGGAGCGAGAAGGACGTGCGCGGTGTCCGAGGGATGAGAAGCCGGGAGGAAGGACGCTCGAGGGGCGAAAGGCCGGAGTTGGGTTCGGGTGAGCCTAACTCCGGTTGGCCGGAAATCACCCAGAAGATGAACCAAAAGACTGGTCAGTTTGACCAAGTCAAATCAGGCACCTGAAACAAAAAGAATTATATTTGTTGCTGTGAAGATTCGAACCAGCAACCTCGCCTACATATATCACCAGTCTTACCGACTAGGATAAAGAAGAGATATGATTAAAGTTGTTGCGAGCAAATGATAAAGTAATTTATCTGTTGCGAGCAGAAGACAAAGTTATCTCTTAAAGGATAACTTTATCCTTTAATCAGATCCAATGGATGCAGTTTAATCCCATCCAAGATCAGCCATCCAGATTACATCCATGGATCAACGGCCAAGAGAAAATTCCTCAACAATCAACAATCCAGATTTATTCTCTTAGGCTATAAATAGGCTTAGAGTTTCAACCTTTTAATTCATTCAATTAATTCATTTCTTGTAAATTCTCTAAAAGTCTAGCGTGCTATTTTTGTAAGGCTTCTCCGCCATAAGGAGATTTTTATTGAGTGTCCACTGCCTTGGAAGCAACGTTCTCAGTTGCAACCAAGTTTCTTTTTTAAAGACGAGTGCCTCCACTTTTATAAATTTTTTTTCTGTCTATTCACTCCCCTCTAGCCAGTCCAACCCGATCCAACAAGTGGTATCAGAGCCAAGGTCGCCGCAGAAGGACTAATCACCGACTGCAGCAATTTCAAGAAAAATGGTTGGAGCCGTAATCTACCCGTCGAAGTTTGAGGGGGAGTTCGCGATGTGGAAGCGCCGAATGCAGGTATTTTTTAAAACTGATATTGAATTGCTAATAATTATGAAAAATGGTTTTTCAGTTCCTAAAGACAACAACGGCAAGGATAAAGAAATAGAATCATGGACCAAGAAGGAGAAATCAGACTTTGAAGCAAATGGCAAAGCTGAATTTCATCTACTAGCTGTTCTTCCCGCGCAAGAAGTTAACTGCATCGAAAATTACAACTCGGCAAAAGAGCTATGGGAGAAATTCCTAGAATTGCATGAAAGTACCTCAGAGCCAAAACTGAAGGCCACTTGGGACGAGTCCTCGTCAGAGGAATCAGAAGGTCAAGAATACGCGGGACTTGCGTTAATGGCAAATCATCAAGAAGGGAGCACTGATGAAGGGGGAGAGATGTCAGAAGAAACTGACGACGAAGAAAGAACCTCGCTTTTCGAAAGCGACCCGGTAAGTGAGGTCTGTTTTCTTCCTCATGATCAATTATATGCAGGAGTAAAGCCTTGCTTAAATCTAATTGTAGATTAGAAAAAGACAATTTGAAATTGAAAAATGAATTGACACTTACTTTCTCTTCTGAAATTTTAAAAAATGAAAATAGTAATTTGAAAAACTTAGTGCAAAAATTAGAACTTGATATTGCACATTTACGCCAAAAGAAAAATAGCTTTCCTGATAATTTAAATTGGTATTTTAAAAATCATAAGGGTCAATTTAAAAATGTGTCCAAAAGCTATATTCCGCCTAAGTTTTTAATTAATCCTGTAGACAAGAACTTATTTTGGGTTCCTAAATTTGTATTAAACTGAATTTTTTTTGTTATTATATATGTGCGCATTTTTTTTCTCTAACAAAAATTATATCATTATTTTTTTTTGCACAATTATGTTGTCTATCTACTGAAAATTCTTTTAAATTTATTGAATATTTTTTTTCTCTCAAAATTTAAAATTAAGAGTTTAGGGGGAAATTCATTATAATTTTTTTAAAAAATATTTTTCGAAGCAATTTTTCGAATTTTTTTTTAAATTTATTCTTCAAAAACTCTTATGTGTTGGTTTGCCATTTTTGGACTTGATGAACGAATTTAAAACTCAAAATATTTGTCCAAACTCATATTTCATCTTCAACTTTAACAAAAACTATTTAGATTTTTTTTATTGAAATATGATTTATTTTAATTTTCAAAATTCGATAGAAAAAGATTTTGACCATATCTGATTTTTTTTGGATCTCCTCATCAACTGTGGATTTTATCAAAAAAAAATTTAGATTTTTAAAATTTTTTTTAACAAAAAAATGGAATTAACTTTGAAAAAAATATGTCATTTTAAATTTGAAAAATCTGTATCAACACGCTTTTTTTTTAACTTAGAAAATTTTTTATCGCACTCAAAAATTTTTCTTCCCTACTTATATTTCCCAATTTTTTGATGTGATCAAAGGGGGAGGAATAGTACTAAGTTAAGGGGTAGAATTTTAATTTACTTGAAATTTAAGTTTTTTTGAACTTAAACTGTTTACATTATTATGTATGTTTTTTTTATTTTGATTACCCTAATTTAACTTGGATTGATACACATCAAAAAGGGGGAGATTATAAGTACCCCTGGTTGATTTTGATGTGATCAACCGATTTAAGTTAGGTCCTGGTATGTTTAATCCCTCTGCTAAGTGTACAGGAGCTTAGGTACAGAGGAAGTCGAGCGTAAGACGTAGCGGACGAGAAGGATTGTGCGGGGAAGTGAGCCGACGGGCTCGGTACAATCCGAGGGACGCGGAAGCTGCGGAAGAGTACGCCGGTGGAGCGAGAAGGACGTGCGCGGTGTCCGAGGGATGAGAAGCCGGGAGGAAGGACGCTCGAGGGGCGAAAGGCCGGAGTCGGGTTCGGGTGAGCCTAACTCCGGTTGGCCGGAAATCACCCAGAAGATGAACCAAAAGACTGGTCAGTTTGACCAAGTCAAACCAGGCACTTGAAACAAAAAAAAATTTATTTGTTGCTGTGAAGATTCGAACCAGCAACCTCGCCTACATATATCACCAGTCTTACCGACTGGGATAAAGAAGAGATATGATTAAAGTTGTTGCGAGCAAATGATAAAGTTATTTATCTGTTGCGAGCAGAAGACAAAGTTATCTCTTAAAGGATAACTTTATCCTTTAATCAGATCCAATGGATGCAGTTTAATCCCATCCAAGATCAGCCATCCAGATTACATCCATGGATCAACGGCCAAGAGAAAATTCCTCAACAATCAACAATCCAGATTTATTCTCTTAGGCTATAAATAGGCTTAGAGTTTCAACCTTTTAATTCATTCAATTAATTCATTTCTTGTAAACTCTCTAAAAGTCTAGCGTGCTATTTTTGTAAGGCTTCTCCGTCATAAGGAGATTTTTATTGAGCGTCCACTGCCTTGGAAGCAACGTTCTCAGTTGCAACCAAGTTTCTTTTTTAAAGACGAGTGCCTCCACTTTTATAATTTTTTTTCCGTCTATTCACTCCCCTCTAGCCAGTCCAACCCGATCCAACATGAAGAGCAGGCGAGATCCGAAAGGTTCGAAGTCTCCAGACTCCTCTTCACCACTAAGATGCAGGAAGGCACTTCTGCCTCGCAGTTTGTGTTAAAGATGTTGGGGTACATTGAGCGACTGAACACACTCGGTTTTGCAATGGATCATGAACTAAGTATTGACTTAATTCTGAGTTGTTTGCCCAAAAGTTATTCACAATTTGTGATGAACTATCGGATGAACAAACTAGAGACTACTATTCCTGAGTTGCTCAACCTGCTGAAGACTGTAGAGCCTTCTGTAAAGCCGGATCAAAAGGCGGTACTGTTAGTTGGTTCCTCGAAGAAAGGTTCTAAGAGGAAGGCCAAAGAACAGAATAAAGGAAAGAAGAAAAAGGCTAAAAAAGACTGAAAAGAAACCAAAAGGAACTTGCCATCATTGTGGCAAGGAGGGTCACTGGCGAAGAAACTGCAAGGTTTATCTTGAGTCCTTGAAGAATAAGGCATCCGATGCCCCATCCTCTTCAGGTATCTTCGTCATTGAATGTCACTCAATTTTCTCAAATACCTGGGTACTTGATACTGGGTGTAGCTCACATATATGTAATGACATACAGGGGCTAATGAATTGAAGAAGACTCGTCAGGGGAGAAGCGGATTTGCGAGTTGGAAATAGAGCAAATATTGCTGCTATTGCCATCGGAACATATTTGCTAAAGCTCCCGACTGGACGTGTCTTAGAATTGGATAATTGTTATTTTGTTCCTTCGTTAATAAAGAACATTGTATCTATTTCATGTTTGAATGAAAAGGGTTATCATTTAACTTTTAGTAACAATTGTTGTTACATAACTTTAAATGGCGTTCTTTATGGGAATGGAATTTTGTGCAATGGTATCTACACGTTAGATTTATCCAGTGACGTTTTCAATATCGAAGTTAGCAACAAACGTGCTCGAATAGATAATCGAATAGACTCCTACACTTGACATTGTCGTCTTGGCCATGTAAGTAAGAAACCCATGACCGAATTACACCGATGTGGAATTTTGGAATCATTTAAACCCGGTTCATTTGATACATGCGAATCATGCTTAAAAGGCAAGATGACCAAATTACCCTTTTCCAGAAAAGGTAATCCAGTGGGAGAATTGTTTGGTCTAATACATACTAATGTATGTGGACCAATGTCAACTCTTGCACAAGGAGGCTATAGCTACTTCATCACCTTTATCGATGATCACTCACGATTCGGGTACGTGTTCTTGATGAAACACAAATCTGAAGCCTTTGAGAAATTCAAAGAGTTCAGAAATGAAGTAGAGAAACAGCTTGGCAAAAGTATTAAGATACTTCGATCCGATCGGGGTGGTGAATACTTGAGTCAAGAGTTTCAAGATTATCTTAGGGACAATAGGATATTGTCCCAATGGACTCCGCCATATACACCACAGCATAATGGTGTATCTGAGAGGCGCAACCAAACCTTGATGGACATGGTTAGGTCGATGATGAATCATGCAACTCTTCCAAAATCCTTTTGGGGCTATGCACTTAAGACAGCTGTTTACTTGCTAAACAGAATCCCAACCAAGGTAGTCTCTACTACTCCATATGAGACATGGAACAGTAAGAAACCCCACTTAACTCACCTTAAGATATGGGGTTGTCCTGCTTATGTGAGCAGATTGTATCAGACAAATTGGATGCTAAGTCTGATAAATGTCTATTTATTGGATACCCTAAGGAAACGAAGGGTTACCAATTCTATCATCCCTTGGAACAAAAGGTGTTTATTTCAAGGCATGCTGTATTTCTGGAAAAAGAATTTCTTTTACAAGAAAATAGTGGGAGTGGCATTGAACTTGATGAAGTTCAAGAAACTCCAATAGACATTATAGAGTCACCTAGTCTAGACCCACAACCAATAACTCATAATGATGAGCTATCAGTTGAACCTAAAACTACACCACCTCTTCGTAGATCTGATAGGACACGCAATATTCCAGAGAGATACGGATTTCTCGTAAGTGAATCGAACGACGTGCTACTCATAAGCGATGACGAACCTATCAATTATGAAGATGTTCTGAAAAGTTCAGAAAGGGACAAATGGCTTGAAGCCATGAAGTCGGAAATGGATTCCATGTACGAAAACCAAGTATGGGACTTGGTTAACCCACCTGAAGGGATTAAGCCCATAGGGTGCAAGTGGGTTTTCAAGAAGAAAACCGACATGGAAGGTAATGTAGTTACCTTTAAGGCTAGATTAGTGGCAAAGGGATATCGTCAGAAATAAGGAATTGATTATGACGAAACCTATTCGCTAGTAGCTATGCTTAAATCTATTCGGATGCTCCTAGCCATAGCAGCTCATTATGATTATGAGATATGACAAATGGATGTGAAAATAACTTTCCTTAATGGAAACCTGCTTGAGGATGTATACATAATACAACTTGAAGGTTTCACATCGGTTGACAAAACCAAAGTATGCAAGCTTCGACGATCCATATATGGATTGAAGCAAGCATCTAGGAGCTGGAACATCCGTTTTGATGAGACAATCAAAGAGTTTGATTTCTTACAAAATCCTGACGAACCTTGTGTGTACAAGAAGGTTAGTGGGAGTGCAGTCGTATTCCTAGTATTATATGTCGATGACATGTTACTTATAGGAAATGATATATCAGTCTTACAGACAGTTAAAATTTGGTTGTCTTAAACTTTCTCCATGAAAGACCTGGGAGAAGCAACCTATATCCTTGGGATTAGAATCTATAGAGATAGATCAAAACGGTTGCTTGGTCTTTCGCAGTCTACATATATAGACCGAGTGCTAAAAAGGTTTAGCATGCCGGAATCCAAGAAAGGTTACCTTCCCATCAGGCATGGGATCAACCTTTCAAAGTCTATGTGTCCGCGCACAGAAGACGAGAGGATTTGCATGAATAAGATTCCTTATGCATCCGCGATAGGATCTATAATGTATGCTATGTTATGTACAAGGCCCGATGTATCGTATGCTTTGAGCGTCACAAGCAGATACCAGTCGGATCCAGGAATGGATCATTGGGCGGCTGTTAAAACAATCCTTAAGTACTTAAGAAGAACTAAGGATGTGTTCCTAATATATGGAGAAGGAGATATGGTAATACATGGGTATACAGATGCCAGTTTCCAGACAGATAAGGATGACTCCAAATCTCAGTCTGGATACGTATTTACTTTGAATGGAGGCGTAATAAGTTGGAAAAGTTCCAAACAAGACACCGTAGCAGATTCTACCACGGAAGCGGAATATATCGCAGCTTCGGAAGCAGCGAAGGAAGCAGTCTGGATCAAGAAGTTTGTCTCCGAACTTGGAGTGGTTCCAACCATTGATGAAGCAGTGTCGGTTTACTGCGACAACAATGGAGCTATTGCACAAGCAAAGGAACTAAGGTCTCATCAGCGATCCAAACACGTGCTTCGCCGCTATCATCTGATCAGAGAGATTATAAGTAGGAATGATATACAAATTGAGAAAATTCCCACTGAAAGGAATTTAGCGAATTCTTTAACTAAGGCCTTACCTCAAAACAAGTTTGAGGGTCATGTTAGAGCCTGTGGTATTAGATACCGTAGCGATTGGCATTAGGCCAAGTGGGAGTTTGTTAGTGATATGAGAGAAGTGTCCTAAGGCTAAGGCAATCGCCTTATGGTTGTAAACATTTATTTTAATAAATGATAATTCACTATTTGAGTATACATGTTTGTGTATTTGATTGGGATCTTAAACTCATCTACTGAATGTCCGCAATACAATTCACAGCATAAGAGAATTTGTGATGGGATCACAACTAGTGATTATCTCTACATGTGCAATTGTGAAGTATTGAAAGTATCCCTAGTCGATGAATTGATAAAAATGGACACTATCAATTCTGTTGAGACTAGCATGGGTTATTCTCTAATAGCTGATTCTCACTGGCTGGTGACATTGGGATGTCCGGAGATAAACATGGATGCTAGTTAAGGGAACTAGTTCATTGGAGTGACTAGCTGTAAAACTTCATATGGTTATCTATACAGATATGTCAATGAAGTTCTTACTGCAGCTTAAGTGCGATGTTCCTTTGACTTGCGGTGTTCAAGTCATCTTGGTCATGGAGACTTATACTTTAACATCTTAAGCAAGCATCTCCAAGGAGGTGTGGACCCAGGATGATTGGGTATAAGCCGAAGTGCCCGAAGATGTTTGAACAGCCTACAAAGGATTCACCACTCCTTGCGAGGAGATGTATACCCAGGCCTATCGTCGGATTGTTACTCAAAGCCTCTGGCCAGAGCATATCATGTTTAGAGTGTGAGTCTCTTAAATACATGAGAGTAATTAGAAATCCAAAGGACAAGAAAGACACTACTTGGGCTAGGTGTGACGTAGTCAGTCTAGTGGGGACTGACACAAACAGACCATGTCCTGAACCAAGTGGGTATAAGATGGTGAAGGAAATGGGGCACGATTCATTAGAGCTGCTGAAGGGTTTCAGAATTACTTCTGAGGTCAAACCGTTGATCTTTCGATTAATTGGGGGTCATGATGTACTACTAGGTGCCACTCATGATCGTTCTATAATTAGTTGATTATAGACGGCTAACATAAATCGAAAGCCTATTTAGTCACACGCACTACGAGTAATCCGAGGGATTTAAAACGAGTTGAAAATTAAATTTTCCAATCAAGAGAAATAAGTCGAATCTGAGTTAATCAGAGGCGCAACGGAAACTTAAAATGGCTAAGTCTTTTGAAGGCTTATTGGGCGAATTAAATGAGTTTAATTCGCGATTGGTTCGGCTCGGTTTGGCCGGCCAAAGAGGGTGCCAATCCCCTTTGGTTTGGCCGGCCACATAAAAGGGGAGAAACCAATTTATTTGGTTTAATTAATAAAATAAATCTAGCGCGATTTGTTTTATAAATTATGGATAAATAAATTTGTGTAAAGAAATTTATATAAATAAATTTATAGAAATTTATTCTTTTATGGAAATTAAAATGATCCATGAAATGATTTATTTTAATTTTATAAAATCAATTATGAATTGATTTTTCCATAATAAGAAAGTTTATAAATTTCTTATAAAATTTATTCCATAATAAAAGGAGAGAAGGTATTTGTTTTATTATAAAGTTAGTTATAATAAAACTTGGCTTAAACGGAATAATTAATAAGAGAATTTATAGGATAAATTTCTTATGAAAAATTCCGTTAAAGAGAGACTTGGCAAGGGAAAGGCTACTATATAAAGGAACCAAAGGCAAGCCTTGAATTCCTAATTGAGTAATCAAGAGATTAGTAGCTTCCTCTCTTTCTCTCTTAATCTCTCCTTCTCGCTTCCCCTTAGGGCAGGCACCCACATCCCCTCCTCCTAGGGTCGGCGCCCAAGCTACTCCACCTAGGGACGGCGCCTCCTCTTCCTAGGGCCGGCGCAAGCAACCATCACCAAGAAGGAGCCGAAGAAGAAGAAGAAGCGGATCGCATCTCCTTCCTTCCCGGAATTTAGATTCCGATTCTTGGTGGTTAGTTTCCTATCTTTTCTCTTGTTGTTCTAGTTGTGTCTTTAGAGAATCTAGTAGTTCTCGTCGGCACAAAACTCGTGACTTTGTGAAGTCATCCCAAAGAGAACTCGGCATGGACGCGAATAGAGGCGGAGCTTCCAAGGGACGCTACGGTTGGATCTCGTCCCTTACTTCGAGTTACGCGAGGTAATAAGTAAATGTTGGTGAGAGCCCTAGAGCCGATCATGTAATGATTGCATGGACTAATTTGTATCATATTCCTATGTATAAATAAAGGCATGGTTTATGGTTATTATACTTACGTGTATTTGTGCCAATTAACTAAGTATAATAATGTCCTTGAGTAGAAGGTTCTTATCTATATCAATCGATTGGTTGAATCGATAGCGAGATGATATAGAGAACACTACTCTAAATAATTCCTAGTCAAGTATTAACATTCTAGGACAATGTTAATACGTAGAGGCTAGCATGTAAGTCAACATGATGACTTGATCTCACAAGTCATGGATATAGAGATATCAAGTTGACACATGGGTATGCATTGGAGAATGTATACTGAAGACCCGCCATGAGAAAGTATCATGGATCGTTATATGAGTGTCATATACTTTCTCATGTGGCTATTAGTATGACTATTAGTCCTTGGACCTGAAGTCACCATGGATTCCTACATAAGGAGTTACGTACTTTGGCTTCGTCAAACGTCACCCGTAAATGGGTGGACTATAAAGGCGATTACTGGGTATGTAACAAATTATGGAGAGGGATGTGAGTGATGTAGATGGGATCTATCCCTCCTATATGACGGGAGCGATATCGTATTCTTGATAGAGTTAGACCACAAAGTGCATGGCCATGCCCAAGTGAGTCAATATGAGATATTGAACTCATTTGATTAGTGTGAGTCTACTTGGAGTTCAAGATATAGATTGACTCGAGGATGACACGGTCTATGCCTCAATTGAGTCAACCTAGATATCATGGATAGAGGGACATTATCATATATTGTGAGAGTCACAATTATTAGTCACAAGGTGATGTTGGATCTCAACATTCTTGTAACTTGGGTAGCAATGATGTGTTGCTAGATACCGCTCATTGCTTATGTTTCTAAGAGGTTAGAAGCATTGCCAACGTTACAAGAACCTATAGGGTCACACGCAAAGGACAAATAGATGGAGAAAAATTGAAGTCAAGTTTGACTTGGCTAAATATGGAAAGTCCATAAAAGGCAAGTTTGACTTGACCTAAATCCAAATCAAGTTTGACTTGACTTGGTTCCACTTCAAGTTAGACTTGACATGGGAGAAGAAGTGAAGTCAAGTTTGACTTGGCTAAATATGGAAAGTCCATAAAAGGCAAGTTTGACTTGACCTAAATCCAAATCAAGTTTGACTTGACTTGGTTCCACTTCAAGTTAGACTTGACATGGGAGAAGAAATGGAGTCAAGTTTGACTTGACTATTTATGGAAAGTCCATAAAAGGCAAGTTTGACTTGACCAAAACCCACCTCACCTTTGTTTGACCAAGTGTTGACTTGGTTTTCCCCCCATTTGAATTTCGAATTCAAATTGAAAGGGGATATGGAAGGCCACCTAATGGCACTTAATAGCCATTATGGCCGGCCACCTAATGGCCATTAATGGCCATTAAGTGGCCGGCCACCATGAGGAAACAAAACCGATGTTTTGGTTTCATTTTGGGTGTGAGGCTTTTCTTCTTCTCTCTGGATTATTGGTGGTAGTGCTTCTTCGACCTCTTCTCTTGGCCGAAAGCTAGAGGGTGCTAGCACACCTAAGCTTTTGATCCATCTTCATTTGTTCGCGTGGATACGTATAGAGGAGTGTCTGCTTTGACACTCTAAGAGATCCGGCGGCCTTTTGGACAAGCGGGAAAGCGAAGGGCTACGCGTCAAGGGTAATGATTCTTATCATGTAGATCTAATGTAGATTAAACTCGTACTCGTAATTTTTTTATGTTCGCACGGATCCGTGGCCGAACTTCTGGGGTTTCCGCAACGCAAAAAGCGGTTTTTGCGGCCTAGAATTTCTAACAGTGGTATCAGAGCCACGTGCGAACCTTGTACGAGTTTAAATTTGTTTTTTTTTGTATTAGATACAAAATTTACAGACAAATAATATTCTGTGATTTTTCGAAATTTATAGAATTTATGGGTATTTTTCTCATGAAGTCGAAGCAACAAGTGTTCGGACACTTGTAGGCTTCACCGATCGAGAAAAACTTTCCGAAACGGAAAGATCTCGCTATAATTTTTCGGGACAGCGGCTTAAGTTGCTGTAAGGTGATTTTGGGACACTCGCGAAATTCATTTCGCGAGTAGGGGCGCTGCCCCTAACCCCGCGAGGGGCATTGTCCCGCAATCGTGCCCGAAAATCGTGTAGCGGGACCGTTACGGAAGGTAACTCATAATATTGTAAAATTGTCGAAAAATTATAGAAATTTATTTAAAATACATAATTTGGAATTATGTATGGATTTGTGATGATCATGGCCCAATAAAAACCCAATATGATTGGAATGTGTTGTAATTCATATTACGGTCTGCGTACCGTTTTTGTGGTTGTGCGTGTTGTATAGTGTATGCGACCTGCGAGTCGGCTTCTTTTATTTTATTTCTGTATTTTCTTATTTTGTAATGTCCAAAATGAAGACGATGGATGGTCCATCCGAAGACGGAGTTATGGAGGGAGCCGACGACACGTGGCGGTCAAAGGAGAAGCTTGGAGAAGCGAAACCCTAGGTTGACCGTCCGATCTTCTCATTGGCTTGAGAAGATCGTAGTAGGGCCATGATCCAATCACAAATTAAATTATTTTATTATTTGCTTGTATGTGATGCATGCTAGAGTAAAATAATTAGAGCCTTGTGTATATGATACACCCTCTCTCTTGCGATTAGATTCGATCTAATTCAAATCAACTCCGACTCGTAAATGCCTACCAAGTTTTGATACCTATCACTACCTCGATCATTTGTTGTTGTTGAATCTGCCAAAGCAGAGCAACACATTTAATCTTGGTAGGGTACGGAGGGACAATCTTGGTCCCGCCTATCACGGCTTGGGTGAGAACAAACTCAATCAGATTGAGTGAAACTAGTTAACTCGGTCGGATCGAGTCTAACTATAGGCATATTCCAATCGTTGGAAAGGTAGGATAAAAATCGCATTTATATTAAAACTTGGGCGATTTAGCCAAAGCTAACTCAAGTTTTTATGTAAATGTAAATTTTAATCCTATAAACAAGAGTTGCATAGAGATGTAATCGGTAAATTGTTACCTACCGATCGTACTAAGTCTTGGGCGATTTAGCCAAAGCTAACTCAAGGCTTAGTATGATGTGGATCTTGTCCCACTATATTATAGTTAAATTAGATAGAATCTTGTAGCGTGGTTTGACCACATCTATGACTTGATTCTACAAAATTTCTATAATTCAGTGGGAGAATCGTTTAATTAAAGGCCTAATTAAATGATAGTTGGAATGTGATAATTTATTTTCTGCATTTTATTGTTGTAGATTGCCATGTCGACAAACGCAAATACTCTCTCCCTGCGATCTGTCCTTGAGAAGGACAAGCTCAACGGAGCAAACTTCCTGGACTGGTACAGGAACTTGAGAATAGTTCTCAAGCAAGAACGTAAACTGTACGTTCTGGAGCAGCCTATTCCCGAGGCACCTCCTGCCAGTGCCACGCGAGCTGACCGTGATGCTCACAAGAAGCATCAAGATGACGCATTAGATGTGTCATGCCTTATGCTCGCAACCATGAACTCTGAGCTTCAGAAGCAACATGAGTTAATGGATGCTTTCGATATGGTTGAGCATCTGCGTCAACTGTATCAAGGACAAGCAAGGCACGAGAGATTTGAGATCTCTAAGGCACTGTTTCAGTGCAAGATGCAAGAAGGGACTCCCGTAGGTCCCTATGTACTCAAGATGATTGGGTACATAGAGAATCTGCAGAGATTGGGATTCCCACTGGGCCAAGAGCTGGCCACAGACTTGATCTTGCAGTCCCTACCCGAAAGTTATAGTCAATTTGTCATGAACTGGAACATGAACGAAATTGACAAGCCCCTGCCTGAGATGCTCAGCATGTTGAGAACTGCTGAGCTCAATCTTAAGAAGGCCAAGCCCATTTTGATGGTGCAGAAGGACAAAGGTAAGGGCAAGCCCAAAGGCAAGGGAAAGTCTCAAGCCAAGGGCAAGGGCAAGGGCAAAGCACTGAAACCCAAAGGAGGGGTTGCCAAGGATGCTACCTGCTTCCACTGTGGTGAGACCGGACACTGGAAGCGGAACTGCAAGAAATATATGGAAGATCTCCAGAAGAAGAGAAGTCAGACTTCTACTTCAGGTATTCATGTTATAGAAGTCAATTTGTCTATTTCTACATCATGGGTATTAGATACCGGATGTGCTTCTCACATTTGTACTAATGTGCAGGCGCTGAGAAATAGCAGGACATTGACAAAGGGCGAGGTGGACTTACGAGTTGGCAATGGAGCAAGAGTTGCTGCTGTTGCTACAGGAGTTTATATGCTATCTCTGCCCTCTGGGCTTGTACTAGAGTTAGATGATTGTTATTATGTGCCTGCTCTGACTAAGAACATAGTTTCTGTTTCTTGTTTAGACAAGAAAGGATTTTCGTTTATAATAAAGAACAAATGTTGTTCAGTTTATTTGAATGAAATGTTCTATTGTAGTGCACCTCTGATGAACGGACTCTATCTTCTAGACTTAGAAAACCCTATCTATAACATAAATACCAAAAGGCTCAAGTCTAATGACTTGAACCAAACCTATATCTGGCACTGTCGCTTAGGCCATATAAATGAGAGTCGCCTATCCCAGCTCCATAGAGATGGTTTGCTGGACTCATTTGATTTTGAATCATTTGAGACATGCGAGTCTTGCCTTCTTGGCAAGATGACCAAGACTCCATTCAGTGGACACAGCGAAAGAGCAACCGATTTGTTAGGTCTTATACATAGCGATGTATGTGGCCCTTTCAATGTTGCTGCCAGAGGTGGTTATAGTTACTTCATTACATTTACTGATGATTTCAGTAGATATGGTTATGTGTACTTGATGACACATAAGTCAGAATCCTTTGAAAAGTTCAAAGAATTCAAGAATGAAGTACAAAACCAGCTTGGCAGGAGTATTAAAATACTTCGATCAGATCGAGGTGGAGAATACCTCAGCCATGAGTTCCGTGACTATCTAGCTGAGTGTGGGATTCTGTCCCAACTCACTCCTCCTGGAACACCACAATGGAATGGTGTGTCCGAAAGGAGGAATCGTACCCTATTAGATATGGTGCGATCCATGATGAGTCACACAGATCTTCCTATATCCTTTTGGGGATATGCTCTGGACACGGCAGCCTTCACTCTTAACCGTGTTCCATCAAAGGCTGTAGTAAAGACACCATATCAGATATGGACTGGGAAGAGTCCCCAGATGTCTTTTATGAGGATTTGGGGTTGTGAGGCTTACGTTCGACGTCAAGTCTCAGACAAACTGGGACCCAAATCTGATAAGTGCTATTTTGTAGGATATCCCAAGGAAACGAAGGGATATTACTTCTACATTCCCAGTCAGCACAAAGTGTTTGTGGCGAAGACTGGGGTTTTTCTAGAAAGGGACTTTGTTTCTAGAAAAACTAGTGGGAGTACGTTCGATCTTGAAGAACTTCAAGATATGGACCAAAGCACTGAGGCCTTGATGGAGGTTGAACAGGAACCACAAAGTGTTGTGGATCATGAGGTTGTTACACAAGGAGTTATGGAACAACATCCTGTTCAAGTAGACCTACCTCTTCGCAGGTCTGGTAGGGTACGTCATCAGCCTGAGAGATATTCATTTCTCTTGTCTGATGACAATGACGTTGTGCTCATTGAGAATGAGCCTACAACCTATCAGGAAGCTGTGATGAGCCCAGACTCTGAGAAATGGCTTGAGGCCATGAGATCCGAGATGGATTCCATGTACACCAACCAAGTTTGGACCTTGGTTGATCCACCTGAAGGGGTAAAACCCATTGGGTGTAAGTGGGTCTTTAAGAGAAAGACTGACATGGGAGGACTTACGCATACCTATAAGGGTAGACTGGTAGCAAAGGGTTTCAAACAAATTCATGGTATTGACTATGATGAAACCTTTTCTCCAGTAGCGATGTTCAAGTCCATTCGGATCATGCTTGCTATTGCAGCATACCACGATTATGAGATCTGGCAGATGGATGTCAAAACCGCGTTCCTGAATGGGAACCTACTCGAGGATGTGTACATGACACAACCTGAGGGTTTTGTAGATCCAAAGCATACTGGCAGAGTATGCAAGCTGCAAAGGTCCATTTATGGACTAAAGCAAGCTTCTCGGAGCTGGAATCTTCGATTCGATGATGCAATCAAACAGTTTGGTTTCATCAAGAATGAAGATGAACCCTGTGTCTACAAGAGGGTTGAAGGAAACATAGTAGTTTTCCTCATATTGTATGTGGATGACATACTACTCATTGGGAATGATATTCCTATGCTTCAGTCTGTGAAGACTTGGCTGGGGAATTGTTTCTCAATGAAGGACTTAGGTGAAGCAGCCTGTATTTTAGGCATCAAGATCTATAGAGATAGATCTAAGAGATTGCTTGGCCTAAGTCAGAGTACATACATTGACAAGGTCTTACTTCGGTTTGCCATGCAGAATTCCAAGAAAGGATTTCTGCCTATGTCACATGGTATGAGTCTTTCGAAGACTCAAAGTCCCTCTTCTAGAGAGGAGAGAGACCGCATGGATCAGATCCCTTATGCCTCGGCCATAGGATCTATCATGTACGCCATGCTATGTACTCGTCCTGATGTCTCGTATGCTTTAAGTATGACGAGCAGATACCAGTCAGATCCAGGTGAGCGTCACTGGATAGCGGTCAAGAATATTCTTAAGTACTTGAGAAGGACTAAAGAATATTTCTTGATATATGGAGGCGATGAGGAGCTAACTGTAAAGGGTTACAGTGATGCCAGCTTCCAAACCGACCAGGATGATTATCGGTCGCAGTCAGGGTTCGTGTTTTGTCTGAATGGCGGCGCTGTGAGCTGGAAGAGTTCGAAGCAGGACACAGTTGCTGATTCTACAACAGAGGCTGAGTATATTGCTGCATCAGAGGCAGCAAAGGAGGCAGTTTGGATCCGCAAGTTCGTTGCAGAGCTTGGGGTGGTTCCTAGCATTGCAGATCCCATAGAGCTCTATTGTGACAATAATGGAGCTATTGCGCAGGCTAAGGAACCTCGCTCACACCAGCGGACCAAACATATACTACGGCGCTTCCATCTCATTCGAGAGATCATCGATAGAGGAGATGTGAAGATATGCAGAGTACCCACAGAGGCGAATGTCGCAGATCCCCTGACCAAGGCTTTGGCACAGACAAAGCATGATGGTCACACTAGATCATTGGGTATTAGATACTACAGTGATTGGCACTAGTGCTAGTGGGAGATTGTTGGTGAGAGCCCTAGAGCCGATCATGTAATGATTGTATGGACTAATTTGTATCATATTCCTATGTATAAATAAAGGCATGTTTTATGGTTATTATACTTACGTGTATTTGTGCCAATTAACTAAGTATAATAATGTCCTTGAGTAGAAGGTTCTTATCTATATCAATCGATTGGTTGAATCGATAGCGAGATGATATAGAGAACACTACTCTAAATAATTCCTAGTCAAGTATTAACATTCTAGGACAATGTTAATACGTAGAGGCTAGCATGTAAGTCAACATGATGACTTGATCTCACAAGTCATGGATATAGAGATATCAAGTTGACACATGGGTATGCATTGGAGAATGTATACTGAATGACCCGCCATGAGAAAGTATCATGGATCGTTATATGAGTGTCATATACTTTCTCATGTGGCTATTAGTATGACTATTAGTCCTTGGACCTGAAGTCACCATGGATTCCTACATAAGGAGTTACGTACTTTGGCTTCGTCAAACGTCACCCGTAAATGGGTGGACTATAAAGGCGATTACTGGGTATGTAACAAATTATGGAGAGGGATGTGAGTGATGTAGAA